>CM075020.1:2785092-2802286 GCA_037576675.1 Pangasius sanitwongsei | reverse complement strand
TGAGTGTATTATACTGCCCGAGTGAGTGTATTATACTGCCTAAGTTAGAGTGTATTATACTGCCCGAGTGAGTGTATTATACTGCCCGAGTGAGTGTATTATACTGCCTAAGTTAGAGTGTATCATACTGCCTGAGTGAGTGTATCATACTGCCTAAGTTAGAGTGTATTATACTGCCCGAGTGAGTGTATTGTTGTTCAACAATATAGTGTGCAATTAGTTTTTAATGCCTAAGAAATTATGAAAAAAAAACAAACAAACCAGGAACATTTCTACACCTTCACTTTCATTAGAAATTCCAAGATCTATGAATATGCATGATTATGTAAATTAGAAGCACCTCAGACCCTACCCCTTTCCATGGTTACCTTGGATATGCTGTGCTATAGTAAAAATTTTGACATAATCAACCAAAATTTTGGGATTAAAAATCAAAATTGTGAGATAACAATTTTGACATAATAAACCAGAATTATAAGTGATAAATTTTGACATCAGCCAAAAACAGACAAACATATACAATATGCTATGTTTTTTTTTTTCTACTACCTAGTGGAAATTCATACATTATTATGCAGATTAGACACATCCCTAGACACAACTTTTATGAGGAGATATTTGTTCACCAAAATCAGCTCACATTTGTCACAGGTAGACTAGTCTCACAAGCCAGATCTGTAGCTATTGCTAGTGATTCTGGTAGTTTTTCGTCAATAAATATGGCCAAGACAAAACAAGTCCCTATGATTGACATCACAAAAATATCTGAGGAAGTATGTCGGCCACCCTCTCAGATTGGTAGCTGTTGGGCAATAGTGGGGATCTACTGTAGATGAAGGAATGGAAAGGAAATGCTGACACCATGCTGACTCCGCTGCATTTCTACATTTGGGATTTTTTCCAATTTTTAAAAAACACACTGTCGTGGTTAGGCCACGCCCACTTTGGTTTTAAACCTTAATACAGATACGGATATTTGGAGCACTAAACAGATGCAGATACAGACAGTGTGATTAGAGGAACCCATTTGATGCACACATACTAAACACAATAAACCATATACCATGTCGACTCTCAACTATGTCACTTATTTTGTCTGGGGTTTGCGCAATGTTTAGTTCAGAATGTATTTTATTCCCAGCGAAAACTCTGGATGAATATAGGATTTCATTGGTCTGTTCTTGCTATCTCTAACAAAAGCCTTTTTGAATAGAATTTTTCACTTTTACTAACCAGAATGGCCATTCCACATTTTCCCAGTTTCATTCTTTCTGCTGATCCCTTTTGCTTGAATCCGCTTGGATGGTGACGGTGGCAGGAGTGGTGGTATCTATCAAAATGGCCTAAAAGAGGATGAAGTACACTTTTATTGATCTCTTTCTCCTTTCTTTCTTTATTTCCCTCTCTTCTCGCCAGAGCACCATCGCTCAGAAAGAAAGATACTTTTTTTTCTAAATTGTCTTGAGCCCTCCATTCGTTTTATAACACACAGTTACACAACAGGTTCCCGAGTGTATGATGAGACCTTCCCGATTGAAGCAAATTGTTTTCTGAAACTTTTTCAATGTTTGCACCTCCTGGGGTCGGCTCAGTTGACACCTTTCAGAAATCTGCGGCGCACATCAATAGCGGCGCCAATGGAGCCAATCTCCAACGAACAAAGCCACCCACACTTCTCCGACAACTTCTCAGCGCTGGTAATTGCTTCCAGTGTCAAACCCTCGCAAAAGACCTTGACTGTGTACAGCAGCCCCCGATGAATCAAGGCCACAGAGAGTGCACTAGGGAAGGGACCCGGCCGATCACACTAGATTCAACAAATTAATTTTTCTTAACATTTGGGCTCACATTTCAACCCACAGCTGCTACCTTCTGGAAAATTGCTCACCCCTGAATACCACACCGCTGAGATAAGATTCTTTACTAAGAAAGAGAGGCGCCCATTGTAGGTCATCGAGACAGCTTGCCAGAATATACACTCTAAAAAAAAAAAAAACAGTACCTTTCCTTGTTGCTTTGGCGGTACCATTATCTATTTTACTTTTAATATGTATCTTTCACCTTGAAATGTGGATATATACATTCTTTCATCTTCAGTAAACATGTATCCTGGTCAGAGTCCGGAGCCTTTCTCAAGGACGGAATACACCCTGGATGGAATGCCAGCCCATGTCAGGGCACCATGCACACACTCGTTCATTCGCATGTTTTTTACAGTGGGAGGAAACCGGAGAACCTGGGGAGAAACCCACGCAGACCCTGGGAGAACATCCACACTCTACAAAGACAGCAACTCGAGCTCAGGATTGAACCCAGGAGCTGTGAGGCACCATTATGCTGCCCAACATGGACATAGTGTATCTTTAAAAAAGATTTATGGTTTAGAATTTGACCATAATTACCTTTTAGAGCTGGATCTAATGACGCACATATGTAGCTCTTATGACACACAGACGAACGTAATGCGCAATAGCTGTTTTGGAAACAAAAGGCAGATTATTAAATTGACCAAAAATGGGGGTTGATAGAAAAAGAGACAGAGCTAAAGAGGTGCACTACATGCACACTTCTAGGTGAAAGATACATACTAAAGGTATAAAAGATGTATGCTTGAAGGTACCAGACCATCAACACAGAAAGGTACAGTTTAGTAACCCTTTTTCTGAGAGTGGACTCTCCACATTTTCCCATAGTTTCCACAGGTCTATCGTTCTCTTCAAAGCTTGCAAAGAAGCCAGAGAAGGTCCCTCTTTTGTTTTTTGAGGTGTTATTTTCCTGAATGGTTGGTTTGCATCATGATGTGGTAGGTTTGCCCATTTCCCCCCCACTCCTCCTCCCTTTTGGGTCTTGGAGGGATGGTCTTGCCCTGGGTCTAGCTAATTGTGCGGAGTTCAGGAAGACCATCATTAGCACTCAATCTCAGCCACACATGGTGACCAGATGTGCGACTGCCCATAGTGAACTGCCACGTTTTGTCTTTTGTCTCTCTCTCTCTCTCTCTTTGGCTCTATCTCTCCCTCTCTCTCTCTCTCTCTCTCTCTCTCTCTGTCATCCCCCCTTTTTTTTCTCCAACTTAATAATCTGCCTTTTGTTTCCACAACTGCTATTGTGCGTTAAGTCGGTCCATGCGTCATAAGAGAAGTCACTCAGCGCTGAATGGAATTCTTTGTCACAAAGAAGCGGAGAGTGCACGAGCCTGAGTTGGGGTGGGGAGTACGGGGATTTCATGTGTCCCTCTGGTATTTTTATGACTTGTTTGTGCAGTTTTAAGAAATGCACATGGTGGCCCAGGGGAAAGAGAAATACTACCTTTCAGTAGCCATGATGGATGTGCTTTGTGCGATTTCATACGCTGGTATTCATGGTAATTCACACAAAATTAGCATGCAAATATGAATCTTGAGGTGCACATGCCATATATAGTTATTAAACGTGATGACTAGCTGGAGAAAGTGCGTCTTTAGAGCTTAGTAGAGAGGTAACAGAATGACGCAATGGTTTTCTGTATCTGTATTTAAACCCAAAGTGGCCGAAGCCAGAAAACTTTATTTGATTTCTTTATTTGGTTTCTTTATTTGATAAAACTAACTATGAACCCTACTACTATCACTGGAAAATCCCAGATGTAGAAATGCAGCAGTGTCGGTCTGGTGTGTATAATCTGGCTCTGACAGCTACATCACTCCAGGTCATAATTAGTCTTAACTAGAGATGAGAGCAGGACTGTTTTTTATGAACGTGGTTGTTATTTGTCCCACAAACTTTTTTATTGCGTCTGTTAGGGGATCCCAGTCCCGATGCACTGGGATGATCTCGCACATCTCTAGCCTCAACCAGCAAAACAAAACAAATAGTGCATCTCCCATTCATATCTGTATTTATATCTGTTCATCCCAAATAACGTATTTGTATTCGGTTACATCACTAGTCTAGGTTGAAAGAACATCAAGGATAGTCGAAGGCACTAGTATTCTCGTTTGATCTTCGTAATAGAACACAGCACTAAGCTAATGTCATGCAGTGTCATGCCTTATAATCAGCTCTAAACATCGCCGTCTCATTGCACATGACTGCTAGAGGATGACAATGGCCTTATTGTTAGAGTTCAAACATGCAAAGCTCATTGGTTTTTTCATCCTGAATAGGACAAAAGCGGAAAGAACAGTAAGATAAAGAGGGCACTGATGACCTGGAGATCACTGTCCCTCCTCTCTCAGATTGTTCACACGGCTTTTTGTCTCTATTCTCAGCAAGAAATTGGAGTTTGCAGGGTTTTTTCTCCTCCTACTACATGCATGTAGGTATTTACAATGCTGGTCAGATGAAAAAAAAAAAAAAAAAAAAAGCAGCGACCTTTTCCTCAAGGTAATGCTCCTATTTCTGAGTAGCCACGGTTGCCATGGCACTGTTTACAAACACACTTTCCCCTTCCCAACCTCCGTGTCTACTTGCAGGGAGGTGAGTGCTATCGATTCACAATCGAACGCACATTACTCTGTTTGGAAGCTAATGCACTTTCGACAAAACCCAAAGAAATAGAGAAAGGGAAAGGGTAAAAAAAAAGCACACTTAGATGTACACACACTCTCACAGCAGCAGGGGAAAAAAAAAAACAGTCGGAGAGTGCGTTACGTGGAGAGAGAAAAAGGCTTCCATTGAGCAGAAAAGCATGTTCCCAGGGTGGAAATCAATTAAAATGAACTTTTAAATGATGTGACGCGACCACAGAGTGACTGTACAGAGGAGAGCCACTGCTGCGCTCAGAGCGAGCTTAGAGGTCCGTCTGCACCATTGACTGCTGGGAAAAGTGGCCCAGTAATGGCGAGATCAGTGGGGGCACTCAGGGGCGCAGTCTAGGTCCAATTTCATTGTCCGCAGCTTGTCTGTTTTGGTTCTCTTCGGCTAGCTGGTGCTGGTAAAAAAAAAAAAAAAATCTTGCACAAAGATTATTGTCATCAAGGTGCTTAGAAGGAATTGGGGTAAAATTAGGGATACACTGATACCATGCTCATTTACTCATAATCATACTCATACTTATAAAAAAAAATGCTCTGATACCAGCATCCGATACCACACTATGTGTACGTTATCAGGCTATTGAACAGCCTACATGAAAAGACAGTAATCTGGAGGTATGATTAATGACATTAAGGACATTAATCAAAGCAAATATCAAGAGGAAGAATTACAGCATCATCCTACAATACAAGTAACCTGATCTTGTGGTGTTTAAATGGTATCTTTAATAGAGAGTGTGAGTGCGGCTGACCTCAGAACGTTATCTGTGAGTGTGGTCATTATAAATTGAGCACAAGGTTCTGTGAATTTGTGAAGATGTTTTGCGAGTGCAGAGCAGTGAGAGCACTTCATTTCTGCGAGCACTGAGCACTGAGTCATGTGCGCTTCTGGTCTACACATAAAACTCAGCACAAGATAAATAGATTTAATTTAAATGTTCTCTGACATTCCTGATTGATTAATACTCAGTACTCATTTTGGTATCATGAGGTAAAAGTCTTGGCCACAAGGACTTTAGAAGGGAGCTCAAACACCAGGCGCTTTTGTGCATCAACTTCTGGAGTTGCTGCATCACACGGTCTGTATGATCGCGAGCAGGCTGTACCTGCTCGGTGCGTAGGAGCAGCGCCATTTCAAACAGGAGGTTCGTGTTAAATGAAACATGTTCAGCGCTTGCAGGTAATTACATCTACGCGTTAGACTTTAATTAGTCGACTCCGCCGGGACCGATCCACTGACACTAATTAAACGTAGTCAATACGAAGCTTCTCACTCACACACCTCCCCCCTCCCTACTTACCCCCTCTTAGCAAGCTGCCTGCCAGGTGAGGCCATGTGTGTGTGTGTGTGTGTGTGTGTGTGTGTGTGTGTGTGTGTGTGGTTGGTCTGTCAGCTTCTCAAGGTGGCTTTTAATCTGTCAGCCTCTGCCCTTTGACTGTCGAGTCCTCCTCTGTTGATTCCCAAACTCGGGCACGGTTACAGTACTAATTTACTGGCCCGCTGTTTGAGTCCGTTCTAATTAAGGCCAACTACAGCAGGGTTGAGGTCTGCCCTATATATTACACACTTTCTTAGTTTGATTTAACCCCTTTTCATAGTTTGAGTGCAATCTAGATGGTGGGGGGTGGTGGAGTGTACCAATTCTGGAAGTTGGGGGTGGCAGGGTGGGGACAATGGCAGGGTGCGGGGCATTGATTTGAACCATACCTCGACGCATTCCTCAAACAAAACACAATGAAGTTCATTATCCTGGAGGCCTCGCCTCCCCTCCACCTCGACCCCTTTCCTCTCGTCTTGCCCCCCCTTCACAAAGAGCCTTTCACTCGCTAATGTCGTCTAAAGTCCTCCATCTCACCCTTACCTTAAACACACACACACACACACACAATACCTCCACACCCTTTGCACATAGGAACCCACCTATACTTACTTACAAGAACTGTGTCCTGTTGAACAGAGAGCAAGATAAGAAGCGACTCAGAGACAAAACACACACACACACACACACACACACACACGGTTCAGCTCTTGCTCTTATCAGCAAGGCTCGATGTCTCCACGTAGGTCCTGAATGGAGAGCAATTCATCTTGCCTCCCTTTTAGCCCCTTAAACGAGCTCTGATTAACCCAAAGTAGGCATACATTTGCGTACAATAAAAAAAAAAAGAGCTGGATATACAGTAGATGAAGGGAAAACTGAGAGAACGTAGAAATTGGTCATGAAAAATACGCGTCAGAGCGTTTCCCTTGTTTACGACCCCAGTGGCGACGAATCCAAAATGCGTTCCAGAGGCGTTTAGCTAACGAGAGCCATGCTTTCCCGCACGCCAGCGAGCAAATCAAGCGGCTTAATTATGATAATTGGCTGCAACTTCCTTTCTGATCCCACGCGAAACAAAGTGAAGCGGTATCACATAATGCTGCTCGTTTACGAGGTCGTCAGTCAACGGGCTTCGGCTAATTATGGCAGAAAGGAGGAGGAGGATGAGGAAGGGGTTTGGGGGAGTGTTTCGATTTCTCTTTGGACCAATGCAGCGATTTTTCACCAGCCGTTTGGGGGCGTCTTAGTGTTTCCTCACTGGATGTTCGACAATCTAGAATTGGTGTATTCTAGATTATGTATGTATGTGTGTATATATATACATAAACATATGTATATATAGAGGTGTTTTTATATCTTGGTGGGGACCAATATCTGACATCTGGCTGTTCCTCATGAGGAAAACTATCTATTTATTTATTTATACAAAAATTAACTGCAGCATCTTCCTGAGGTTAAAGTTAGGGTTAGATTTAGGTCAATGGAAGGTCCTCAAAGGATAGTAAGACAAACGTGTGTGTGTGTGTGTGTGTGTGTGGAATAGGACTGATTGAATTAGAGTAATTAGAGGCAGCTCACAGTGTCAGTATTAATCACCCTGCAGTCTCATTACGAGCCCCGCACATCACGCCTTTCATCTCGTAATCATCCCACACTCACCAAGTCACACATATTAACCCACATCCTCTCTCTCTGTCTCTCTCTGTCTGTCTCTCTCTCACACACACACACACACACACACACACTAACCCTCATCCTTTTTAATGACTGTGTTTGCAGACGCATCCTGCTGTTGAACACACGCTCTCACACACACCGAGGGGGAATGAAGACCGCTGAACCTGAAGACAGGTGAGCCACGCTGTACTCAGCGGCTCCCACAGGGAACTCTGGGAGTTGGAGTTTACATAGTACTGTCATAGTTAATTTCACGTCATCTCACCTGTCACTCACACACACACACACACATTTATGTACTAATCATAGTACACAAAGCAATAGCATAGTTCACACTGGGTAGTATATAAAGTGCAAGTGTAGTACACTATAGGAAAATAATTAACTTCAGTGACAGTAATGGTGTTGTTGATTATTTTCCTGTAATAGCACTCCCTGTTGTGTTTATTACCTACGCCTTATTCAAAAAAACCCACTTCACTGGACCAACACTAATTACTTTGGATACGTGGATATTATAGTAATCAGATGCAAAATTAATTACAACACAGCATGAACTATAGATCACTGAACAATTCGGAAACCTTTGTGAGAGACTAATTTAACATGTTATTTATTATTTCTGGAAACGCCACTGCGCTGAATTGTGTTACTACATGGGTAGGTTTGTCACAACAGCGACATTCCCGTTCTTTAATTAGGCCTTATTGTTTTCACAAACCGGTGTTACGGATCAACACAAGTAAACATCTTTAAAGATCCGGGCTTGACATTCATCTCTAAATGATAATAATTAGAACGAGAAAAAAAAAAAAACATTATAATAACCTGATACCAAATAATCAAAACACTGAAGTGGTCCTGAGTTTAAATACGCTAACCTTTTTACCTCATTAGCTACTCACCTGAGAGTAAAAGACAAACAAGCTAACCGCATTCTTGTTTATTTCTCCACCATTTCATCTCTGAATGTGAGGAAAACGTCCTAATAAGGTATGACATGAAAACAAGGGGGGAAGGAAGACAATCACAGTGCCTTTGCGTGGAATATGTGTGTTTTAATGAATGCAGGTCGGCTTAATGATGGCGAGGAGACTTCAAACGGCGGATTGATTCATCCTTCATGCTGTTTAATACACGCTTATGCAAACTCAGATCCTTCAGACCTCCCGTGGCCTCACAGCCAACTTTAGTGTCTTCCTTTATACTCATCCATTTACATTTATGGCATTTGGCAGACACCCTTTATCTCATTTAATACAACTGAGCAGTTGAGGGTTAAGGGCCTTGATCAAGGGCCCAGCAGTGCCAAGTGGCAACTTGGCATTGCTGGGATTTGAACTCACGACCTTCTGATCTCGCAACTTATTTGTTGTGTTGTTTTTTTAAATTTTTTTTAGCACAATGTAGCAGCTGAAAGTATCTGTGTTTTGGCAAAAATTACAATTTTCTTAAATTGTTGTCGCATTTCCGTCTTTATTATCTAATGATAATAAAGGCATTCTGTCTATTCTATCAGTGAAGTTTAATTCGCCTTACTGAAAGAAAACAAAGAACGGAACAGTTAACATGCGTCACTGTCACTTAAATTGTCACGTTCATATTGAAAGCTGCCATGACTTTTTGTTACTGACACGCCCCCAACACTCGGAAAGTCGGGGCTCATCGAAAAATACGAGTTTCTGAGTGGTAATTACGACATTGTGGTAGCGTTCCTGTGCTTTAACCTCGTAATTACGATATTTCCGACAGGACTTTAAGACAGCATTATATTTCGACTTCGAACTCGGACGTGGGAAGTCTGAACTTGCAGGTTTGGAGCTACAAAGTGGGGGAAAAACATGGACGCCTCCAGGAAAGCGTCTTATCAACAAGCTAGCCAGCTAACATTACTGATTATGAGCTTATTTACTTTCTCAACCCACCAAACTGTATGGTCGGTGTTATCGATTTAACCACTGTGTCTGTGTTGATTGATCTGAAGTAAATACTCCTATAAACTGAAATAGTGAAGTGATATTTTATTTATTCTTTATTTACGGTGTGAGCAGCCATTTTGACATGACTCGGGGAGTTCATCCTTCTGACTTTCTGAATAGGAATGCTAAATTCCATGTGTTTTCTTTGTTTGTTTCTAGTTGATTGTCGGAGTTACGTGCTTTAGTCGAACATAGCATTGCATTGTGACCTCTGCAGCAGTAGTGGTTAGCCAAAGTGGTTAACTAAGAAACTAGCAACTAGCAGCTCTTAGGCGTACTCTTGTATTGTGTAGTTAAAAGACAGTATCTGTGTTCACTAGGATGATAGCTAATGTTAACTATTATGGTACTGAGTAATTAAAAAATCAGTAGTTTACTAGCAATCTAGCTAGCATCTAGGAAGTTATCCAAATCAGGATATCTAGGAATCTAGCTAATGTTAGCCTCCCTATGGTACTCTGTAGCTACTTGATAGTCTATTTTGACTCACTTACTGTGTGATTAAAAAACTGATAGCTAAGTTGTCTACCACGCTAGCTAATGTTAGATAGCTGTAGCTAAACACTAAGTGCAATTAGCATTTATGCTTTAATCAAGCTCGCTGTTACCAGTTCTACAGGAAGTAGAATGTTACAGTTGTACGGTTGTTTACTGTTGTTCACTATCGCTCTCTCTCTCTTTTAGCTGTGTATTAAACCAACGGGACCATCTATGTGTATATACATGCATGTATCTGGTAGTGTGTGTGTGTGTGTGTATGATGTGTGTTTCACATGCTGGTGAGAAGCAGATCATTATGTGTGCCTGCATTCGAGTCATTTTTATTTAAGAAACCAGACAATGGGCTGTTGATTGAGGGGAGAAAAGGAGGAGGCTGACAATGGGGTTCTGTGCCTCCGAATGCAGCACCATTCTGCCCCTTCGGCTTTAAAAAAAAAAAAAAAAGGGCCCCGGCTCATTGTGGCTGTGCCGAGACGCACACACACAACGGGGTGAGAGGGGAAAAAAAGCAGCGCTGCTTAGGAGGAGGAATATTTTGCCGTGGTATGTCATTATTTTGCAAATTTCTATTATCTCATCATGTTGTCTTCATTGTAATTGCGGCTAATTAGAGGGCTAGTTAGAGGCCCGGGCTTTGAGGCCCGGCTTTGGCCTGAATGGCGCGCCGCGATTAGCCCTCTCCACCGGAGGAAGCGGAGAAAAGAGAAAGAGATTAATCCGGTTACCTTGGCGACACTCGCTTCCATCTGCGAGGAACAATGCAGTTTTGTTTCTTTGGATCAGTCGGGATCAACAGAACGGCGAGCTCTCGGCCCGAACAATGCCGAATTCTGTCTAACTGGCTTCCACCCCCACCTCCACCCCACCCACCCCCTCCACCCTAAGTGCCTCCCTCTCTCTTTAATACACTCCTCCTTCTTTTCTCCATGTCGATCCACCTCTTCGTTCTTTCGCTTCTCCTCGTCTGTCTGATCTCTCGACGCCACTGACAGTAGCTTAAAAGTCTTTCGTCTTCACATGTGTGTGTGTGTGTGTGTGTGTTTGTGTGTGTGTGTTGTGGCCGCTCAGGACCAGGCAGAGATTTGTCAGAGGTCGTAACCTTGTCACACACATCCTGGAGGTTCATCCCCAAATCCCCCCTCTGGGCTGAAAAGCACTTAATGAAATAATACACCCGAGCGCAGACCCGGATCCAGAGCTCCACTGAATAACCCAAGCAGTGAGCCGTGAATTGTACAGTAGACAAGTTTCGCTTGAAGTAAATGAGAAGCTCTTGTTTTGTTTTTTTGGGTTTTTTTTTTTTCCCTTTTATCCCTCCCTAATGAAATAAAGACTCTTAAAACAATTAAAGTAAAAAAAAAAAGAAAAGAAAAGAACGCAAGAACGCAGCAACCCCACTGATCGCATGTGACCTCTTCATTGTGATGAGGAGTTTGTGAGGGTTGGAAGAAAACGAAAATGAAAAAAAAATCTCCATCTGCTGCTCTGCAGAACCAGAATGAGAGACGGATAGAGAAAGAGAGAGTAGTAGAGAGAGAGAGAGAAGAGAGGGAGAAGAGAGGGAGAATGAGGAACGATTGAGAGAGTGGTAGTGACATCTGGTCCCATGGGCACGACAGTCGACAGTAAAAATCCATGCAGATCACACACACACAGAGTACACTCCTGTTCCAGCACACTGCATGCTGTCTGTGTGTGAGTGTGTGTGTGCGTGTGTGTGCGTGTGCGCGCGCGTGTGTGTGTGCGCGCGCGCGCGTGTGTGTGTGTGCGTGTATGTCAGACCAACCAAGAGTAACCGTGCCATTTGCAGGCTCTCGCACCATAAAGTGTCTTTACTACTGTTAAAACGTAAGACGTCCGCGTTTTTCACACAGCAGGTGAAAACTTGATTTCTTTCTCTTCTCACATGTGCATACTAGTTCTAAAAACTCAGGAATGCATACACTAAAAGAAAGTTTGCTACTTTTCTAATATTAATTGTCTGATCATTCTAATCTACATGTTCCATATACCCGCTCAGGCTTTATTCGCAAGCAGGAAGACAATCAAGTCATGCCCGAGTCTGAAAACTCTATTTGCTTTAGTTTCAGTGTGTAGAGGTTGATCATCTGGACCATACATGTATCATTCGCTGTCCTACATATCCCATAATGCACCAGCTGAGACGCTGCAGCCAGTCCGGACAAACGTGCAATGAAAAACACCAGGCGGAAGGAGCAGTTTGTAACTAATTCATTCATTCATTCACTCATCTTTGGTAGCCATTTTTATCCTGGTCAGGGTAGCGGTGGATCCGGAGTCTATCCCGGGAATGCTAGACGTGAGGCGGGAATGCTTCCTGGGCTGCTAGTTCACACACTCGTTTAACTCAGGTTTATTTTACTGCTTTTAAGCTCGTTCTAGTACGTTATTGTTTCTATAGTAACAGCTCATACTGTACACTGGGACTCATACAGCGGACGCTCCACACAACACACACACACACACTAAACTAATAATAAACAGATTTATGTGTGTTAACAAAGCAAAATGTCGAATCAGTATAAACAATCAAAGTTTTTTTGTTAGGAGACGTTTATGTAACGTTTATGGATGTAGTCGCAGGTGTCAGCACTTTGTAACAGTCACAGTGCTCTGTAAAGTCTTCCGTCTTCAGGACAGACGCGTTTACGCTTTCTGGTGTCTCGGTGAAATGACAAGCTGCGGTTTTTTTTCTTTCTTTTTTTTTTTGGTCTCATTAACTTATGTATTTCTGTATTTTTTTAAGTGAAGTGCTTCAGTTAGAAATGTAAAAAAAAAATGCTAAAGCTTACTGGTTTTTAAAGAAAAGATATCAGATGGTTATCAATATGGGCTCGTACTCCAGGATTCAGTATTAGTATTGTTGTCGAGAAAAAAAAAAAATGCTATCATGTCGTCTCTACTTATGACATATTGGTCACCCAGCCCAAGTCTTGTGTTTGGGTCCAATGTAAAGAGTCTAATGCTGAGGATCCGATTCTAACCCGATACTAACCTGAAATCCGGGCTTGATATCAGATCGGATTTGAGCTTTTATCCGATTCATTCCACTGAGTGTTCTCTATTTTATACTACAAACGTGCGTGACGTCGAGTGACCTCGAGAGTTTGGACGTCAATTTCGGATCAGTATCAGGTATCGTGCGATGCTGAAATGGGGGCATTGAAACTGGTGATATATCATAAATTAAAGAAGTAAAATAAATATTGGTGTAAAATATCACGTAAAAAAAGAAAATGGATGTCAGTAATAGACACTCGGTCTTGGCTTGAGTGAGGAGTTCTGCTTCAACATTCATTTCCGTGCAAGTTTGTGTAGGTCTCTTATCAACTTTTACCTGATGTTGTTGAAACTTCGCTTAAGAGAGGAAAGAGTGTCGAGGGACCGGTGTCTACCCACCCATGTGAGTGTGTGTGTGTGAGTGTGTGTGCTTATCTTTTTACGAAACGTTTTCCCCATGTCGTGTTCCAAGTGCTGTCAAACTGCACGGCCCGACGGTACACTACTCGTAATTTTCCCATGTCATCTCTTTCCAAATCTCTTCAAAGGTTCGGCAAAGATTGGCACCGTCTTTTTCCTTGGCGGGTTTTGGCTCGAGGTGGCAAGGAGAAGCAGAAGGATGCAGCGAGAGAAAAACACACAGAGAGACAAAGTGTGTGCTTTAAAAAAAAAAAAAAAAAAAAAAAGGCCTCTGTCGAGCTGCGTTTTCAGATGTGACTCCAATTGCACACATCTGCTGCGCACAGTGCATCTGTTATTTAGCGACTGAAGAGCTGACAGCAAACATCCTCATTATTGTAGCGCTGCTCTTTATTCATTCATTCGCTCTCTCTCGCTTTCTCTCTCTCTCTCTCTCTCTCACACACCAGGCACACAATGGCTAATCATCTGGTGTGCTTGGAGTGCCGGTATTGTTGAGGAGTAAATTGATGGCTTGATGTACTGTGGCCTTTTTTTTTTCTCCCCCCTCGCAGTCACCGTCTCGTCTTATCGGTGAGGCCACGAAGACACACGTGGTGGAGGTGAAATGGCTTTGATTCTTCTTCACGTTCGTGGAGGAGACTTACGTGAGCGTGGTGCGGTCATTACAGCGAGCCCCATCATGGCCGTGCCCTTTTTAAATGGCGGCGTTTATCACACTGTGTCATCGATCCACTGTAGCAGCCATTGTTTGATTTCTACTCATGTGGCCACCACTGGCTCCTCTGAATAAACACACACACACACACACACACACACTTTTCACAACTCTCTACTAGCAAAGTGCCAGGTCCTAATTTCAAACATTTCTACAGGTTCAGCTTGAGCACCAAAACCGTCAAAAAGCGATGAAACTGGTGTGGAGGTGGAGTTATGTCGTCCCCATGACAACAACTCAAGTCGAAATTCTGTATGAATCGCTCACTGATCCGAAATATTCACAGCTTCGGAAGACAGACATTTTTTTTTTTGTATCAGCTCAGAATTTACAAGTGGTGGTGAATAAATGTTTCTCAATATGGCAGAACCTGTAGCTAATCTTTAGCTTGGTGTATGTATTTCCTAGTTGCCTAGCAACAGCCACTTGAACAATGAGCGTATCATATTTTTTTGCCTTTCTTTGTCAAACACGCAAAAATTCACAAATTCACAAGTTCCTTCTGAACACACTGAGACAAAATCCATAGACGTTTGGATAGCGACAGTGATTTGTCAACACCTCTGGGGTAAATGTTGATGTTCTCAATTACTTTATCGTGTTTTCACTGTGATTCTGCCATTATACAATTTATTACCTAGCTGTAGCTTGGCGTCTGTATATCCCAGTTGCCTAGCAACAGTGCTCTCATGACTGTGACCACTTCCGTGGTATGCATATTGTGTTTTTACCTTTTTAATGTCAAAATTCACAACTTCCTTCTGAACACACAGAGTGACTCGAATAGGAGTTTGGTTAGCGATTTTCTCTTGTTTTTTTTTTTGTTTTTTTTCTCACTGTCATTCTGCCATTACTTTGACCATACTACAGGACGGCTAGCTAAATTTGAGCTGAGCTTTATCGAAGTCATCGAACGAACTAAACAGAGCTTGCACTGCTAAAGCAATTGTTGAGTAAAATTTGGTTTGAGAAGTTACAGTACATACTGTGAACAAATATGTAGAATAACTCACTCGTCTAGCGCGATCGTTCCCCATGCCACTATCTCTGTGGTGAAGGATTTGACTTTGGATCGTAAAATACATTCTCAAAACCACAAGTACGACACCCAGTGCTTTAGTAAACGCACACATCTGATTACATACTGTAGCACTTCTCGTTTCGGTAGCCCCCTTAACACGCTTCTAAACCTGGCTACGTTAGCTACATGTGCCATTATTCCCTAAACACGAGATTTAATCTTGGTACCGTTAGAAGATGAGTAAATTCATGAAACTGATAGATAATCTGCGCATTTCATGCTATTTTCAACAACCAGCGCATCCTTTCTCGCAAACTTCTCACTGAGACGGAAGTCGTTTAAAGCAGTGAGATTAACAAGCTGAACACGCACTCCTTGTCGTTATGGCAACCCTACATGCATGTAAACAGTCGGAATGATTTCAGTCAGACTGAGGAAAATGTTCACAAGTTCTACAAACGTAGCCATTGTAATGACGTGGTTCAGATAAGAGTGCGGTGGAGTGGCTCGGAGGTGAGGGTTACGATTGTATGCTGGTGATGTCGTCAGAGCTGCATTCTGGGAAAAACAGCTTAGCACCAGGCTTAGGACCAGGACAAGCCGTGCCAGGTGAATAGGAGAGAAGGAGGGAATGAGGTGGAGGGCATTAAGGAGAAGAGATGAGAAAAGAAAGACTCCATGCTCGACTCTCCTCGCAAGTTTGCTGAGTTTGGTTAACCGCTTGCCTAGGTTCCATGAATAACAAACAAACAAATGTGGGCGGAGCCAGAAATGGTGCAGATCAGTGATTGGTCAAATGCAATCATCAGAGAATTGTCCGGATTAATTTTTGTAACTAAAGAGGCTTTTGTTGTTATTGTTGTTGTTGTTTGTTTGTTTGTTTCTTAAAAGCTTCTCACTGTTAAGTCAGCAATTTATTTTCCACATGTAAAGTTTTATTAAAGAATATTTCCATTTTTATTTACATTTCTACTCCTACATCTCATCATTATTTCATTTTACTCGACTCTTAATTACACTGTTACATTGGTCATTTTTTGCACATGTACAGTTTTTTTTTTAAAAGAAATATTTCTATTATTATTGTATTACTAGTACGTCTCTATCTATTAAAAAAAAAAAAAAAACATTCATTTATTATCCATTATCCAAAATTATCCATTCAGTTTATTCAAGAATTTCCTTCAGGAGCTTCCTTTAAAAAAAACAAAAAAAAACAAATGTGGCTTTAAGAGACAACATCACAAATATGTCATATAATTTAATATTTCTGATTTGTATTTTATATATATATATATAATTGACCACAGCAATGCCTTCCTGTTGCTGATATTTAGCCCAGTTTTGCATTTGCATCACCTGTGATCCGAGTAAAGTCTCCGCTTCAAGTTAGGTTATTTTAAACAACTTCCTGTTTACTGTGGTTGCTCACTACATAGGGTACAACATACAGTATGTAATGTATTAAGTAGTGCACTATACTACATATTTGGATTTCAGCTATGGAAAGGGTGTAGGTCCTTTCTTTAAGCACTTTAAGTTGCACTTATCATTCTTTCTCATTTTTTTTGACTGAGAAATAAGTATTGGCACCCTGGGCTCGTGTCGAGATGACAACCTCAACATGTCTCATGTCCACTAAGTCACACTGGGAGGTAGATAATCATCCGTGCCATACATATTTTAATGTAAAATAGGCTATTTTTGAAGGGTTCCTGTAAAATGAAAATCAGTTTGTATATTTTGAGGAATATGTTATTAATCTTGCTTATCACTAGTCGCCGTCTTGCAACCTCCAGAGATCCTCCTACTTTCCAAAGGATTGTTATATGATTGGAAACGGACACAGGTACTCGACCAGGGTATGAATATTTCTGGATTCATACTAATCCAGCTCTATAGTGTCAAAAGTGGGGGGGGGGGGGGGGGGGGGGGGGGACGTTGGGCCAGCCCCTTTTGGGGGAAGGGGCCCGGAAAACGTGAGGAAAACCCCGGGAGCAAAATATAACAAAGCAAGC
>CM075020.1:2774197-2784992 GCA_037576675.1 Pangasius sanitwongsei | reverse complement strand
CCCCCCCCCCCCCCCCCCCCCCCCCCCCCCCCCCCCCCCCCCCCCCCCCCCCCCCCCCCCCCCCCCCCCCCCGCGCTACTTTGAGCATCGCCATTGTGTGGAATCTGGCCAGTATACTGTACGTACTCCACGGAGAGCATATAGATCATAAGCATGACTGATAATTTGTGTCTCGTCTTCATAATGCATTCGTCTAATCTAATAATCATGGCACATCGGAGAACATCGAGGTCCTGGTGCGTTAAAAAAAAAATCAAACAAACCTCTTTTTAAACGTAGGGTCAGCTCAAATTGAGCACCAAAAAATACACACGTAAACACGGATGAGCGAACGGGACGTCCAGGGAGATCGCGTTCCAAGAGGGAATTAGGGATCATTGAATATCAAAGCGTAAGTCTTAATGAGGAAGGAGAGCACCGGGCGCAGGAGAGATGAGTGGGGAAGAAAAAAAAAAAGTGAAAATATAGAGGATGGATAAAAAGCAAATAAAAGAAAAGCAAAGCTGGGGCAAAACCTCATAAAGCTATCTGTCGGAGTAGGTGCATGTTCAGCGCCAAGCCTTTGTGTGGTTGTGGGAATGGGGTGAGGGTATTGTCCCACACACACACACACACACACACACACACACACAGCACTTGGCGATGCCCTCTGTGCCATCTGTAGCCTGTGCCCTGTGCCACCACCCCTCCCCCAACCAAACTGTTCTGCATTGATGGGCTTAACCATCTGTATGCCAGGCGGGAGCGCAGGAAATGGGTACTGTGCAGCACACACACACACACACACACACACACACTCACACAATGCATACATGGCCTTGTGACATGTAGTATACCCCATGACAAAAGCCCAGCAGACTGTCTCATGAAAAAAAAAGCCTTTGAAAACAATAGCTGCCAATAAAGCATGTAGAGAAAGCGCATTTGCATAACACACTGAGCGTTTGTTTTTCTGGTATACAAGACTTCCTTTATCATCCATTAACTCATTTACTAACACATTTCCCTCACGCAATGTATCCACGTCTCGAGCGTTAAGAAACGGCGCAGATAATAAAGCAAATGGCTGAAACCAGCACGTCATTTTCACTCATATGGACTAACAAACCGTCTCACAGCAGAGACGTAGGATCAGTGAGTCAATCTGCAATATGTTGTCCTTTAACCCCTGAAAGACGATGCAGACAAACATTAACCTCATGTTTCAAATCCATTCATCAGCGTGGAGGATGTGGCCGCAAATGAAGCTTTTCAGTAGACTACACATTTTCTACACGTATAGATTTGAAACTGTTTCTTGTTTTGGGAATGCATCGTTAAAAAGTGCCGTTCTGATGGACGTGACGTGACGTCTCTGAACGAGTACTCCATATCTTTAATGTTTACGCTACAACGTTTTCCGTAATTCAGCCAGAGAACTTCTCTTCTCTTCTCTTCCCTTCTCTTCTCTTCTCGTCTCTTCTCGTATTCTTGTCTCTTCTTTTCACTTCTTGTTTCTTCTCTTCTCTTCTCTTATTCTTGTCTCTTCTTTTCGCTTCTTGTCTCATCTCATCTCTTTTTATCTATTTTCTTCTTGCCTCTTCTCTTTATATCTCTCCTCTTCTTGTATTCTTATCTCTTCTTTACGCTTCTTGTCACATCTCTTCTCTTCTCTTTTTATCTATTTTCTTCTTGTCTCTTCTCTTTTTATGTCTTCTCTTCTCTTATTCTTGTCTCTTCTTTTCGCTTCTTGTCACATCTCTTCTCTTCTTATCTATTTTCTTCTTGTCTCTTCTCTTTATATCTCTTCTCTTCTCGTATTCTTGTCTCTTCTTTTTGCTTCTTGTCTCATCTCTTCTCTTCTCTTCTCTTCTCTTCTCTTCTCTTCTCTTCTCTTCTCTTCTCTCATTTTCGCTTCTTTTTTCTTGTATTCTCTCAGGCAATTCTCCTACATATTTATTATGCTAACATAAATATTACCAGAGTGTCTCTGGGATTTTAGGCCATAATCTATCGTGACTGCACCTTCGTGCATCTGGATACTAAGAGTACACCTCTTTTCTATAAACCGAGCAGTAGAAATGACACCATATATATTTATCCTGTCTGAATGAACATGTTAGCACTCGTTTCTATCTTCCCAGGGTTTTAGGTAAGTCACTGGGTTCCTAGCATAAATATATCTTAAATACTTTATAGGCATGTGACCTACTAATGATCTAGCGTCATGTGTGAAGCCACGCCTCCTTCAACAAGCGCTTATAGGAAGCGTCGATATAATCGGTTTCACGTGATAAAATGGTAAGATAAAATGGTACGCTTGCGCACGTGCGTACTTTGTGAAGACACGCCTCCACCTCCAAGCTGTTGAGCGGCTCCTACATCTGCGCGCGACCTGAGACGTGCTAAAGTAGTTGTGGTCGCAAAACTTTTTCCCGACGCAAGATGCAGCAGCCGCACGTAAAATCACCAGTAGGTCGATCTAGACGGGCGTGAGTGCACTATCACATGTTTGAGATGCATATTAAAGTAAAGAGAACTCAGAATTACCGGCTGGTTATTAGACAGAAAATACAGATACGTTCATGTCAATGCTCTTTACTCTTACCTTCTACTCATCATTTATGTAGGATTTTTCTATTCATTGGTTTCTACGCATATTAACGCATACGAGTACATATACATACACATTTACATACAGTAAATGGGGGGCACAGTGGTTAAGTGGTTTGCACTGTTGTCTCGCATCTCCGGGGTTGGGGGTTTTGAATCCTACCTCCGCCCCGTGTGTTTGGAGTCTGCATGTTCTTCCCGTGCTTTGGAGGTTTCCTCCAGGTAGTCTGGTTTCCTCGCCAGTCCAAAGACGTGCGTTGCAGGCTGATTCACATTTCCAAATGGTCTGGTGTGTGATTGTGCCCTGTGATGGACTGGCACCTTGGCAAGATGATTGATGATATATATATATATATATATATATATATATATATATATCCGTATATTAAAAAAGCGTTCTGTGGTTTCTCCCTCTAGAAGAACCCTTAAAGGTTCTGTGTAGAAGTGTAGAACGCTATAATATATGCTTTGCTTTTAAAAAATGTTCCTAGAACCGTTAGCCATCCGAAGATCCTTCAGAAAACATTTTCATTCTAGAGAGGGTGTGATCAAGTGAATTTTTGTAATTTTTGAATAAGTCATAAACTGATTATGAGGTACTTCATCATGTCCGTCTTCGTCGCTACTTTTGTCTTGGATTTTGATCTGTGGAGCTTTGCTGCAGTGTTTGCAGTGTTTACAGTGCAACATTAAGACAGGAAGTGCATGTTTGTTATCAGTGTTTGTTGCGCAGGTCATGTGCTGGTGGTTTCTGACTGAGCTCGTGGGTTTATCGTGTTTCAGACGCACTGCAGCTAATTCCTCTCATCTGATCTGGCAATAACATCTTTAATTTAAACTTATAGTTCCAGTAATTCGGTTCCCACACACACACCCACACACACACACATACACACACACACACACCGCTAATATATTACATAATTATACAGTTTATACAAGATACTGTACAGTGCAATTTCCAAAGATATGAACAAGAGCATCCTCTCTTCTCTTCTCTCATTTCCTTCTCCTCTCTTCTGTTCTATCCTCTCCTCTTGTCTTCTCTTCTCTTTTCTATCCTCTCTTGTTTTCTATTCTTTCATTTTTTTTCAGTTCTGTTATGTTCTCTTGTCATTTTCTCATCTCTTCATTTTTCTTAATATCTCTTTGCTCCTTTCTTCTTTGCCTCACTCATTTTCTTATCTTCTCTCAGTCCTTTCTCTTCTCTACCTTTCTCTTTTTTTCCTTAGTTTTCTCTACCTCTTCTCTCATTTCCTCTTTTTTCCTCTCTGTCTAGTTTTCTCTTCTTTCATTTTTCTTCGTTTCTGTTCTCTCTAAGATCTCTCATTTTCCCTTGTCGTATATTCTCATATTCTTTCATCACCTCTCTTCTTTCCATTCTGTTGTTCTCTTCTCCCGTTCACATTTTCCTTTGAACTCCTCTTCACTTTCCCCCCTTCATTCTCTTCCCTTCTGTTGGTATTCTGTTCATCCTATTCTCCTTTTCTTCTTTTCTATCCTCATCATTTTTTTTTCTCTTCAATTCTCTTCTCTTCTCTCACATCATTCTCCTCTCTTCTGTTCTGTTCTTCTCTTCTCTCTTCTCTTTTATTATTTTTCAAATTTTTCTCTTCTCATGTTTCTTTGTGTCTTATCTTCTTATCTTTTTTCATTTTCTTTCTTCTCTTCTCCATTTATCACATCTTTTGCTCTCTGTTGAAATACTACTTTTACTCTTTGCATTCCATAGGATGGGAGTCTGTGTGTGTGTGTGTGTGTGTGTGTGTGTGGTGGGTAGTGGGTGGCGGGCGGAGGTGTGGGTGGGTGTGTGGATGTGTGTGTTTAGGGGCTTCCCTGAGGATTTCGGGCTGGATGGCAGTGTTTGAAGGTATTTGGCATGCTGTGGGGTAGAGGGTATAATCTTGGATGTTTGGCAGGTGGATGTGTGTATGTGTGGATGTGTGTGTGTGTGTTTTTGGGGGTGGTTGGGGGTATAATCCTGAATGTTTGGCAGCTTGTAGATGGCAAACAGGCAGGCAGGCTGGCTGGCATGTGTGTGTGTATACGCGTGTGTATACGCTCTAGCACGCTTGCCACTCTTGTGGTGAAGCAATATCAGGTACTTGGCACGTTGGTAGGGGGGCATTTGAACCGTCTGAGCCACGGTGGAAGGAGCTGTCTTTGGCAGGACTGGGTTCGGAGGTAGGTAGAGGGGCCCTGGGTGGTGGGTGCTGCCTATGGGACTGTACTGGGGCAGCCAGGAAAGGGGGCTGGGGGTTCAGGTGGCACTGGCAGCAGCAGGCGTGGGGAGGATGATGTGCCCCCAGGTGGAGAGGATTAAGAGAGAGATCTGTGTTCTTGGCTCTGGGTTTTGAACTGTGCCTCTGCTCCCTTTCTCTCGTCCTCATTCTCTCTCTTTGAAGCCTCCATTTGCCCCCAGACTAGTGGATGTCTACCATTTTCTGCCAGTAGACCTACATAGACCTTTAGTAGCATGGACGAGAATTTCAACACATTTATCTGTCATGACAAAAGACCAGAAATCCTGTTTACTCGAACCTTATTTAAAAATGAAGGCTTAAATATGCAAAATGGTAATTTAAAACTACAACCAATTCAGCGGGGGTTGTCAAGTGGAGGACTGGCGTCTGGATGCGGATCCAGCGAAGTATTTCACCAGACTGGACCAGGCACATGCTATAAACATTTAATGCACGATAAACACTTGAAAGAAAACGGCCACAGTTTAGTGACTCCAGTTTTCTAAACAAGAACCAGAGCGTAGAGCTGAACTCGAGTCCGGTCTCGAGACATTTTCTCTGTTAACTTGGACTTATTGGAAATTAGTGCTTGGACTTTGTAAAAAATATTGTTTGTGTTGTCTTTCTTTTCACATTCACAAAGTTTGGCAAGAAGTAAATATTTCTTCTAGAAAACAGCCTAATCATTGGCGTAATGCTGTCAAAGTAAAGCCATGGTGGTTTTCGGTCTCGATCTTGACTCTGTCTCGCTTTCTGTCTGGCTTTCATTTGGACTCGATCTTGACTTGATCCCAACCCCCTTAATACTCAGTCTTGACTTGATCTTAGCTAGTCATGGTCATGGACTTGTCTTGGACTGGGCAATGTCAGTCTGGACTACAGCCCTTCCACTGCAGCTTCTGGAGCAGATCCTCTGTTTCAGTTTATTCAATCACTTATATTTATGTAAACTATTAGCTAAAGGCAGCTCATCAGATCAGAAGAGAGCCTGAGAGGTCAGAACAGGAAGTTCTGATGTTTAAAAATGAATGTTCAGAGACGTATGCACTTATTTTCTGTTTCACGTCTCAGAGTACATTGATATGTGTGGTCAGACATGCAGCTTGCTTTCTTTCGTATTGTTCCTTCTTATTTTCGGAAGGTTTTGTGGTATCCATGTGCAGTCAGGTGCAAATGAAGGCACAAGTTACATCACAACTACATGGCAAGTTCTTACTCTAAATCTCTATAATGTGTCCTTTTACACATGCAACTAGTTTTCTAGACACTTATATAAACCTTCATAAACTATTATAAAGGTTTAAGGTAGCAGGTATGAGCTGTTTTTCTGACATAAGGATGACATTTTCTTTGCTGACTTAACATTAGCATGTCATGACGACTGAATTTGTAGCTGAGTGCACATTTGGTATCTTCGAGTATGTCAGCTGTTATTACCTTCTAATGTAAGTCAGCCTGGAAAGTATTATAACACAATGTCATGTCATTTGACTCATATGTTTTTTCCACTTTTCATTAAAAGTGACAAAGGCAGATTCATGAGATTGTCTTGTAGTATTGTTGTTTAAAAAAAGTATTTTTGTTTATGTAGGTTTATGTCAGCTGTCGTGAAGGCATTATGTAGGTGTCATGTAGCCCTATGAACACCAATTAGCAGACACTGTAAATGTTAGGGTAGAAGAATACCAAGCAAAAACCTTGTTAGAGAGAGGTTAATACAGCATGAAAAGAACACACACGTCATAGGGTTTTTTTTTTTTTTTAAAAATAGATTAAATAAGTGCTAATTCAAGTCACCCTTAAGTAAAGCGTGTGAAAACGTAGTCTTACCTGCGAAAGCACAAATTTGTTACATTTGCAAAAAAAAAAAAACCCTTTTGATTAATTAATTAATGAGTTTTACAAAAATATATTTCACATAAATGTTTGTTGTAGGAAAACAACAACTGCCCTTAGACCTAAATTTCGAGCTAACAGGTTTTCCTTTTTTCCTCTCAGTAAAAAGGATTTGTGTCAAAATTCCAACCTCAAACCTTGCACAAGGGCTGTGTGGTTGAATTTTGTTTGATTTCATATGAAGGATGTCACAAAAGTATGAATGCTAGCCCCGCCCCCTGAGCCTAACCTTAAGCTAAACTTTCAGCTATTTTCGTATGGTCTGAGTCGTGTAAATTGTACAGTTCCTTTCTGTGGTAATCACCAATACTGTATGCTACAGATAATTAAAAAGTATCCCTTTAACATTCTGAGGGTTATAAGATCAAATCTCCTAACCCTGAGCTCTGCAAGATTGGATTGTATCCTGTTTCACTTTGGATTAAAAAAAAAAATGTCTGACGAATAAATAATCGTAAATAAATAAATACTTGTGGTGCAATGGTAGGCTTGGGAGAGATGAGGGAATGGCTGAGGATTTGATTTTGGCTGCAGGCTCGAGAAATTCTGTTGCTCTTCCAGACGTTTTTCTCAACGACTCACAAAGCTACTGTGGAAAATCGTTTCAACACCTACTTTCCCTCCCTCCATCTCTCTCTCTCCTCTCTCTCTCTCTCTCTCTCTCTCTCTCTCTCTGTCTTTACATTGATCTATCTGTTGTGGATGCGCCGCTCCAGAAGTGCAGATGTTTTGCATAAACATGTGCTTTTAAATATGTTCGCGCAAGAGACCTGCCAAGTCTGTTCTCCTGACAATCCAAGCGCAAGTCCTGGAGGCTACGTAGCATGACGCGCTGAGAGAATGCACCTGCCAGAGACTTTCAAACATACACGTTAGATCCCATTCAGATCCCACACTTTTAACAAAATGGGTTCTTTAAAGATTCTTTGGATAGTTAAGATGTCTTAGCATTCAACAAAGCTTAGCTTTCTATGTAGAACCTTTAAAGGTTCTCCCAGAGGGACAAACTGGAGAATGCTGTAGGGTGGCAGACTCTTAGGCAATTTTGAACGATTGAGGGTTTGGTTGTCTCTCTGAGAGAACCCTTAATGGTTCTACCCTTTAACATAATGTTTCACTGTCAGAAAGGTTTTTAGGAGGCTTAATACACTTAATTATCCAACAAACTCTTAAAGAACCATCCAAGAACATGTTATTTTTGCTAGAAGTATAGATGGAGACTTCATCAGTTCACAAAGTGAATTCACATTTAGTTTGAGGTTATGTGCATGGTTAAAGGTTCTAGCTTTCTAAAGAGGTTCAACTTGGAACCTTTTCTGAAAGGGACAAAAGAAAGAACCTTAAGGCTGCTAAGTGAAATGTTTAGCATGTATCTGTGTATGTGTGAACAAGTGAAAAAGTGACTTTAGGTTTAGGTTCTCACCGAGTTCCTAAAGTGGTTCTGCTTGGAACCTTTTCTAAACCCTTTCTAAATAGGAAACCAATTTTACATGGTTCTGCATACAGATTGAAGGTTGAACCCTTTAGAGTACTAGATAAAACCTTTTTTTTGAAGAGCAATGAAGAAAGAGATGGATGGAGGGATGAAAGGGTGGATGGATGGCTCTGAGGGAACATTATCGTCCGTCGTTATAAGTGCTCTGGCTGTGCTCCATCACTACTGTAATGGCATGTATCCACGCTGTTTATCTCATTCTTTCTCTCCTCTCTTGGCCAATCTCTTGATTTCGACCCCTTGCCCGGGTAAAACGGATTGTTCGCTGCCTCATTAAACCGCTACAAAAGAAAGGAAAATGGGAGTTGTTTTATTTTTAAAATCGCAGAACAGAAATAAGAGCAGCAAAATCAGCAGCTCAGTCGCTGGCGCTTGCAAACAAGGTCGCAGACGAACACAGTGTGTCGTCAAATATGGTGTAATTTCGGTTCAGTCTGTTGAGGGCTAGCAAGCCGTAGCAGTCACGCTTTTGCTGGTGTTTGATTAGCTAAATAAAAATGACAGGCTTGTACATCAGGTTTGTTATCTAGCACAAGAAGTGTCCATTCAATACTGCTGACAAGAAATAAAGATTTCTAAAAATTTCCAATTTTTCCTGATTTCTCACTAAACGACAGGCGATTTTACTACAGCTTCTTAGCATCTCTATTACAAGTTCCAACTCAAAAACGTGATTTTTTTTTTTAAGTGACTCCTCTGGTTATGATTATATTGATCAAATATAAATATATAATGTACAAACAAATAAATAAAGACAGAGTTACAGTGGAAATGAGACAAAAAATGTCAGGAATATCAACAATTACATCAGAAGTGTTGGAAAATTAGTAAGAAATGACTCCCAGTGGCTAAAATTAGATTGTAGTTACACTTAACTTCAACCACTAACTGACTTTCTGTGAGTTCCACTATACTGAGAAACAATTATGTAGCATTAGCGAAGCTATGAAAAGAGAATCGCTTACACTTTTCTACATGGAACTGTCCTTTGTCTAAGAATGTTTTATACTGAATAAATACTGATCAAATATGTCACCTTTGCGCTAAAACAAAGACTTCCTCAGTACTTCTGTATAGCAGGCTCATGGAGAGGATGACAACGTGATATTAGAAACTGGAAACTGTTAGCTCACAGGACCTGCGTGTTAATTAAGCTAGCTAATTAATGTTAGTGAGAGACAAATTAGGTTATGAATGAAATTTGCTGTTAAATAAATAAACCGCACTTGTGTTAACCCGGGACAAATGTGAATCCTAGCAGCTTGCTAGCTACCTAGCTAAGGTAGCTAATGTTAATGATATTAGCATATTCATATTTGAGATAGGGGTGATACTGTATGTTGCTTTTTAGCTGTTTTAGCTTTTTTTTTTTATCATTATAAAAATGTATTTTTCTATATTTTAAAGCGGCTCACATTCAAATGCCATAAAACAAGATACAAAGAGATCAAATGTTTGTTTAACTAGTTACCCTGTTAATCACTGATGCTGTGTTCACCTGTCCTGTGTGTGTGTGTGTGTGTAAGTGAAACACCATGTGTGTGTGTGTAAGTAAAACACTGATAGAGTCAATGAGAGAAACAGGCCAAGTGCATAAACACAGGGTCCCTGAGCCTCGCACCGTTCATCATCTACACATGACTGTAATAAGTAGCTGCTGAGTTGAAATTATTGTTTTAGTCGGAACTAAATGAATGAAATGAAGTGTTTTAGAGCCGCGCCAGGTGGCAAGTGGACACATGGAGAACGTGGTTTTAAAATGTTCTGGTTTCTTGACATTGCTGCCTTTTATACAAACAATGTAAAGGCAGAAACACAATGAAAACGAGACAAAAATATCAGGAATATCAACATTTACCTCAGATGTGTTGGAAAATTACTAAGAAAATACTCTTTATGGCTAAAGTTTGACTGTAGTTACACTTAGCTTCAATGCTAACTGAACTTCAGTGAGTTCCACTGGATATTTTCCCTGCTTGTGTTCTTTAAAAATATCTACAGATTTTATTGTTACTCCGCGCTAACAGTGCAGCTAGCTAGCACACACCTGTTATATATATTATACAAACAATCTAAGGACAGACTGACAGTAGAAATGATTAAAAAATGTCAGGAATATCAACATTGACCTCAGATATATTGGTAGATTACAAAAAAATGAGTCCATATGGCTAAAATTACACTATATTTACACTTAGCTTTAACCACTAGTGAACTTCTGTGAGTTCCACAATTCTGAGAAATAACGATGTTATCTCAGCTTCCAAATTAGTCGTAATTATTTTGAAAATTGTGCTAGCTTGCTAGCTAGTATCTAAAGACATGACAGTATAAATGAGACAGACATATCAGGAATATCAACAGCTACCTCAGATGTGTTGATAAATTACTAAGGAAATACTTTGTATGGCTAAAATTACACTGTTGTTACTCTTAGCGTCGACTGCTAACTGAACTCCTGTGAGTTTCACTATACTGAGAAAAACCAACATTGCTTCAACTTCAAAACTAGCAGTAATTATTTTTAAAATTGTGGTAGCTAGCTAGTATGTAAAGATGTGACAGTGGA
>CM075020.1:2749197-2769197 GCA_037576675.1 Pangasius sanitwongsei | reverse complement strand
TCACTTATTGAGAAAGAAGAGAAAGAAATTTCAAACACACACGTCATACACCAGCTCAGATATGTCCATTATCATCGCACCGGAACGTAGTACAGCCCGAGACGCGAATTTACAAAATGACTAAAATCACAGATAAGCTTTTCCCTCTTCAACTGTCTTTGAGACACAGACCACATGCTAGCTAGCTTTCTAGTACTGTTTAATGAGAAAGACTTCGCTCTTTCATACAGTGCTTAGTAGCTGTGACGTCACAGTAATGAGTACAGTAACGTTTTTATTCGCATGACACGTCTCTAATACTGAGGAAACCTCGATTAGATATAATTAAAGCTTCCATTTTGGGCTAAACCACATATTACTGTTCTAAATAATGGCAGTACAAATACAATTATGTCTGTACTATTTAGGCATCCTAGTTAGTTAGTTGGGACGCAGCCTCGTTAAGTCTCGTTAAATGCGTATTAGTAAGAATGCTTCTTAAGTTTAATGTGTACTGTTATGTTACAGAATACTTTTAGCTCACAGTCACATTTTGGGATGAAATTCCCAAATCTTGATTTTCCCAAATCAAACATTTTATATGAAATTTTTTTTTTTTTTTTTTTTATAAAAATTACACTTAACTTTGCTGCAATCTTTTCCCATTTTTTTTTATTTTCTTTGCGACTAATACTGATTATCAACCAATACCTGATAATGATCCAGTGCTGAGAATCTGTTTCTGGAATTAATATTAATAAATGTCTAATAAAAATGGTTTAAAACAAATATTTGAAAGTTTTTATATTGTATTTTTAAAAGGATTTTTAAAAAAAAAAAAAAAAACTGTATTTCTGCTCTGGTCTGTTTGCTAGTTTCCTAAAAACATCGTAAAGTCAAATCATTTTCACTGAGAGAGAGAGAGAGAGAGAGAGAGAGAGTTCAATGTGATGCTTGCGCTACCATTTATCGATGATCTATGTGTTGCAATGCTTTTAGAAAAAGTTTCTGATTTTTTTAAAGCTAGTTTTTACCAGTAATTAATGAAATTATAGGACCAATCTGATGCTGAGTGTCAATATTGACCTGAAACGCTGATTTTAGTTACAGAGTAATATGCTTTAATCTGAATTATAAGCCGAGATGTTAAGGATTTACATAAACTATTATTTACGTCTATTTTTGTTTTATTTTATTGTATTTTTTTGGTCAATTATCATCCCGAAAAATCCAATAAATCCGAGCGTTCACGTTTAAATAGCTATTCATATTGAAGGATCTGAAGAAGCTGACAGCATAAATCTTTACAACGTTGTTTAAGTATTTTGTATTTTGTATTAATAAAAGTGAATTAATAAAAATGTGACTTTTTTTAATTTTCGGAGAATTCCATAAAATCCTGTAATGGAGTGAGATATAATAAGATAACTAAGTGTGTGTGTGTGTGTGTGTGTGTGTGTGTGAGAAAGAGAGAGAGAGAAAGAGAGAGAGCAAGAGGTAGGTAGTTGTGATGTTTGCATATATAGTCTGTGTGTGTGTGTGTGTGTGTGTGTGAGTGTGTGTGTGTGTGAGAGAGAGAGAGCAAGAGAGAGCAGGAGGTAGGTAGTTGTGGTGTTTGCATATATAGTCTGTGTGTGTGTGTGTGTGTGTGTGTGTGTGTGTGTGTGCTGGCCCTTTAAGGCCCGGTGGAGCAGCTCTGAGCTGGGGACTGAGGGGAGGAGAGACAGAGTGAGGAGGAGGGAGTAAAGGAAGGAGGGAGGGAGTGTGAGGTTGCTGGGCGAGAGTGTGTGCGCATGACGGACACAGATACACACATACAGAGGCAGAAGCGGTCTCGGCTGTGTGAGAGGTTAGAGGATCACTACGGCGGGGTGTGTGTGAGCGTCCGAGCGCAGTGCAGCGGGTGTGTGTGTGTGTGTGTGTGGGTGTGTGGGTGTGTGTGGGGTTCTCCCTGGCTGTCGGTCGGACGTGTGTATGTTGTTGTTGTTGTGGAAGGATCCTTGTGGTGTGAAACCCCCAGTGTTCCAGCATGCTCACAGAGCCTGAGATACCTCAGGAGTTTAACAGGTACGTACACACACACACACACACACACACACACACACACACACACACACACACTGTTTCAGGACAGTCAGACAGAGGAACTGAGGAAGCAAGGGACAGAGAGAGCGGAGAATGAGTGAGACTTTGTGCGAGAAGTGTGTGTGCCTGGAGGAGTGTGTGTCATTTAGTGTGATGGTGTGTCTGTGTGTGTGTGTGTGTGTGTGTGTGTAAGCGAGCGAGCGAGCGAGCGAGAGAGAGAGAGAGAGAGAGAGAGACTTGTTATTTGTGGACTTTGTGTTGCTGCTTGATGTAACTGTTTGTGGTGGACCTAGGAAAGAAAAGTTCATGTTTGTATGTGTGTGTGTGTGTGTGTGTGTGTGTGTGTGTGTTGTCCAGCTGCAGTAAACATAGTGACCATGAGAAACCCCCTGTCTCTCTCTCTCTCTCTCTCTCTCTCACTCTCTCTCATTCACACATACACAGTCAAGAAGCGCATCCCAGAAGGAAGTTAAGGTTCTATAGAACTTTGTATTGTTCTATAGAACTCTGTAATACTCCAATGGAAGTCTATAGTGCTCTAATGAAACTCTGTAGTGTTTAAATAGAACACTGTAGTGTTCTAGTGGAACTCTGTAGTGTTCTAGTGGAACTCTGTAGTGTTGTATAGAGCTCTGTGGTGCTCCAGTGGAACTCTGTGGTGCTCTAATGGTAGTCTGTCGTGTTCTAGTGGAACTCTGTAGTGTTCTAATGAAAGTCTGTTGTGCTATGATGGAACTCTGTAGTTTTCTGTAGAACTCTGTAGTGTTCTCATGAACTTTGTAGTGCTCTAATGGATCTCCTAGTGTTCTGTTGGACCTCTAGAGAACTCTGTATTGTTTAATTGGACCTCTAGAGAACTCTGGATTGCTCTAATGGAACTCTAGAGAACTCTGGAGTGTTCTAATGGAACTTTAGAGAACTATGCAGTGTTTTAATGGAACTCTAGAGAACCCTGCAGTGTTCTAATGGAACTCTAGAGAACTCTGCAGTGTTCTAATGGAACTCTAGAAAACTCTGCAGTGTTCTAATGGAACTCTAGAGAACTCTGCAGTGTTCCAATGGAGCTCTACAGGACTCTGGAGTGTTCTCATGGAACTCTAGAGAACTCTGCAGTGTTCTAATGGAACTCTACAGGACTCTGGAGTGTTCTAATGGAACTCTAGAGAACTCTGCAGTGTTCTAATGGAACTCTAGAGGACTCTGGAGTGTTCTAATGGAAATCTATAGAACTCTGCAGTGTTGTAATAGACCTCAATAGTGGTCTATAGAACTCAAGAGTGTTCTATAGAACTGTGATAGGAACTCTAGAGTTCTACGTTGACTTTGTGATGTGATTGGCTGAAATGACTTGAGCTTTTTTTTTTATTTTTCTCTCCTCCGTTTCATCCCCCTTTTCTCTTTTTTCATTTCATATACACGGTACATGGACGGTGGTATTATTATGTCTCACTGGCCTCTGTTAAGTGTGTGTGCGTGTGTGTGTGTGCATGTGTGTGTGTGCTCGCGCGCGTGTGTGTGTGTGTGTGTGTGTGAGAAAGAAAGACAGAGATAGTGTTTGATAAGAGTTTCTCAGTAAAACTCCTGTGCTGCAGCTCTTTCCTCTCAGTTTCTGTTTTTGTCCTTCTGCTTTTTTGCACTTCTGCACTTGTGACACATTCTTTAATTTGGACAGATAAAATTAAAAAAAAAAAAAAAAAAGGTTTAGATGCCACATGAATCTTCTAATTCAAAGTTCATCCGGTGAATTTTTCCTTAGTGTCTGGTTTTATCTTTTTAATTTTGTATGCTCATTGAACTCCAACACATTCGTGCAAGCCCCTGCCGCTTGTCCTGTTTATTCTTGCCGCCGTTTTTCTATTTATTGCCCCCAGATGTGTGCATGTGTGCGTGTGTGTGTGTGTGTGTGTGTGTGTTTGCTGGCCTTCTGTCACGCCAAATCGCTCTCACCTACTTTTCCGCATCATCTAAAAAGTGCCTTGGGTCGATACTCAAGCTCTGGTTTAATGATTATATTGTGTATATGTATATTTAAAAATAAATAAATATCTAATTCCCCAGTTTTAATGCTAGGCGCATTTTTAGCACCGCGCTGCGCATTTTTATTGCATTAGCAAACGGCACTGTTTTGCCAGATGCAACTAATCTTTTGTTCGCAGATAAACTCGGCGGGTTTTTATCCCTGAATTAGGAACACATTTGTATGACGGGTAGAATGTGTTTTTAATAAATCATTCATCCAGCAATGAAGAGTGGAGGGGGAGTTAAAGAGAGAGAGAGAGAGAGAGAGAGAGAGAGAGAGAGAGGGAGAGAAACAGATAACAACAGCTATGAGGAATTAAAAATTTAAAGGATTACACAGAAAAGCAGAGGGTGAGGAGATAAAAGTAGGGATTACAATGACTTAGAGAGAGAGGACGCTGGATGCTTCAGTTCTGCTTTCGAGTAATGCACTCCATCAGTGGTGAAGGAGCGAGTGCTGGATATGTGTGTGTGTGTGTGTGTGTGTGTGTGAGTGTGTGAGTGTGTGCGTGAGCGTATGAGTGAGTGTGTGTGTTTATGAAGTGTCGGTGTTTAGCAGGCGTGCGGGCGACAGCGCCGGGTTCCTCAGTGCGTTTAGCAGCAGCGTGCGCGCGTGTCAGTGTGTGTGAGCGCTCGTCCGCTCATCTCTTCTGTCCCGATGGCTGCGTCTCTGTAAGTCCACTTCACTTCTGTTAATAACACTGTAATAAACAGAATTTTATTCCGCGATGTTTGATTAAAGACTAAATAATTTTTGCGACTCCTTGACAGCCTGAGCAAATGTTTACTCGCTGGCGTGACGAGCAATAATTCAGCGATTCGTAAAAGCAAAACATGGAAGCTATTATTGTTAGTAAGTTAATAACTAGTTTATTACTTGATTAGAACTTTCTTTAGTAGTGACTTCTGTTTTGTTTAGTTTTTTTTTTTTTTTTAAATTACGTGAACAACTAATTGTAGACGATTATTCATTTTAGATTTTGGCAATTTTGTCATTTTTATAATATGGGATATAAATGTGATTGCCAGGTTAGGATGTGTGCAAATCTTTACAATTCTTAATCAAGCTTTTTCAAATATGTTATTAATATTTATGGTCTGGAAAAAAAAAAAAAAAAAAAAAAAAAAGATTTCCAGGCTTTAATTTTAATCCCTTAAAATTCCAGGATGCGTAACTACTCTGATTCATAATACATAGTGAAGAATATTCTTTATAACGAAGAAGTAAATAATAAGCCACAGTGTTGAGAAACTAAAATGTAAGATACAAATGATTTACTATTGAATAATAATAATAATAATAATAATAATAATAATAATAATTATTATTATTATTATTATTATTATTATTATTATTTCTTCAACAAGTCTTTTTTCTTTCTTTTTTTTCTTTTTTTTTTTTGTAAGGAAAACAGACAGGACATTTTGTGACCAAACTGTCACATTCCACAGAGACAGTGAGAGACTTTACACCACTCCATTTGTCACCTTTTTCCCTTTTTCCCCCCGTTCTCTTTTACTGCCTCTGGGTCTGACTTTCTCCTTTCCGGCCTCTTCGGGAATTTCTTTTGATTAACCGCCGAGCTACGTAACGAAGTTGTGTAATTGAATTGGCGGCTGATTATTGTGATGTTATTATGAGATTATTGCGATACTGACACGCGGCGTAACTTCCTATGTGACGAAGTGTGGTGGTGCAGCGTTAACTGCGTTAGCGCGCTACTGCGTGTGTGTTCGGTGTGTACGTGTGTGTGTGTGTGTGTGTGTTGGGTGTCTGATGGACTCTCTGGCTCTCTGTCCTCTCTCGTCTCTTTATCCACTGTGGCCTATTGAGCGCAGACTGGCTCCTTTGTCTGGCCCATATTGTGCTTTCTCACAGAGCCTTGATAACCATGTCTCCATGCTGGGGATGAAGGGAAGGGAGGAGGGTGGGGTGGAGGGTGAACGAGGGAATGAAGAATACCAGAGGAGAATGTTAAAAGCTTCTCTCTTCTCTCCCTACACCTCCTCCTCCTCCTCCTCCTCCTCCCCTCTGAAACCTCCCCCTGGCAGTCAGCTGACCCCGGAGTCCACCGACGCCAGGGAAAGGGAAACTCCGCTTTAGGATCTGATCAAGTACTGGAGTTTGGCCTTCAGTCTCTCGTTCTGTACACAGGCTAGGGTAGGGGGTTAATGGGGCAGAAGTCATATGGCAGGAGGTCAGAGGTTATGGGTCAGATGTCAGAAGTCAGAGACGAACATTGCATCACTGGCAGAGCAATAAAAATCAGGGGCTGTTCGGGTAAATGGTTTCTGTCACTCTCGGGAAAGAGACAGGAGAGTTTGTGTGTGTGTGTGTGTGTGTGTGTGTGTGTGTGTATGTGTGTGTGTAGCCTATCTGGTCCTCTCTGGCCTGCACAATAGACTCTCTGTACACTCAGGTACTTCAGGAAAGGGTGGAGAGAATCAAAGTATGTGTGTGTTTAACAGCTGAACAGTGCGTGTGCTTGTTTAACCATACACAGCTTTCTATTATTTAAAATGACCTTTAAGTGCTGCTAAACATTACTGTCAACCCCTTACACTCTGGGCTTGTTATTCAGTTATTCGTCATAAAGCATATCATTCAGTAGCTACTATAAATTCGTTTCAAGTAACTACAGTGAAATTAATAGAAAAAAGAGAGACCTTTCTGAGATAAAGCACAAGATTTTGATCCTACGCAGACGATACGCGCCTAATTGCTACTGTTAATCGCTTAAACTCCAGGGTTTATTGTTCAGTTATCCATCATAAAATGTATAAATCAGTAACTACTATGAATTACTAATAAGTAACTGAGCTGGAATTAATAGAAAATGAGACCTGGTTAAGAGTTTCTGCGTTGAAGAATGACATTTTCATTTATCATCATACGCCAACACACAGCTCCTAATCGTTACTGTTAATCCCTTAAACACTAGGTTTATTATTTAGTCCTTCAGTATACAGTGTATTATTCAGTAAGTGCTTTAAATTCTTTTTAAGTAACTACAGTAAAATTAATAGCAAAGAGGCCTGGTTATGAGTCAAAGAGTGAGATTTTGATCCTATGCAGACGATATGTGCCTAATCGTTACTGTTAATTGCTTCAACTCCAGGTTTATTATTCAGTTATTTATACAAAAGCATGTTGTTGAGTAGCTCCTGTAAATTATTTTTTCATATAACTGCAGTGGAATGAATAGAAATGAGACCTTTTTTTTTGGATCCTATGCAGACGATATACACCTAATCGTTACTGTTAATTGCTTATACTCCAGGTTTATTATTCAGTTATTTATAAAATATATATATATATATTATTCAGTAACTACTATGAATTGTTTTAAACGACTAAAGTGAAATTAATAGAAAAAGAGATCTGCTTATGAGTTTCTTAGTTAAAGCATGAGATGATACGTGCTTACTCGTTATTGTAAATCCTTTAACCTGCGGGATAATCCTTCAGTTATTCCTCCTAAAGTGTATTCTTCATTAACTGCAATAAATGATTTTACTCAAGCAAGGTGAAATGAGTAGAAATGAGACCTAGTTGATGAGTTGACGAGCCAAACATGAGATTTCGATCATACGCCGACGATATGCTCCTAATGACGCCTGAACGACTGAGTGCGTCAGAAACGACAAAGCAGCGGCGTTCTCCTGTCACTGAGCATCACCGAGTGACTCAGTCGCCCTAAAGACATGCCATGCGTGTTTTTTTTTTTGTTGTTTTTTTTGGCACATAAAATAAAAATCAGGGAACTTTATTTGGCATAGATCTGTGCTCTGTGCCGCGTCTTTGTGGGTCCGTCTGTGCGCACGAACGCGTGGAAACCCTCGGACGCAAAATGTCAGTGAAAGTCATGGCCCTGTGAGTCAGTGCGCGATGGACGGCTAAATAAATGAATAAATAAATAAATAAGTCATGAAACGATCAGACGAGAGGAAAAATGACAGGAAACCATGCAGACGGCTGATGCGATGACTAAAAAACGCTGGCAAACGTGCGCATGTGTGTAAGCTGTAGGCACTGTGAGCTGGCCGGTGCCTTCTGTTCTGCCCAAAAGCAAACACACAAACACACACACACACACACGGCTCTGTGTTAACCATACAAGTGTGTGTGACTTCACCTCCATGTCTAAATGCTAATGGATGACAGTGACATTAGACTCTTGGCTTTTGTGGAAAAGGCTGGACAGGAAACCGGGGTGGCCCCCACAACCTGGGGCGAAACACAGAGGCTGCTTTGTGTTACAGCTCCGCAAGCGTGCGTGTGTGTGTGTGTGTGTGTGTGTGTGAGCTTTCATATTCATCATATATGTGTCTCTGTGTGCGAGCGTACGAGTTCCAACCTCTATCATTTGTGCAAACCGCGTTCGATCGGCACACACGCTTAAGTTTGATACGTTCTTAACGCCTCCGTGAAGTGCCCTTGATGGGCTGGTGGGCTAGTGCGAGGGAGCGCTCGTAGTCCTGCTAGTCACCTGGAGACCTACAGGAGCCACTTTTGTTAATCCCTACAAGAGGGAAAGAAAGAGAGAGTGAGAGAGAGAGAGAGAGAGAGAGAGAGCAGGGACTATAAATATCTATGAAGCAGAAGGACTCAGAGAAATAGGGAGACTCTCAGTTCCACACAAACAGGCGATTGTCCTAAATAAAGCGTCATGCTGGAGCTATCAGGGGGACAGTGAGAGAAAGACAGAGAGAGAGAGAGAGAGAGAGAGAGAGAGAGAGAGAGAGAGAGAAAGAGAGCAGTCCTTAAGGTCTAATGTGTATGTAAATGCTGAGGTATTGTCACTGCTGCCAGAGCTCGTGTTATCTGTGAGAATAAAAAAGGCCTCATTGTTCGATACTTTAAACACGTTGTTGCTTTCCCACACACACACACACACACGCACACACACAAGGGAACTGTCACATCCGGCTGACATCATCACCCGGTTGACTCTGTGAAGGAATTCGCCTCGGTACCATCCAAAAACAGAGCGCGCTAAGAGAACGAGGCTGAAAAAAAAACGTCAGATGATAAAAAAAAATATCAGCGAGGAACGATAGAGTGTTCTGATCTGACCTGATCACATGATGCGCTTACACGTAAACAGACGAGCCTGGCTGACCTCTTCACGCTCATCAACTTCATATAAACGTCGCCGGGAAGAAAGGTTTTACACGCTAACCTCGAGCCTTAGCGTTAACCTTCCTAACTGGTCATGCGAACAGAAATGAACAAATTGTTACAATATTTTTTTTTTTACGTCATTACTTCTTTTATTAGAGAAATGATATCCGCTAAACGAAGTCATCGTTCGGTGCTCATCACTTTTGCTGATATTTACAACATTTCAGCGTATCGTGTATCTCCGGTTCTTTAAACCAACCAGAGTGATCAGTGTTTCATCGATAAAACTGAAGGACTTTATAGAAAACAGTCGTCTTTGCGCTGTATTTTCTTCAGCAAACATCCCACTGCACTTCGTGAGCAATTCCATTTTTAAATTGATTAAATAATGACACGTCATACTTTTATTTTATTTTTTTTTTTATCAGTTTATGGTTACACTTAATGTCGAGGAATGTCTGTGAAACTGGTTAGTTCCCCTTCAGCACTTACTGTAGGTTACAGTAACTATAAACAGCCTCTCTTGTTTTTCCCTCTCTTGATGTTAATAAGACAAAAAAAAAAAAAAAAGAGCGTGAGAAACCACAAAGTGTGACGTCCTGAAGACTTTATGTACTGCTCGTTTAATTTGTGTAAATGTAAAGTATTTAGTGTGTGTGTGTGTGTGTGTGTGTGTGTTGTGATGCTGTTTGACACGCCCATTAGACCTGCCTTTCAGCTCTCATTAACCACACTGGAAATCAACTGTCAGTCATTTCCACTTACGACACGACTTGTTTTGACCAGTCGACTCAGTGTGTGTGTGTGTGTGTGTGTGTGTGTGTGTGTGTGTGTGTGTGCGCCGCAGATTAAGCATGAACTGTAAGCAATTTAAAGCTCAGGTATCATACATAAAGTTTATGTCATGGACATATTTTTTTTTTCAGACTGTTTCACTCATTTCATCATCGTTTTGAAAATGAAAAGCGAAGTAGATCTTCGATTCTTCATCAGCCTTAACGAAGCTCTGCGCACTTTCACCACCTCCGAGCCACCGTCCTGAGACATTACTTTTCTAACAGTTTGTTTTTTTGGAAATAAATTCATACGCATAAGATACTCATATCTGTTTTTGATCTGCTCATGTGTCAGCGTCTGTACAGTGCTGTGACTAAACCCTGCGCTATTATTAGGAGCATTTTTGCTGTGTTAACCAGCCAGCGATGGCGATTAGATCGAGCATGTTAGTTTTAGTTGTTCGTTTTTCCCTTTTCTGGGGAAGTTAACAGAGGCTACATTTGTGCAGCTAGCGTAGTGACGTGTGTGTATGTTGAGATGAGAGGGTCGGTTTACATAAGAAGGGGAGAGAGAAGAGAGAAGTGTGGATTTAATGCCGGCTTAGCACACAGCCGGGGGGGACAGGAGGGGGAAAGGGCCACACCGGCGGGGTGGCCATTAGCGGCTAGCGATTAGCCCAGCGAGTTAGCGGCTTAGCCTGGCATGCTAGCCTCCTGACCTGCCATTTAGCTGCAAAGCCACACTGCGATCGACTTAATGTGGCGGCAATTACACTCCTCATTAATATTCCATTGCAGGACAGGATGTGTTACAATACATTACAATAAAACATAATATTTCTTGTTTTTTTATTGATTTTTTTTTTTTTGTCAAAAATTATTTGTTTTTTTTAAATGGCTTGTTCGCATTCACCAAAAAAAAAATTATATCTCTATTTTATTTTTCTCTATTTAAAACAGTTTCATGGATTTAAACTCTTCGCGTATAATCTGAAAATGTTTGACTCTGGTGTTGTTTTGTTCTTTTTTTTATTTTTTTTTTTGAAATGCTAAGCTACCAAGCGAGCTAGCTGTTTTGGCTTAACAGTAGTGAGCCATGTTGTTTGCTAAAGTTTATTTTGGCAGGATTGACTTCTGTTAAATACATGAAAATCTGAAAAGATAATACTTCGGGGCTTAATCCTCTTGGTCTAATTCTCTGACTTATTCTAGCTAGTTTATTCACTACTTAGTCTTGCTAGCTAGACTTTTAGCTTCCGTGTGTGCTGTGTACATCCACATCACTAAACATGGAGAAGATCCTCCTAGTTTAACTGAAAGACGCCATGCCATGGTAGATTTGGTGTTTATTCACCACTAACTGGTATGCAGTGAAATATTAATTATGCTGCTGTAATTAAAAGTTTGTTGGTTTTCTGCCATAAACGAAAGAAAAGAAGGAAAAGAAGAAGAAAGACTTTATTGGTCACATATAGATTAAAAGTACAGGGAAATACTTTTCTTTGCATAGTCCAGCTTCTTAGGAAGTTGGGGTCAGAGGTCAGCCTGATACACCATCCCTGGACAGCTGTGTGGTCAACCAATCAGATTGCAGCTTTCAAGATCCTGAAGGTTCTGGCCAGAAAAGTACACCAACGATTTTGGGATGTGGAGCGTTTGTATCTGAGACTACTGTGTACTAGCAGTCAACTAGGTAGCTATCCAAGTTCGCTAATGTTAATGATAAACAAATCTTGGTTGCTATGGTAACACTCTATTTTGACAGCTGATGATAGCTGAATTACTGAGAATTACGATGATGTAAATCAAGACTCAGTTACTAAAATCTGGAGACAAACACAAGCAAGTTTCTTACCTGTACATTAGCCAGCCAGCTATGTTAGCTAATGGTAGTGCTAAACAAATCTTGGTTGTTATAGTAACATTATATTTTGATAGTCTTTTGGCTGGTGTTCAATAAATCGCAAAGAATATGATGATGTTAATATGATGAGACTCAGATACTGCTAAATATGAGCTGGTTTACTTGTGGTTTGCTAGTCAGCTAGCTATGTTAGCTAATGTTAATGCTAAACAAATCGTGGTTGTTATGGTAACACTATACTGTATTTTGACAGTATTTTAGTTGGTGTAAAATAGATCATTAAGAACTCTACGAGACTCGGGTACTAAACTATTGTGACAAATACGTATGTAGTGCTAAGGTGAAAAATTAGCTGAAGTCAGCTAATGTTCGTGAAAAACAAATCGTGGTTGTTATGGTAACAATATTTTGACAGGTAGAAATTAAGCTGTTGAATAAATTGCTCAAGTCGAAGTGATGAGACTCTGATATTGAGTTTCTGTGACAAAAAAAACAAGTTTTACTAGTTTAGCTAATGTTTGTGACACAGAAATCTTGGTTGTTATGGTATTTGGACAGTCGGTAATAAAGCTGTTAAATCATTAAAAATCGAGACTCAAATACTAAAATCTCATGACAAACGTGAGCTAGTTTACTAGCAGTTGGCTAAGCGATTAGCTAAATAGCCAGAGTCAGTGATACTAAGCTGTTTGGGAAAGCAGGAAGACATATTAATTAATGCATAAAAACCCTATTAAACCATATACTATTTCACACAAATCAAGTTTAATGTTTTGAAGTTTGCTCAGGTTGATTTTAACCGTTTTTTTAAATTTTTTTATGCTGCTCTGAATACATGCAATTATTGGCCACAGGCCTTTGACAGATTTTTGTATTGGCCACGGCTCGGGCGACGCCACTGCTGACAACCTTTCATTGTGTAACTGTACAATACGGTGCACTCAGTTCAGCCGTACAGCGCCGTGTGTCCTGTGTGAGGTCAGAAATAAACGTCATCTCTGGAGGTTAATCGCTTTTTTTTCCTGTTGGAAATTATGAACGACAGTCAAAGCATTAAACCTGGAGATAATGAGCGGAAGCGGGATCGGTGAAGCCGTTTTAGCCGAGAAGGAGTGTGTATGAGTGTATGTATATATATGTGTGTGTGTGTGTGTGTGTGTGTGTGTGTGTAAATGTGCGTGTGTGTTTGGCAGGCCAGGCATTATGACAGCCACAGAAGGATGGAGTGAAATTATGTTAATGGACGCTAATTATGACCTCGGAGACCAGCTTCGCTGCCAATTTATCTACTTAATAAAGCCCCTTCTTTTTAATCCCAACATCACTGGATGCTCTAAATGCTTCGTGCGGCCTCTCCACGAGCACAGGTCTGCCAACTTTCAATGAAATAGCGGCTATAACCTGCTCACCCGGCGCGCCGAATTGTATAGTAATTATACTTCAAAGACATGGAGGAAAACACACATTTTATTGCTCAAAAGGAACTGTGAAAGCCTCGTGTCATTGGGGCCGGAGAGGAAGTGTGTGTGTGTGTGTGTGTGTGTGTGTGAGTGCTTTACGGGGCTCAAGATCAAACCGGAGCTCCATCCAGAAGCTAATTCACCTGAACGAGGAGCTTTTTATATAAATAACGCTGTGTGCTTGATGAGGACACTGGAGAAGTGTTTCCTCCTGGAGTGAAAGTGTGCGAGTATTTGAGGGTGAGTTGATGAGGACAACGTTTAGGGTTGAGGTGTGTGTGTGTGTGTGTGTGTGTGTGTGAGGCTAGAAACAAAAGGGCTCAGTGTGTAAGAATGAAAGCAGGCAGAATAAACAGATCCCGGTGGTGTTGCAGACAGGCCGTGTGCTGCTGCTGAGTTTATACAGCTGCAGCCACTGCTTTTACTGCCCCAGTGTGAACTAGCACAGCTACGGGACCAGCCCAGCCCCCAACACACACACACGCGCGCGCGCACGCACACACACACACCTCACACGAGATATGTTTCATTCACAAACGATTCTCTCTTTTTTTGGACGAGTCACTAACGTGAACGAATCATTATCACTGCTTTGCACTGAGTCATTTATTTGATTCAGCTGCTGATTCACAATTATGAAGTGTAATTGGACCCAAAACTGACTAACTCTAGATTCTTAAAAAGAAAAAAAAAAAAAATCATGATTGAGACTCACCCCTTTCATGTTCGATGAGTCAGGTGAGCCTGTGAGTTCATTGAGAGTCGTTTGAGCTCATATGATTCGAACTTTCAGCATAAACATAAACGAAACATGCTAATGGACAAGAAAAAATATCCTCATTACCTCAAGCTCACTTTGATGATGCACGGTGTTTCTGTTACGTAGATTTCGTTGTTACCATCAGAGTGGGGAGTCATGATTTTAAAGGAGCGCTGGAGTCACACAGTGTAGATGGCAGCATGATCACGCTGAATGAATCTGTGAACGAATCTGAGCGAATCATTTGACTGAACAAACTTGAATGTCTCGAATCACTGAAAACAACTCACATGCATGGATGCACACACTCGTAAGGGTCTAAACACACTTCCTAAGATTCCTACGCTAGAGATATCATGAGATGTTAATAATTAATAAACGGATTGTTGTTAGCGTGAAAATATATGAAACGTGAAAAACTTTTCTTTACATCAAAGCTAGAAAAGTGGAGAAGTGCGAAAAGTGTTGTGCATTTCTGCACTCAGTCCTCAATGGTGCACAGCCATATAGACAAATGACTTCCTGTCATTTTTATAGTTCACGCCTAAAGGCTTTTATGTTTCCTGTTTTGTTTTTGTTTTTTTTCATTCATATTACTGAGTTCATCTGAATGGGATCTATGCTCTGGAAAAGAAAGTCTGTGTTGTAGTCTATCACTACGTCGAACCTGTAAACGTTCTCCCACAGGGACAAACCGATAAAGCATTCAGAGTTCTTGAGGTAATTTTTTTTTCATTGATTTATTGATTTCGCTTTATAAATCTGAATGTTTTTGTTTGTACCTCTTCAAATTTTTATCTTGTCTAATAATTCGCAGAATAACTGAAGACACAGGAAACACAGCTTCACATATAAGTAACCAGGCGGAAACGTTATTATAGGTAGAGCTGAATGCAAAAGTTTGCATCCCCCCTCGTTTCTGGGTAGAGAAATAAAAGCCAAAATGTACCATAGTTGTATTAAAAATCTAGAAATAAAAGGAATTTGTTCCTCACAAAATGTTAAAAATGAACTGTGGGTGTATTCTGCAAACAGATCATCTAAATCAGGAATCACTTGGTGTTTCTTCCTAGCAGTGTGTATACAGCAGGATGAAAAAACGAGCAGCTGTATAGTAACTGAGTCGTAAGACAAAATCACGTTCTCATTTGACTTGCGGTGATGAACAAGCAGTTTTTGAAACCTGACGCACAAAATGTCTCGTCTTCTTAACTTCTTGACTCTTATCCTAAGGGTATACAAACTTTTGCACTCAGTTGTACACACTGTAGTCTGTACTCTTCGCTGATATACTTCAACCCTTCCGTTTAATTATATTACTACATTTAATTTTATCATAAAATGGCCTTCATAGAAAGTGTTGCTATGCATTCTTCTTCGATTTTGATGTGCAAGGGGTTGATGCATGAAACAATGCAAATATGCGATACAAATTTTGGACAGTCACAAAAATTTCTACGTGTGTAGGACGGGAACACTTCTAGTGCCACCCCTTGTGTTGCTGTGTGTGTTTTGTGTGTGTGTTTGTGTGTGTTGGTTTGTGTAGAGTATGTAACAGTCCTAACACTCACAGATCAGACTTTAAACTCAATTTTTATTAGCTTAATTTTACCCGTTTTCTCAGTCCTTTAATTTCATGCTGCCTGCTATCCAGTGGAAGACTTTAATATATTGTTATTTATTTATATGAAACACTAACGGTGTGATCGTTACAGTCAAGGGTTATATCTCCACCTCAGCAAAGTACATAACCATCCATAAACACACACACACACACACACAGTGGTAGTTCAGTGGTTAAGACATTGTGCTTAAGGTTGTGAGTTCTAATCCCAGCACCACTAAGCTGCCATTGTTGGGTCCTGTCTCAGTTGTAAGTTGCTTTGGAGGAAAGTTTCAGCGCGATGAGGTACATTCACACACACGAACGCTCTAATCCTGCAATCGTGTATCTCCTCGGCGCATGCTGCAGTGCCGCTATTCCATATGTTGCCTTTTTTTCTTGTGATATTTGTCGAGCTAAGCTGCGTGGTAAACGGCGAGGTGATCGAAGGGCCTCGCATCTAGAATAAAAACTTTTTTATTCTCAGGATCATGGTAGCACTAGCCTTCAAGGCTGAAGAGTGTCTCTGAAAGCACTTAGGAGATGCTGTCAACCAGATGAAATCCTATTACTGCAGCATATTCATTTTCTCACACACACACACACACACACTCAGAGAGAGAGAGAGAGAGAGAGAGAAAGAATGTTCAGTCAATAAATGCCTTTTTTCCTCTCAAGGTATCACAAAAGTGGCTCGTCTCACAGTTTTCTCTCGTAATATCAGCAGATGTGTCCTATCAGCTCACACACACACACACACACACACTTCCAGCAGCAGCACCACTGTCAGCAAATGTTCCTCCAAGGTCGGTGTGTGTGTGTGTTTGTGTGTGTGTGTGTGAAGGTAAAATAGCAGCAGAACTTGAAAACAAATCGTTTTCCCTAACGCAACTTGGCATTTACACACGTAGCTGGAGCGAAAAATGGTAATTAGGCTGCTTTGTGAAATAAATGCGATGCTTAAATACAAATATAACGAGGCAAATACATCCCAACAAATTGTTGCTCAGATTGTACACACGGCTCGGAGTTGACTTGGACGGGAATCTTAATGATCTAAAGAGCCTTTGAAGAAATATTTTTATAAGCATTATTATTATTATTATTATTATTATTATTATTATTATTATTATATACATATCACATAAGGTTTAGAAGAAAAACTCAATGTGATTAATGTCATTAATGCAGAAATAATGATCTCATATATATCATATATATAATATCATAACATTAAATTAAAAAAAAAAAACAGAAAAAAATCTGAATAAAAGTAGAAATCATGTCTGAGGTATTTTTAAGAATAATGCTTTAATATTTGATGCTTGTACATCTAGGGGTGAATTTAATACTATTGTTGAGTCAGTGCTTGGACCCCTATTTTAGACTCATCAGAGACCAAACAAACTGCTTACGTATCCATGACGATGATGATGATGATGATGATGATGATGATTTAGTGTGTCACTAAACCACATCCACGTCTTTTTTACCGTGTCTTTCCACCACATCTCACATGTTCACTCTCTCTGTCTCTTCCTGTCCGTCTCGTTTTTTTTTCCAGGATGTCTTCCAAGCGACCAGCCTCTCCATATGGGGGAACAGATGGAGAGGTAGTCATGGCGACGAGCAGACAGCGATTGGATGATGACGAGGTTGACGGACATGCTGTCATTCACTTGCCCCTGAGCTCGTACTGCAGCTCGCCACGCGCCCCGGACAGCCCGCCCACACTACACAGCAGCACGGTAAGCCCCGCCTCCTTCCTCTCTAAACGCTGGAGAATCAGGCATGCATCAATCACACAGACTCCTCCCTCTCACCACTCCTCCGCAGACTCCGCCCACACATGGGTGCATAAAGTTTGATCTGTACTAATAGAAATATGGGTTAAATCTAATACGGTTCTGCGTAAAACCGTATAACAGACGGCTTATGATTAGAGACAGATCCACATAGAACCCTTTTAAGAAGCTAAGAAAATGCTTAAGCTAGCTAAAGAACCCTTTTTTCTAAAAGGGTAGCATATTTTTATAGAATATTTATTATTATTATTATTATTATTATTATTATTATTATTATTATTATTATTATTCATAGTAAATATTTTTCATAAGAATATCTCATATGCATCAATTTAAAAATTGTAAAAAAAATAATAATAATAATTATGCTTATTTTTTTTTTTTTAAATAATTTAGTTATATTATCAGATATTAGGGCTGGATGATATGACAGAAATATGATATCATGATACACGAAGACATTTTTAGACGATATGTATCACTATATTTAGGTCTGGTAACCTTTATGCCTATCATATCTACAAAAATAAGCTGATTTTGAAATAAAAAAATTACATTCAAGTCTAATAATTTTAAGAAATTCCTTAAATTTAATAAAATGCATTTTATAACTGTATTGTACAAAAAATATTTTAAAAAAATTTCAGCTGCTTTCAGTAAGAGTTTGTCATCGCTATTAAAAATTAACAAAATAAAAATAAACATTAATCACGATAACTGTGATATCGCAGAAAAGTATATCGTGACATAATTTATCACGATATCGATATTATACTGTCATATTACATATGCAGGCCTATTATATATCCTATACCACAGCGATTTGCCAACAATTACCATTTTCCTATTTATTAATAAATGATGCGTTGTATTTTTTTTTATCCATTTAGAGTTACATCTAATGTTTCATGAATGTCCATGAAACAAGTTATAGCTAAATAATGCTACGTCTTCATCACAATCCTAACTTTAACTTCACTAACCAAAATGTGGAAGTCTTTCAAAAAATGCTTAATAATAATAATAATAATAATAATGATAATGATAATGATGATGATGATGATGATGATGGTGATGTGTTACATTTATATAAAGGCTTTCGAACGCTCAAAATAGCTGTACAAAAAAAAAACACCTACAAAAGAAGAAAGGGAAAAAGTGTTAGGAGAAAAGGTGTGTTTTGAGTTTGACTCATTAAGAAAAAGCAGCCAAACATTTCCAAAAGGTCAAACATGTCACATTTTCCTGTCACTATAGAGATACACACTCTCTCTTACACACACACACACACACACACACACCACCTCAGTGTACCAACTCATGAAGTCAGCTTCTCCACACACACACACACACACACACACACACACACACACAGTTACACTCATGGTGGTTGTGTGAAAGTGACAGGACATGACAGGATGAAGTCAGACAGTCAGACAGTCAGACAGTCAGACAGACAGACAGACAGACAGACAGACAGCGAGACAGGCATGGCTGTTGGATTTGGTTAAAAATAACTCAGGCATATTGTGTTATTGTGTTCTTGAGTGTGTGTGTGTGTGTGTGTGTGTGTGTGGAGAAGCTGACTTCATGAGTTGGTACACTGAGGTGGGGTGTGTGTGTGTGGAGAGGATGACTTCATGAGTTGGTACACTGAGGTGGTATGTGTGTGTGTGTGTGTGTGTGTGTGTGTGGCTGACCACAGCAGGTACATTTAAAAACATGAGCGAAATGAAGGATGCGTTGTTTGACTGAGCCGTGTGTGTGTGTGCGTGCGTGCGTGTGTGTGTGTGTGTGTCCGTGCTGATTCGTGACCTTTCCCCTTGTCTGTTATCTCTCGGATGGCCGTGTGTGTGTGTGTGTGTGTAGACAGTAGGCTGGAGGAATGTGGCTGGCTGTAAAACAGTGAGTGCGTGCTTAAGGAGCGTAATGGTGAAGTAATGCAGTAATTAGCGTAATGATTACGGACTCGGCTATGCTCCATCACTCTCACTGTCATAAAGCAACGTTCACGCTACGCCCCTGTGCTGTTACATCACTCCCGCATGACTCCGCCCCCTTTCTCACCACTGTGTGCAGGAGTGGGTCTCCCACCACCTTCTAGCAGTTTAGAGAAGCTACAGGTGGAGACTGACACAGCAGTCATAAAAACATCCGCTTATTGTGCTTAATTATTATTATTATTATTATTATTATTATTATTATTATTATTATCATCATCATCATTATTATTATTATTATTATTATTATGGACCCATCCATGTCTGGACCCATTATTTTACTTCACTATTTTTATTTTATTTCATTTTCTCTAAGCCTGACACAAGCAAGTGCATGAAGAGAAAGAAAGAAAGAAAGAAAGAAAGAAAGAAAGAAAGGAAAAGGGAAAGTGTGTGTGTGAGAGAGGGAGAGAGACAGACAGACAGAGAGAAATGCAGTGAAACAGAAAGAGACAAAGACAGAAAGAGAGACAGAAAGAGAGAGGGAATAAGATATAGAGGGACAGAGAGAGACAGAGAGAGAG
>CM075020.1:2721697-2744197 GCA_037576675.1 Pangasius sanitwongsei | reverse complement strand
TTAGTCCTTTTTATAGTAATTTTCCAACATCTCTGAGGTAAATATTGATATTTCTGACACATTTGTACCATTTTCACTGCCATTCCGCCTTTAAATTGTTTATATAAAAAGATTGAATGGCTGTGTGCGAGCTAGCTAAACCATTCTCCTCAGATATTAGCTAGCTTCCATGCTCTGTGTCAATGTTTCTCGGTTAGCTAGCAACAGTTTTCGCAAACTTTGATGACATACATCTGTCTGAAAAAAGGTTTGAATACGACTGACTCACGTAAAGGGGAACACATCTACATATAGAAATTCACTTTTTTTCCCTCAGTGCTGTATTTGTCTGGGGCTTTTTTTTTTAAATATAAATAGTTCCTAGGGTTAGCTTGAGTCATCAAAATAGCGTGTTTACTGCATCAACCTTCATTTGTTTATCTTGGTATCTTTGTAGATAATGTCTTAGAGTGTAAAAGTTCAGCAGGAAGATACTGAAGCTAATTTTAGGGCAAACTTATGCAACTGCGCAACTGGCTTCAGTCCACTTAGCTTTACGTTAATCATTATATGCCACGTACACTTTGAATAGGCTGTGTCAGGCAGATGGACTGCGTACAGTATATAATGCAAGGACATAATAATAATAATAATAATAATAATAATAATAATAATAATAATAATAATAATAATAATAATATAGGAATGTGGTAAACATATCTTCTTCTTCTTCTTCTTATTATTATTTATCACATTTTATTAGATTTTTTTTTTTTTTTTAATTCTGAAGTGTCTGCCGGCAGTGTAACGTCCTCTCTAACACTGACTCTCTACCATGTGGCTCTAAAGCCAGCCTCTCTCTGGGATGGGATTAAGCCATTGTCTAATTCGCTGGAGCCATTGTCCATCATGGTGCGGCAGATAATAGAAGCTGATTAGCCAAAGATTAACTCTGCTTATTGGATATGGACTATTGACCCTGTGCACAAATACCTGAGTCCTTCTGTAATTAAACTGCACAAAAGAGTTCCGGTAAGCTGGCTCAAAACCATGTACCAAGTGTGTAAGTGTGCACGTACATGTGTGTGAAGGTGTGTGAGGGACTATATGCATGAATGCCAGGTGTCATGTCTTATACAATTCCGGATTCTGATTGGTCAGAAGGTGTCGATTCAATTTTCTGTGACAGCGGCTACAATTCACAGGTTTATATCAATGCGCTTGTTCTAATACGTTATCGTTTCTATGGTAACAGCTCATTCACAGGGACTGGTACGACTTGCGGACGCTCCACATAATCTAAGGCTAATAATAAATGGATTCAAAAACGTGTTGTTTTTTAGCAATGAGAAATGTGTAATCTGGTTTTGTGATATGGTGAAGTTTCCTGTAAGGAGATATTTATTTAACATTTGTGGAAGGAGTCTCCAGTGTCAGCACTTTATAATACTTTGTAAGTTTTCTGACATCAACAGAAGACAAGAAGCATTTATTTATTTATTTATTTATTTATTTATTTATTTAGTTAGTATTATTAACTTAAGGAGAGATAGTAAAGAGAGGCTGGTGAGGACATGACAGGAATTAACTTGTTTGGTGGACGTTCAACATTTAAATGTAACTTTAAATGGATAAAAAAGTACATTCTTCAATGTGTCATTCTTTAATAAACAAAACATTATAATCGTTGGCAAATTGCTGTGGCATATAAGAGGAACAAAACACTTCAGGGCATGCTGTTATGGGAAAATTATCAACTTCAACAAGGGTGGTAACCGTGACACCGTAACATCACCCCACCCCGGTGTTTATTATTTTCCTATAACAATAACAGCATGACACGTATCACTCTGTACTGATAGGATCTGGTTTTATCTCACAGCTTACATAGCTCATGCAATGTTGAACTAACAGCAGGTTGTGTGATAAATGCTAAGGCATGAAGCAGTTTTGCTCAAAGTGGAACGAGCTAAAGCTAATGAACATTAAAAGAAATTATAAATACATTTTTAAAAATTGTATGTATATTACTAAGATTATTCATTTGGTTCTGTGAGTCATATGAGGAATAAAAATGGTGTATAAAATGCTTCCATTAATAATAGTCAAGCCGTTTTTTGTTCTGCCATAAAATTAGAATAAATGACCGGGTTAATGGTCATCAAACAGAATATTAGGGTTAATGAGACCTGGTTTAAGAGTTTCAGTGTTTTTGAAATGATGACCGATGAATAATTTCCTCTCTGTCTGTTTGTCTCAGGAGCAGGAGAGCAGTAAAGGCCAGGCCCTGAGCCCGTACCCCCAGCACAACTCTTCTACCTCACCCAGTAAACAGCAACAGCAGGACGAGGGCTCGGGTTCGGCCACGGCTCTGGGAACGCCGGAGAGGCGTAAAGGCAGCCTGGCCGACGTAGTGGACACGCTGAAACAGCGCAAGATGGAGGAGCTGATCAAGAGCGAGCCTGAGGGTGAGTTCACTTACACACTTACACAAGCTTGTACAATATGGTCATGAAGACAAAGGCCATTTCATGTGACTGGTACTTCGCTCTGGATGTCATCTCCAAGATACAGCACTTAGAAATACACTCTCTCTCTCTCTCTCTCTCGCTCTCTCTCTCTTTATGTGTGTCTCTGGGTCTCTTGCCCTCTTTTCCTCCTCATCAGTCTCCTAAATGTCAGGAATGAGGTGAGGGATGGTGCTGATAAAATCAGGCCTTTCTTTAAGCATCAGCTGTTTAGAGCCATTACACATTCATTACATGTCAATTGTTTTCGAGGAAGACAGGTCAGGAGTGTGTGTGTGTGTGTGTGTGTGTACTTTTGTGTGTTCAGGTGTCATTGTGTACTGCACTTCTCTAATTAGAAGCTAATTTTTCCTGACTAATCAGAAGGTACAGGTACACAGATACAGGTGTAGCATACATCTGCTGTTCTTATATTTACATACAACAGAGCTACAGAGCTCAGGTCTTTGTGCTCCCTGGGCGTAGGTGTGTTTGTAAAATAAAGTCATTTCCATTTCCTACTCAAATAAATAACCAGCAGCACTTTTGGATTTACATTTTACCAACAATTCCCTTTCAGTTTCTGAGGGTTACAGTTTCTCTTTTGTTAGTCCTGGGTGCAGGGGCTTTCCTCACTTCACCCACTGTAAAATAGTGGTAAAATAATCGAGGGAAAATTATGTGAGGTAAAACTGCATGAGGTATAAACTGAGGTAAAATTGTTTGAGGTGAACTGTGAGAGGTAAAACTGTGAGGTAAAATTCTGTGAGGTACAATTTTGAGAAGTAATACTTTGAGGTAAAACTGTGATGGTAATCTGTGTTGGACAAATCTGTGTGAGGTAAAATGAGGTAAAACTGTCTGCGTTAAAGCTGTGAGGCAAAACTGTGAGGTAAACCTGTGTGAGCTAAAAACTGAGGTAAAGTTGTTTGAGGTGAACTGTGTGAGGTAAAAATGTCAGGTAAAATAGTGTGAGGTACAATTTTGAGAAGTAAAACTTCGAGGTAAAGCTGTGAGAAAATGGTGTGAGGTAAAACTGTATCTGAGGTAAACTGTGAGGTAAAAATTGTTAGGTAAATCTGTATGAGGTAAAACTGTGTGATAAAACTTTTATGTGATATTTTTTAAAATTTTGTTCAGTTGAGTTTGGAACTTTGTGTTGTTTTTAATATACCTGTAGCAGTCAGAATAAGAAACTAAAAGTGGAGAAGGAGATGAGAGCGAGACAGAGAGAGAGAAAGAGAGAGAGAGAGAGAGAGAGAGAGAGAAAAGAATCCATTAGCAAGCGGCTACAGTAGCACATTATCCCCGCACTCTGTACAAACAAAGACCTCCAGAGCGTCAGACTGAGAGAAACAGCAGCTGTAAAGAAAAGAAAAGGGAGAAGAGAGAGCGATGAAGAGAAAAGAGAGAAGAAGAAAGGAGAGAGGTGGCGGCAGGCGAAGCATTGAGCCTGGCCTCTCATAGCCTGATAAAAATCCCTTTCTTGCGCAGCTAGCTATTGTTTGCTTGTGTAGCGCACAAAGGCCATTAGCCACAAACGGCAGGTTGTGATGAAAAATTAATGAAGGCTTTAATCATTATGAAAGGGTCTTATTATTACCTCTCTGTCCCTCTTTCTCTCTCTCTCTCTCTCCTCCCTCCCCCGCTTTTTCACACACTGTGCACACACACACACACACACACACACACACTGTTCACATATTAGCAACAGGGAAAACACGGCAGCATGTTAGTTAGGGGGCACAAAGAGCACAGAAATGGGTCAGGAGATGAGGGAGAGTGAAACTTGCTCCCTATGTGAAATCAGACTTTTAGCTAATGTGTGTTTACACCACAGATATACATATTAGCAAGCTAGCTAGTGTGATAGTGTTGTATTATTTCATCTGTGGACAAAAAAAACTAGATATAACAGAAGTTTTTCTTCAGCAAAGCCAAATGTAAGGATTGTGTAGCTGTGAAAAAAACTTTATTTAATAGAAAAAACTGACAATAATTAGCTAGCTACTGTAGCCTGCACAATTATGTTTAACGTTTTGGTTAGCTAGCTAAGCAAAGCTAAGCAATGGCTGAGTTAGCCAACCGACTTTCTCTGCAAATAATATGTTTGCCTGTTAGATTAGACTATTTCTTTACCTAAGAATGTGTGACCTTCTGTTGTTTTTCCTTTATTTGGTTATTTCATTGCCTAAAAAGTTACACATGTAGTTCATGTTAGCTTATTATAGCTAATCATTACCTAACTTAGCTTGTGCTAGCTAATCAATGGCAGAGTAAGCCAATTTTCTCCACAAATAATATTTAGCTATGTTAGCTTGCTAGGGCAAGTAGGGTAACTTCATTTTTATACTATTGAAGATTATATTATTTATTTAAAGTTTATTTAAGAAAGTAGGTCAGTTTTTATCTTTATAACCAGATTTAATTCATTGTTACCTCAGACAGTATAATTTTTTTTTCTCATTGCTTTAAAGCTTACAAGTTTTAACAGGTTAGCTACTCATTACTTAATCTAACTAGCATAACTGACATTAGCTTATGTTATCTAATCATTAGCTGAGTTAACCAACCAATTTTCTCCACACACAATACCTGGATACATTAGGTTGCAAGGTTGTATTTTTTTATTTGATGAAATTCAGTTTGTATTATTTTTAAAAAAGTTTTTAAAAAAAAGTCATTATTGTAGCCAGAGGAAGTTATTTTTTAATGCAAAATGCAAAAATACCTTCAGTTCTGTCACATATCTTAAAGATAGCATGAAATCGTAGCACATTTTTCTTCTTGACTTTTTATTTATTTATTTATTTATTTATTTATTTATTTATTTATTTATTATTTTAAATAAATTGTGAGACATGATATTATTGGTTAATGTTTTGTCTTCTGTGTGGTTGGTACTGATCAATTGTGCATCATAGGGTCAGGGATATGAATTAAGAAGATAAAAACAAAAGTCAGGTTTGATTTCAGGATCTTTAGAACTAGGGGGGGGGAATCAGGGGATGTCTGATGTATGACACAGACTTGCACAACTCTCTCTCCCTCACACACACACACACACACAGACTTGGTTAGCGTGTCATTTCTGTCTCCTCGTCTCTCTTTCATGGTGAAGAGCAGAACGTTTGTCCTGAGAGTGTCCAGGTCTGTCGCTTATAAACCGTCCCTGATGATGCAGCACTCTCCTCCAGCCTCTATTCATCTTCTGCTCGGCGTAATATCCACCTGTTACTGCCGACACGCTCACACACACACACACACACACACACAAACACACACACACTTTCCCCGAGTGTGCCACTTCTGCGTCTCAGATGCTGAGTGAGAATGTAAATTTGTCGCTCGGATGTCTCGGGGCAATTTCTTTCTCTTTTCATTTCTGAAAGTGTCGCGTTTTTTTCTACTCTCTCTACTCTTATCTTGTCTTGTCTCTCAGGTTTCGGTTTCGATGTGTGTGTGTGTATCTGTGTGTTTGTGTGGTGTGTGGTATGTGTAGTGTGTAAGAGAATGGCCGCAGATGGGTCAGAGTGCTGGAGTGTGTGTGTGTGTGTGGGTGTGTCATTAGCTGTACTAATGGGAATAGCACAAGAGGGCTGTGCACGGGGCACAAGGTGAGAAGAGAAGAGCTGCAGGGTCTAGAGCCAAGAGGGGACACACACACACACACACACACACACTGTCTCTGTCTCTGACTCTCAATAGTCCTCGCTGAACTTGGCAGCATGCGTTATGTGGGACACAGATGTTCAGGGTCTCTGGAGTATATGCAGTCTGTGTGTGTGTGTGTGTATGTGTGTTTTTGTCTGTGTGTGTGTGTGTGTGTGTGTGTGTGTACATGCCTCTGTGGCTCTCCTGGAACTGTGTTGAGTGTGATTCATGGCCAGGGCCGGCTCTGGTTCCCTGAGCTCTGAGCCATCCTCTCTGTCTCACACAAATACACTCACAGTACAAACAACACAACACACACACACACACACACACACTGCTATGGGACTGAACCTCGGACACAGAAAATAGAAAATATGTCGTGCAGTCACTGGACACATATTCAGAGGACGTTTTATGAGCCAGTAAAATACAGTGTGTGAAGATTCACAGCATCTACTAGCGCTTTTCCCAGCAGACAGTGCGGTCCGGTCCGGTATGGAAACAAATCCATCCCACATTCCCTTGTTTTTATTTCTACTGCCATGCGAGCCATACCGTAACCACTCTGGTTGTAGATTTGTCCTTAGAGTGACTCACTGATCAACTACTAAAGGCTATTTCTCCTTTTAAATGCATCATTATCATGCATTTTAATATTTCAGATTAATTTTTTAAAATTATTTGCTCACTGCAATGTTTTATTTATCACTGATTTTTACCTCAACCTTTACGAATATTTACCTTTACATTTCTCACCCATGATTCAAGTACACGTTACAGTTTTTTATTGACTATGTTCGCTAACTACATAGAGTATACATAATGACATAACAACACTGTAGAATGTTTCTACACACACATTTTTCTTTTTTCTTTCTAATATGAAAAAGTGTCTTATGTAGCCATAACAATGCTCTTACCATTAGCCTTAGCCTAGCTCGTCCTTTAGATGAGCGTTATTATTATTATCAGTAATACAGATGAAATAAAGATGATGACAAGCTTTTTTGTCGAAATTCAAGAGAATCTGAGTTGCTTGCAGTTGGGCAGCTATGTCGTCCATGTTTGTTTTTCTCTTTTGCGATCTGATTGGTTGAGAGGTGTAAAAAAAAAAAAAGGCAAATGATGTCACTCAGCATTTTTTCTTACACACGAAAGTGGACACGCACAAACACACACACACACACACAAACATTTTAGCCTGAGACTAAATTTAGAAAACGTATGTACGCACATTTCCAGATGCCTATAATTGATAATTGATCATGAATATCCTACTCGTGTGTGTGGATATATGTAGAGATATATATAGATATACGTGTGTGTGCGTGTGTGTGTGAGAGAGAGAGCTGGGGGTAGGAATTAGATGCAGTAGGGCAATTTAATAGGACGCATCCATGGAGCACAATGATGAGGGTGAATACTTTCTTCTACAAAGAGAAGAAAGTCTTAGAGGGGTCACTGTGTGTGTGTGTGTGTCTGTGTCTGTGTCTGTGTGTGTATGCGTCGTCTCCCCCAGGGCCGGCTAATCCTGCCACAGAAGAGGGAGTGCAAACACACACACACACACACACACACACACACACACACACACATGCACAGGCAATTCATCTAACTATAAAACTCAATGCACTGACAAATAATGTGACAAAAATATATAATTGTTAGGCTGTGATTACATAACACAATACAGAAGTAAAAGTTGCTTCTCATTTGCAAACACACACACACAGCACGCAGGCACTGAGGGCTAGAGGCAGTGGCGGGTTGACAAACTGAGCGTGGGAGAGGGAAAAAACTTCCATATGTAATTTTCACCATTTGGTAGTAATTAGTTTGTTGTATAAATTAACATTAAGTGCCGGCTTGTTCACAAGCATTGTTTGTCATTATCCCCCCCCCCTTTCTTCCCTCCCTCTCCCTCTCTCTCTCTCTCTCTCTCTCTCTCTCTCTGTCTCTCTCTGTTTCTCTCCATGAGAAAAATGACAGAGAAGCTGAGTAAATAGGGAGCGAGATGGAAAAAAACAACAAGCAGTGGCACAAAAGAGCTTTATGTCACTACATATATAAAGGTTATACAGGTTATAGCTATAATAGTTATGACTTATACTCGCATGTCAGCAATTATTACCATTAGAGAAAAAGTCACATGAATATCACGCGTTGTGATATTTACACATTTTTCACATTTAGTGCATGTGTTTTTATTTTTGAATTTGTTTTTACATGATTTATTCTTTTAGTTCACATGATTTACTTACATTTTTGTGGACCAAGGAAGTTATTTTCTAAGCAAAATAACAAAATACCTTCAGGAATACTTCCTCCAGGAATAGGAACTTGCAAGATAAAACAAAGGTCAGGTTTGATTTCAGGACCTTTAGAAGGAAAAAAAAATCAATGAGAGTCTAGGAGGGGGGCACTTACTTTTGCAGAGATTTTAGAGAGACTAATAGATATTTAGAAGTAAAACTATGACTAGGCAGGCATGTCAGTGTTTATTACTCTTATGGACAAGTCACAAGTTGTGAAATTTACACATTTTTCACAAGTAGTGCATGTATTTTTATTTTCATATGCTCATTTTAACACGTGATTCTTTCTTATAGTTCACGTGATTCAGTTTCATTGTTCACAAATCATTCTTGTAGTACACAATTCATTCTGATTGTTCACCAGTCATTCTTATAGTTCACATGATTCATTCTGATTGTTCATGATTCCTTCTTACAGTTCACATGATTTACATGAGTTCAAATGTGTAACATGGTGTAATGCACTTCTACATTTTTCATGTTACATCACATTACTCACATAATCACATGGAAAAAATGATGATCATGTGAATTGTTCATAGTTTTTCCATAAAAGTGGTAACAAATATCTGCTGAAATAATTGCTGTAATATTCTAATAAGGCATGTAGATGTGTGCGTGGATTTTTTTTGTTTGTTGTTTTAATCACACAAAATATAAAGGTTAGTACAGAATTAGTCACTAAAACAAGCGTACTAAGGATAAATGAAAGTGAATGCGCCATTCTCGTTTTAATGCATGTGAGTACTGGGGGATTCCTGCTCCCTATGCACATCTCTGTTTGGTGAGGTCCAAACTGTGTAGCTTAGGGGATGCTGGATAGGGAGTCAGATGTAGGGAGTAGAGTGCAGGTTGTAGGGAGTAGGATGTAGGGTGCAGGTTGTAGGGAGTAGGATGTAGGGAGTAGAGTGCAGGTTGTAGGGAGTAGTATGTAGGGAGTAGAGTGCAGGTTGTAGGGAGTAGAGTGCAAGTTGTAGGGTATAGGATGTAGGGAGTAGGGTACAGATTGTAAGAAGTAGGATGTAGGGTAAAGGTTGTAGAGTATAGGGGGTAGGGTATAGGGAGTAGGATATAGGGAGTAGGGAGTATGGTGTAGGGAGTAGGGTGCAGGTTGTAGGGAGTAGGATATAGGGAGTAGGGTATTGGGAGTAAAGTACAGGGAGTGGGATACAGGGAGTAGGGTGCAGGTTGTAGGGAGTAGGATATAGGGAGTAGGGTATTGGGAGTAAAGTACAGGGAGTGGGATACAGGGAGTAGGGTGCAGGTTGTAGGGAGTAGGATATAGGGAATAGGGAGTAGGATATAGGGAGTAGGGTATTGGGAGTAAAGTACAGGGAATGGGATACAGGGAGTAGGGTGCAGGTTGTAGGGAGTAGGGTGTCATTTCAGACACAATACCCTTCCTCACGTTCTCATTTCTGCCACCACAAGGAGTCCAGTAGAAGCTGTTTATATGGAACGCTCCACACAGATAAATATTGTGTCTCGTCTCTCTGAGACGTGGACCGTGGACATGGTTCCTTTGAGCCCCGAGCGAAGGACAGCTGAAGATATGAGAATACCCGGGGGCCATTGTGAGCGTCCATTGTACGCACCTATGAAAGGCACATTCAAGTCACTTTTTATTGAATTGTTTTGCTTTGCCTTTTCAGTCCGTATTCTTCTGCTGCCCTTGTGTAGGACAATCAATAGGGACGAGTCTGTTTTTTTTTCCTCCGGGCGCTCCGCTGCAGGAACGATGTTAAGCGCTGAATAGGGGGGCTCGTTGGATGGGAAAGACGGAGCCTGGCGCTTTGTGCCACACACACACACACACACACTCACACGTATCAAAAGGCTGTAGAATAACAGTGCCCTCGTCTTTTTTTTTTCCCTCAAAGTATGATTGTGAGTTGGAAAAGCAGGCAGCTTTTTGTGTGTGTGTGTGTGTGTGTGTAAAAAAGTTTTGTTATTGACCTCCTGGTGAGATATTAAGAATGGAACAAAAGCCGGAGGTTCATGAATCAGGCTGCGGGCTTCATTGTGGCCCGACTGGCTCTTTGTGGATCAGGACTGAGAAGGACTTTGGACACTTTCACAGAGGCATCATTGAGAATGCTCCTGAGATGTGACAGCTCAATGCTCTGATTCTGTTTATTAGACACTTCTTGGTCAAACTCCCAGACTTGCGTTCCTCACTCTCGTAACATTCACAGCTTTAAAAAGAACTGAGGCTTGCATCGTAGTTAGCAGAGATGGTAGAATTACGCAACTTACAAAGTATTAGTACAGCACTTATTTACAGAATTAGTACAGAATTTAATAAAATAGCGATTTATGTTAGTGATGATAAATTATTGTCTTTCTTCTTTGAAACAACGCAGGCAAACATTAACTAATGCTAACGACAGCTACGTATATATATCACTATCTCTGGAATGTTAGCTAGCTTGACAATAACCACGATGATGCAAAATATCTTGAATGCTAAAGTCACTTCACGTGTTTTTTTCCCCAGTTGTTTTAATTCGTACTTTTTGGCATAGGATGTATATAAAAAAACTTTCGAAGGCATTTATTTCTTCTTGTACAACAGCGCTGTGGAATTCTTGAATCTGATTGGTCAGAAACAGAAGGTGTTGATTAATTTTCTAGAACAGCAGCTCTGACAGTAGTGCAGCTGCAAATCACAGGTTTATATTAATGCGTGATTTTAATACGTTAGCATTTTTATATTAGCAGGGACTTGTAGTATGGACGTGCTACGTACATGGATGGATTTAAAAAATTGTTGCAATGGTTACGTTTTTTGGTAAGGAGACATTTATTGGAAGGAGTCTCCAGTGTCAGTGCTGTGTAACAGTCAGAGGTAAAGCTGTATCTTTTACAGGAAAGTCTTCAGGACAGAGGAGTTTACACTTTCGGGATTTTTTTGCGTCTTGTTAACTTCAAGAGAGAGAGAGAAGCGAGGCTGGTGAGGGAATGACTGTTTATAGCTGCTATAACGTAAGTGACAAGTTGTTTTGTGGACATTCCGCAACATTAATTGTGAATATAAATGGATAAAAAGTATAGCACACAACACTTCTCCAATTAATAAGAGATTGTAATCGTTGCTGAATTGCTGTGGTGTAAGAGGAATAAAACACATCGGGACGTGTTGTAATCAACTTCGGGTTGGTAAGAGTGACTCGGATTCATCACACCACTCCATTGTTGATTATGTTCCTATACGGCGTGATTTATTCCTCTTTTACGGATAGACTGAGCTTTAATCTTTCGAATGTAATTCCCTGAGCATTATTGCGAGATATTTGTCGATAAACATATTTGTCGATCTCCGTCGTTTGCGCTGTTATAGAACAACATTTTCTGTGAGGTTTGCAAATCTATTAACATGCAAATTTTTGTTTTTGTGTATTTTTTGTGTGTATAGGCATTTGTGTAAGTTTATGCTAAATAACGGAATATGGTATGCCATAAATATTCATAATAGCTCTGAAACGTGCTATGGTCTCATTTTTAAAGTTGAATTTGAAAAGCTTTTATTCACTGCTTGACGCACCTGCTTTCACTTTGTTAACGATCACTTGATTTCAGCGCTGTTTCTGCGGTGAAAGAGACTCCGGGTCGCTGTTGCATAGTCAGAAAATCTGCTTTACATCCGTGTTACATTTCATCCGTTAGCTGAGTTAATGGAGGATAATGTAAAGGAAGCTGGAAAGCAGATTTCCGTGTATTTGCATATGTCGAGGTGGATTAGTCTGAATCTGAGCCAATGGCCAACTCAAAGACGTTTAATGCTGATTTGATTGACAGACAGACAGCGCGAACTGTACGTAGTCTCGAATCCGACACCGGATCCTGCTCCAGATTTTGCCCTACGTGTCACGTTCGCGTTCCTCTGCTCTTCTTTAGAGGAACTCTTTACTTCTCCCAGCGTGGGATCTTTGATTACGCAGCTTTGAAATAAAGTTATCCGTCTCCGCCGGGCGGCCCCTGGGGGTCATGACCCGCCCACCCTGTGCAGAAAAGCCGCTTTATTCCAGCCAGATGTTGTGAGACGAGCGAGGAGGCTGCCGAGCCCTCGATCCGCTCTCCTTTTTCATCTACATGTCTCGGCTCACCTCTGGTTCTCCCTCCCCTCGCCTGCGTGAGAACAGGTGTTCTCCGCTTTTTGATTTCGGCGCATTTGAATTAATCCTGTCAGCTCAGCTGTTAAAACAACTGTCACCTCCAGCTGCTAGTCATTTTGAGCTGGATCTGACATTCTCTGCCAGACTACTGGAGCACACACACACACACACACTCCGTCTGTCCTCATTGTATGTATAAATCTATCTATTCTCTTTCACACACACACACACACACACACACACACACACACACACATGTATCACTGTTTTTTTTTCCTTTCCACCACTACACACTTCAGTTGCCTTCCATATGTCATAATGTTTTTATACATCTTCTTAATGCAAAGTTTTATCGCTCAAGATGTCACCTGGTTGTCACACAGCAGAGCTCTTCCATAACTGTACGCACACACACGCACACACACACACACATACACACCTACACCTGACTTGTGTCTTTCCCTTCTCTGGCACCAGCTCTCAGTTAGCAGAGTGTGAAAGTGAGACATGGCCTCGTCTCTCTCCACTCCCTCTCTGCATCTTCCGCTTCCTCTCCTGCTCTTTTTGCCTCGGAGGTGCTTCGTGTCAGATGGAGCAGAGTTTTGGATTGCTCTCGTCTCCTGCTAGCCAGCTTCACATAACCTCTAGGTAGCCTGATGCTCGTGATGCGCTCACCCTCAAACTTTTCCTTCGCATTTTATAACTGCACAAAGTCAGCTGAGAGAATGTTAGAGTTAACGTTCTGGAGGTTGTCATGGACGTGTTTTCCATATACTACCATTTCTAACTATACTTAGAGACATGTACACTAGCTTACAAGTTTACTACAAGGATACTAATTTATACTCGGCACCAAGTTCCCTAAGAGTTAAGTATATTTATAGTTTACTACACATTTACTAGTGTCATGTCAAGTACACTTACGCTTTACTGTTGATACACTAGGATGTGTGAGTATACTTGGAGAAAAGTAGACTAATTTACTTTGACGTACTCGGAAAGAAGCACAGTACTTTACTTTTTAAACACTAGCACGTCGAAGTATACATGAAGAGAGGTAAACTACTTTACTTTTGATATTATAACATTTCTAATTTATTTTGGATGCACTAACGTTATTAAGTATACTTAAAGAAGTGCGGTAGTGTACTACCAGTTTACTACAAGGATACTAATGTATACTCTGAGCCAAGTTCCCTAAGAATAGATAATACTTACAGTTCACTTTTGATATGCTACACTAGTTTACTGCAAGTATACTTACAGTTTACCCTCAATATACTAGTATGTATGAGTGGACTTGGAGAGAAGTACACTAATTTACTTTGGCATACTTGGAGAAATCTGAGTATGAATATATCTAAGTAAAAAGATGATAAAGAGACGCTGACTTCTTATATGTTAGCATTTCTAAGTATAATTTGAGAAAACATCATTAGATGCATACTACAAGTTGATCCAGGTTTACTACAAGGATACTAATGTATACTCTGTGCCAAGTTATCTAAGCGTAAAATATAATTTACTTTTGATACTCTACCATGTGTGAGTGTACTTGGCGAGAAGTACTTAGGGCCAGGTACACTAAGAGTAAAGTATGCTTTCAGTAACATGTGTGAGTATACGTCGAGAGAAGTGCGCTAATAAAGTCTTTAAACAGTAGCAGTAACAGTAGGTCTACTGCTATTATTTGTATTTGAAGAGAAGTTTACTAGTTTAGGTTACTAGTACTACTTTAGCATACTTGAGCTGAAACATGCTAGTTAGTTTTATATTATAGTATTTCTAAGTATCCTTGAAGAGAAGTGCACTTTTGGCATACTTACCGGCAGAGAAAAGTACATTAGGCATATACTAGACATTTATCCAAGTTTGCTACTAGTATACTAATGTATACTTGTAGAGAAATACACTTTTAATAGTTCACTTTTAACTTTTAGTTTACTTTTAACAGGATTTCTCAGAGGTCTTAAAGAATAGTGAACTAGTTTACTGTTGCTATACTAGCATAGTATGCTAGCATACTAGCACACTTGTAAGTATACTAGATGTACACTAATTATATCCAATGTTTACTGCATACATACAAGTGTTTACTTGGAGAAAAGTACACTATCAGGTATACTTACAGTTTACCTTTGATACACTAGCATGCATAAGTACACTTAAAGACAAGTGCACTAGTTTACTTTAGCATACTTTGAAAGAAGTCCAGTAGTTTACTTTAGCGAGCTTGAAGACGAGAACAAGTTTACTTTTTTAATATAACAGCATTTCTGAGTGTTCTTTAAGACCAGTGCACTGGTTTACTTTTAATATACTAGCATTTCTAAGTATACCTGGAGAAAAGTACACTAAGTACACACTAGAAATTTATCCAAGTTCATTACAAGTATACTAATGCCTACTTGGAGGCATGTACACTAATTTACTTTTGACAAACTAGCATGCCATGTACTCACATTTCTATGTTTACTTCGAGAAAATTACACTAGCTACAGTATATACAAGAACTTCATCCAAGTTTACCACAAGGATAGCAATACACTAAGTATCATGTATACTTATAGTTTACATCTGATACACTGGCAGATATAGTTGTAGAGACGTTTATTTTAGCATACTTGAAGAGAAGTACACTAATTTCCTTCTGATATACTATCATTTGTAAGTACACCTTTAAAGAAGTACACTCGTTTACTTTGGCATACCTGAAGAGAGGTACGGTAGTTTCCTTTAATGTAGCTAAAGTATACTTGTAGAGAAGTACACTGTTAGTTACACTTACAGTTAGCTTTAGATACACTACACTAGCATGTGCGAGTATACTTGAAGAGAAGTACACTAAAGACGTCGCTAAGCAAGCTGTTTTGAACTGTTTTGAAACTTTTAGTTGCACTAGTAATAATACTGTTATAAAGTTTACTTCCGAATATACCGATTACTAAATAGGTTTACATTTTATTTTTTGAAAATGCTTTGACTTTAAATGTGTTATAAATAAAGCTGGTGGTATTGGAATCGATTTTAAAACTTTGGTTTTTAAACATTCTGTGTTAATGGGAAAGTGAAGTAAACAGCCGGAGCTGCAGAACTGATGATCTCGAGGGTGAAGAACACGGTTAAGGGTGCACTGTATAGCGCGCTAATGATGTTTAAGTGAGTTAAGATGTTTCCTGGAACGGCTTATCATGTTAGCGCACTTCTCCTACAAGGCAGACGTGACCTCACTCACTCATTCACTCGTCGCTATATAGTCTCTTCTCTATAGAGCACTGTATAGGGAGCGGCAAGAAGGGACCGAACACTGTATTACTGTCGATGTTTGGCGATGTTTAGTGCATTGTGGGTAATAATATTATGAAATACACATAGCATGATCATTCACTGAGAAAGCGGACGGTATTAAAAAAAATGTCCGAAGTTCCAGATAGTGCACTATTTAGTAGGTAAGGAATAAAATTTAGAAAGTGTTCAGGGTTAAAAGAGGGGGGAAACACGCACGCAGTGGCAGTGTAATAAGGTTAATCGCTGCCGAATCGTTCCCATGACCGATCTTATCAAGCGATCGAAGCTTTAACTTGTAGCAGCGTGTTTTCACCCTGAGTCGAATGAGCTTCTGGTGAACTCTGTGTCTACAAAATAGGTTAGCGAAAACACTCTTTCTAAAAGAAAAGTGAACTCATTTCTACTCCTGTTTTTTTTTTTTTTTTTTTTCTTGAGTGAAAAGTAAATCAGCTGTTGTGGGATTCTACGTAAAACTTTTCAATGTTCGTTCGAGCGCTAGATTTAACCTTTTAAACCTGTAGAGTGTAACTAGCTTGCTTTTTGTCACTATACAAGAAATGCAAGGAGCTTCGTGTGTCATACACTCATAGGTTTATTTTTTTTTACTTGTAGTGTTCTGCTCTATATTTTTACAAGTTCCTTCATGATATGATAACGTTGCTGATAATGAATTAAAGGCAGTAGCTACCAGTTAGCTTTAGGCTTTTTAGTATACTTTGGAGAAAATATCTTAAAAGTAAAAAATCGCGAGTTACGAGGAGTTCTTAGCTAACACTGGCTAGGTGAGGGAAAAAAAACGTTTACAAACGGCACTAGCTGAATGAAATCACAGCTCTTAGAAAAACAGTATGTCGTTCTTGATGATTCGCCCGTTATCGCTCGAGGGATTCTGATGCAGTGAAAACAAAAGCGTACTTTATTTTAATTTATTTTACCGAAAGTAAAACAAAACCTCCTCTTTTCCACTCATTCAGTCATGTTATATAGTATGAACCTAGTAGCATAAGTGAATGAACACACACACATACTTTTCATGGCTGCTTTTTAAACCAGGGAAACGTAAACGGAGCTAAATGCAATGTCCTGTGATTGATTAATACTGAGCAAGTGACTCATTTCTGGTATCGAGTACCAAAAAACATACTCGTAACGTACTCATATTCCTCATATCGGTGCGTCTCTAATTATTTATAAATATTGTTTAGGTGAAGCAAGAAGAAAAGCACAGATTTGATGCTCAGGTTATGAAAGTGCTAGTGAGTACAGTTCAGGTCGGTTCGGTTCACGCTCTCACTCAGGCCATCATGTGTGCTATTTTAGCCCTGTTAATGGCTCTCACATGGGCGCCAATATCTGTGAGCAATACAGGCCAGACAATACGAGGCATTCTTAAGCACAAAAAAAGAAAACAGCGTTTCAGAAAGCTCAAGCAGCGAGAACAGCTTGACCTAATGATTGACTTTATATATATATATATATATATATATATATATATATATATATATATTTGTATATTTGAAATATTATTTATCAGTGACAGAGTTTGTATGTGTAATTTCACATGTCATGACAGATAAATGAGCCCCCAAAAAAACAGGGCTTAGTGAAAAAGTCGCTAAACAAATTGTGACGTGGTAAACAATGTGGAGCTGTCACCAGGAGACGGAGACGGGGTGCCATTTCTTTTAAGCGGCTAATAACAGTGTTCGGCTGTGCCATTGTGACAGGAAGTGGAAGATGGACGCAGATAAAGGGTCAGGGCTGGTGGTGGGGGAGGGGGGTGTTTTTTGATGTGTGTGTGTGTGTGTGTGTGTGAGTTTGATGGCTTCTTTCACAAAAGCCAGGGTACATGACAACATGACAGGGACGTTAACAGTCAGACAGACACCCCGTCCTCCTGTGTGTGTGTGTGTGTGTGTGTAAAACTATTCATACACATACATATCCATGATTCTCAAGTCTCTCTCCTCCATAAAGAACCATTTTTGGTTCCATAAAGAACACACACACACACACACACACACACACACACAAAGAACCACCATAGAACCATTATTGGTTCCTGAAAGAACCATATATGTTGCTCATTTCACCCTCACCACCAGATACTTCTTTGAAGAACCATTTTGTGGTACCTTAAAAAACATTTGTTTGGTTCCCTAAAGAACCTTTCAGTCCATGATTGTTGCGCAGGGTTGTTGTTGTTGTTGTTGTTGTCACAAAGATCCTTACAGAAGATGATAGCATTGATGTTGGGATTTGTTTTAGCCCTCTGTGGAACCAACAAGGGTGATTAAAAATCCATCAGTCAGAAAATGTTCTTGTATGGCACCACTCTAAGTAACCTTTTATGCACACACACACACACACACACACTATCCTTTTGTTGTGTAATCAGAGCAGCCCTCAGGCTATGACAGCTCTCCTCAGACCTCAGAGATGTTTCGTGATGCGTTCAACGCCACCAGACAGATTGAACGTGTCACATTCTGTTACAGAGTGTGTGCAGGACGCACAAACACGCCTCGGCTGCCTCGGCCTTCCTCGCCCCGACGCTGTTAACACCAGAGATGTACGCTAGCCGAGCACCTTTTTTTTGCCTTAACTCACAATTCTGAATTCTGGATTCTGGTTGGTCAGAAGCTACAAATCGCAGCTTGTTCTAATAAGTTTTATATAGCAACTTGTACAGTGGGCGCTCAGCGTAAACGCGTGTAATCGTTGATATGGTGATATATTCAGCGAGGACACATTTCACACTTATGGAAGGAGTCTCCAGTGTCGGTGCTTCGTAACTGTTTTCCGACAGAGAAATTTACACGTTGTGAGTCCATTCATAGCGGCTATAACAACATTAAATGCAACTTTTTTAATGAGTAAAAAAAAAATCGTAATTGTTTCGCAAATTGCTGTGGTATTAGAGGAATAAAACACTTAGCGATGGTAACAGTGGCTCCGCTTCGTCACACCTCCCCGTCGCTGATGACTTTCCTGTAACCGCATGACGCCGAGTGATGATGACAACGCAAAGTTGAACTGTGCATGAAATACAGAGTCATGCTGATTTATTGGGAGATTATTACCGTCTAATCTGGACGTTTTACGGTGTTATGTAAAGTGGGTTCCGCCACTTATCACGACCTGGGCAATGAACTCGAGTACTCAGATCAGGTTCTGATAAAGAGTGATAGCATGAGACAGAGAGAGACAGAGAGAGTTAAGAGAAAACAACATTCTTCTCAAATATATATATATATGTATATGTAAACATCCATACTTGTATTTTTTTTCCGCCAGCCGGCTCTCGACGCTCTCTTCTTGGCCACGTCCTCTGAGAATTTCTTCTTTACCCCCCCCCCCCCCCCCTCCTCCGCTCTCCTCCCTCCGTACTTTTTTTTTTTTTTTTCCCTCACACGTCGTGACGATTTTGTTCACGTTCTTCTTCACAATGTCATGCCCCGCGCACAGTTATTTCAATCTGGCAGTGGTAAATTTGGCAGCGTGCGGAAAGTGCCAGAATAAATTTGGCTCGCGTTTTGGTTCAAATCAAATTGGACATAAGCACCCACAACACCATCTGTCAGAGAAAAAGAATGCAGAAAAATGTGAAGGGCAACAAATTCAGCGCGAGATAAAGTGACTTTCCTTGTTTATTATCTCACCCGTTTCTCGGCGGGGAATTGAGGCGAATTAAATCGCGCGTCGTTTGTGCAAAGACGAAAAAAAAAAAACCAAAAAAAAAAAAGAACGCTCAAAAAGACGTTCCTGGAGAGCTTTAAATCTTATATATTATTTTTTTACCTCGTTTTTTTTTTTTTGAAGTGGACTTCAACTTTTTCTTCAGGGATCCTGGAACGTTCTGTAGTTTTCTACAGGGTTTGAAGCACAAACTCGGCTACACTGACATTACAGTAATATTCAAGAAAAGACAGGTTCGTGTACATTTTATTAATCGTGCTTTAAAAGCATCCAGATTGGAAAGTTGGATGTTTGGATGTGTACGTGTAATATAATGCCGTGATTTGTTAATTTGGAAAAAAAAAAATAATTGCTGCATAATTTCTTCAGAGATGCAAGGTTTTTTTTTGGTTTTTTTTGTTTTTTGTTTTTTTTTAATTTCTGCTCTTTTTTTCAGCGTCTTTTTTTCCTCTTTATGTTTCCTCATGAGGGAACCTTTAATGTAATAAATGTCAAAAAAAAAAAAAAAAAATCACCCATAACTCACATAAAAGCACTCTTTTTTTCCAGACATGTTTTTCCGTCTTTTTTTTTTTTATTTTGTTTTAGAAAATTGTCCTTGTTGCCCTGGTGACAAAGGTAAGATCTAAAGAGCGTTTAACTTGCCCTCCATTCATCCACCCCTCTCTCTCTCTCTCTCTCTCTTTCTCTCTCTCTCTCTCTCTCTCTCTCTCTCTCGGGAAAATGGAAAATGCCGTTTTCGGCATATATGTGTGTTTTGCGCCAACTGTTGCCAAGCATTGCCTTTTTTTCCCCAATCGACACACATAATAGAGACTTTTAGCTTTTAACCTTGTGTGGATATGAATGGCAGCTTTTGACGAGAGCGTTTTTTTTTTTTTTTTTTTTTCTGGATTTGTCTCCCTTTTTCGTCCCTCGCTCCGACGGCTGGCAAGGAGCGAAGAGCTTTGGCATGGACGGTTGAACGGCCTTTAGAAGGAATTCTGAACAAAGTCTGTGGTAGCGACAGCAGTCGCGCATTAATTGATGATCAAGCCCGATTATGATCATCTTTTCATCCGACGAGGGGAAACGTTTGTTTTGGACGTCTCGAACTCGGTTACTTATTGATCTCGAGAAGTGTTTCAGCCACAAAGGCAGCAGTTAATTAGTGGGTTTAGGAGAGTTACTGCTGTCTCTGGTGTGTTTGTGTGTGTATAAATATATAAATATATAAGTATATATTCTCTACACACACACACACGTCTCCAGCTGCAGATAAACTGGATAAAGTGGTGCGGCTGGTGGATAATTGCGTTATTGAGCGGCGATGGGAGCCGTGAATGTGGAGCTTGTTGTGTTTTGGGCCGAGTCGGGGTCTTTCCTCTGAGCTCTCCCTGCTCGCATGGAGCTGGCGTCCGCACACTGCCTCTTTTGTTGTCCTCCGAGAGTCTGCTTCATCCTCCCCTCCTTCTTTATTTTTTCCCTTTCTCCTTTCTCTTCCCTCTCTTTTTTCCTCAGAGTGCCTTTCTCTCTCTTTGTCTCTCTGTCTCTCTCTCTCTCTCTCTCTCTCTTTCTTTTTCTTTGTTATTAATAATTAATAATAATCTCATCTTCATCTTCATGAACTTGCTAATACTTATTACACCACAGCACTGTTGGATTCTGATTAGTCAGAAGGTGTAGATTCATTTTCTGTAACAGCAGCCCTGAGAGTGGCGCAGTTTTATATTAACGCGCTCCTTCTGATACGTTATCGTTTCCATAGTAACAGCTCGTTCACACGGACTTGTACAGCGGACGCTCCACATAAACGATTAAGAAAAGTTGTTATGGTGAAGTTTTCTTAAAGTAAGAAAACGTCTATTTAATGTTTATGGAAGGAGTCTCCAGTGCCAGCGCTTTGTAAGGATACACAGAAGAGAGTCTGGTGAGGGAACAGCAGTTTATAGCTGCTATAACGTAAGTGAAAACAGGAACTAACCTGTTTTGTCAACATGCCACAACAATGAATGTAACTATAACCGGGTAAAAAGTAAACACAAATTGCAGTCGTTAACAAATTGCTGTTGTATCAGAGGAATAAAACACTTTAGGATGTGATGTTGTAGGAAAAGAATCAGCTTAGAGAAGGTAACAGTAACTCTTTGTAGCTGATTATTTTCCTGTAACAATACAACACTGTGTGCTTTATTCCTTACTTAGTATTATATATATATATAAAAATGACATAATGGGGAAAAATTAGGTACAAAGTCTCGCATGTTTAGGTATGAGTCACAGAAACAAAACGTTCTCTAGGTGAAAAATAGAAATGTGGCTATGAATCAGACAAGACATGGTGATGGAATTGTTTGTGAAGTTTCAGAGAGCACCAGTGTTTTTGGCACTCGGGGTGAAAAGTTGGCGCTGAGTCACACGGGCCACTACAGAGCCTCTGATTCCACCGGCACCGTCAGCCAGGTGGTCGGCCATTTTGGCTCGACCTGTAGCCAGCTGCTGGATTTAATGAATCCCAGTAATGCCCCATAATTCACCTGTGATGGTCACATCGACTGAGAGACCTTCTGCTGATTGTAGTCTTCATTTTCATCCTTATTTTCTTCCTCCGTGTTCGATTTACACTAACGTGAGAGGATAAATTGTCTTAAATAAAGCTGACCTGACTTGAAACGCACACACACACACACACAGCTTGTGTTTTTTCTTTAAATGCCCGCACCCTGTCACCTCTACACCACATTACAGGTCCCACCCCTCATTTTATAACAGCCACACACACACACACACACACACACACACACATACACATATGTTTCCACCCTGCTTCCCCCTACAGAGCTCTATAGTAGTCCAGTGAATGGCTGTATTTAGGTACAGCAAGCATCACAGGGTGCACATACATATGATCATCTAACGCACACATTTCTGCTACAGTGACACAATTCATGAAACAAAAGTGCA
>CM075020.1:2699197-2719197 GCA_037576675.1 Pangasius sanitwongsei | reverse complement strand
AAAATCTGTAGCTGCGCGTCGCTAATGTAGACTGATGGCGCATGGATACAACAAAATGTTTGAGAAAGTGTAAAGCAACCGGAACTACTTTTTACTGTATTGTTCCCCACGTTGCACACTTGGACAAGACTTCAGCTTCATGCTAACATGCTTTAGTAAGTCTCTCTCTCTCTCTCTCTTTCGTCTGAACACCTTCCAGAGTCATGGTTATTTTAATAATGTTTACAGACTTTCATTTGAGAAAACAACATTTTGGTGATGAGGCACTACTTTTTTATTTTGTATATTATCAATGGAGTTAACAAAGCTGATAGGACAAAATCTTTGGGAAAGATGTACTTTAAATCTTTATAGTTTATCTTATCGGACAGTAAACTACTTTTCAAAGTGGAAATTTGTGGTTATGTGTCATTATCGGAGATTGAAGGCGTATGGATATGACAAAAACTTTGAGAAAGAGTAAAGTTACCGGAACTACTTTTTAACCACTCCAGTGTTGTAGTCCACTAGTGTAACTACTAGTGACACTAATATGTGTTATATAATCATGTATATTAAACATTTATGGACAACTGACAACTTAAGCCTTCATTCGAGGAAAACAAATTCTCCATGGAGAGGAACTACTTTTTCAAAGGGAAGAATGAGTGATTTAAGTTTATAATGGAAGTCTTAAGAGCAGATGTTTAATCAATTCTTGAATGTTTTTTTTTTTTTTTTTTTTTTTGGAAATGAAGCTCCCGATCTTTATGGTTTGTCCTATCAGAGAGCAGACTCCTTTTTTTTTTTTTTGTAACTTACAGTGTATCTCTAACATAGACTAACAGCGTATGGATATGACAAAATGTTTGAGAAAGTAACCGGAACTACTTTTTTACTGGGTTGCTCCAGTGCTGGAAAGTTCTCATCGCTGATCATCTTCATACCTTTACAGTGTGAGTGTTAGTTACAATAATTTGTGTTCTACAGTATATTCAGGTATGTTAAACATTTATGGACACGCATCAGCAACTGCCCCTAGACGTCCCCGATTAATTACTTTTTGCGTCAACTCATTTTCTCAGCGTTGGGAAACATGTTGTAAATGTTGTATGTGATAATCTCGCATACGGGTACAGACACAGTGGGCACGGATAAGGTAGAAAATGGAGGAGTATTCCTTTAATTTAGCTCTGTACTGAGTATCTGGCCTTCTACTCTCTCTTTCTCTCTCTCTCTCTCTCTTTCTCTCTCTCTCGTTGAATCCGCTCGTCCTTGGCAGGTCAGTAATTAGCGTGTTTTGCGGGAGCCGGGGGTCTGCGTGGCGTATTAGAAAAACAAAGCGCCAAGCTCGATAATGTGTCCATTGTGGTGGTGCATTAAGAGGCTCTTTGTGTGAGCTGGAGCACAGGGCTAATGATTGGCTAACAGCAGGTGAGGAAGCAGTGTCTCTCTCTCTCTCTCCCTCTCTCTCTCTCTCTCTCTCTCTCTGTTTCCCTCCATCCTCTCTTCTTCCCACCCCGCTGTTGCTGCCATTAGAGAGACGAGCCTTTATTACAGCAAATGGACTTTAAATGAGCTTTATTGTGATGTGGCCTGCCTTTGCTTGATTCTCTCTCTCTTTCTCTCTCTCTCTCTCTCTCTCTCTCTCACTCACTCTCTCTCACTCTCTCCCCTTCTCTTTGTCTCTCGCCCCACAGAGGCCCCCAGCATTGAGAGGCTTCTGTCCAAGGATTGGAAGGACAAGCTGCTCGCGATGGGCTCCGGTCACTTCGGAGAGATCAAAGGTAAACAGGAAGACATTTACGTCACATGCATCACTGTGTGTGTGTGTGTGTGTGTGTGTGTGTGTCTACAGTATCCATCTCTGCTGCACACTCAGACACATTAGTGCATTAGTCGCTCCATAAAATGCGCCACCTGTTTTGTGTTGCTCTTAATAGAACAACGGCACAAACATTGATTCGTTTGCTCACACGCAGCTTTTTTTTTTTTTCACGCTGACTTTTTTTTTCCAACACCTGCTCGTGTCATCAGTTCGCCAAAAGTTTCTTTGTCTTGAGAAAAGTTGTCTTCTTTAAAGCCTCGTACGTCGGCTTGTTAACGAGCCTTGCTAAGCAACCGCTGCTCCCACGTTAGCGTGGTTAATGATACACCGTGTCAGGTCACCGAACACGTGTTCTACGCTGTTAACGTTAGCGCTGATGGTTTTGATGTGCTTCCTGTGGGTTAGCGGGCTAAACTCTGAGCGCAGGAGCGAAAACGGCCTTCACTCGGTGCCTCCGAAACGTTTGATCAAAGCGAGACAGATTGCACTCTGGGTAAGAAGAAGGGACTCATTGATCAGGTGCAGGAACCCTGCTGAGGAGACATTTCTCCAGGAGAGCATCCCTGCGAGGAGAGGGAACCGCGCTTATGTGTGTGTGTGTGTGTGTGTGTATGTGTGTGTGTGTGTGTGTGTATATGTGTGTGTGCGTGTGTGTGTGTTCACTACAAAACGTTCTAGGCCTGCCATTTCCCTTTAAAATTTGTATTCAGATATTAATAAGCCAGACAAGAGCAGGAGTGCTACAGAACGTTGTCAGAACGTTTTCAGCACGTTATGTTTGTAGCAGCTTTTGGTTAGGTCTTGTTTTCCGAGAACGTTTTTAATCTAACAGTTATAAACGCTTTACAACGTTATGGCAACCTTTTTAGTCGCAGGATTAGTATTTTGTGTCAACGGGAACGTTGTGCAAGCAACATTCGTATAACCTTGTGAACCAAACGTATGAACTGCGTTATGGATTATTTTTCCAAACCACAGCGCTGTTGAATTCCCAAATCTGATTGGTCAGAAGGTGTCCATCACTATTCAACAATGTATTAGCATCAATCTATAAAAGCTGTAGCTTTTCTGCACATTTTCCGACATCTTCAGGACAGAGGAGTTTACGCTTATTTTTTGCGATTTCTCAGAAACATGATAAGGCATGTTGTTTTTTTTGGGGTTATTTTGTTTGCCTTGACTTTAAGCGAGAGGTAAAATCGAGGCTGGTGAGTGTTTTATGCCTTAGCTAGATGTTCTTTGGAATCACGTGAGAGAAGCATGTCAGAGATCAGATCAGGTGTGGCCAAGCAGAAAGATGTTTAATTCTCTCTCTCTCTCTCTCTCTCTCTCTCTCTCTCTCTCTCGCTCGCTCGCTCGCTCTAACTCCACACCTCAGTGCAGTGCTTCAGGGAGATATTTGTTAAGTCTGGTCATTAATTAGGGGCGTGGGCTGCTTGACAGCTATTACGTCGTTACAGATTGGTTAATTACCGCCGCCTGTGATACGCAGAGGCTCTGAGACGCAGCCTGAGGATGTTTGGAAGCAGAGGAAACTGCTTATTGATCCTCGCCTCTGTACTCTCAACAGCCAAGTACAAAGCCATTGGTCATGATTGATGAGAGCTGAGTTTTTTCATCTGTGTGTGTGTGTGTGTGTGTGTGTGTGTGTGTGTGGGAGATACGACAAAAAAAAAAAGGCTCATACTGTGATACTTGGAGACACCTGTCAGGTTAATGGGATGTTAACTAATAAGGAATCATGGACAAAGTGTGTATTATTAAATCCATGCTTCAGCACATTTTATACCAGTTTATAGTTTGCAGCTGTTTACAGATGTGTCGATATGGAAAGTGTGCTTTATTACCGGTCACGTTTTTCTTTACGTCACGTTTTTACCAAAGATCTGATTAAAATTTTGTTTAAAAATCCAGAATGCAAGAGTGTAGACGTGCGAACATTAGAACAAATACTACAGCGACTTCCCCGCCGGAACATTGTCGAAATTTAGAGAAACGTTTTTATTTTGAGAGGAAACGTGGTATAAACGTTCTTATTTTTGCGCTTCTTAGTCATTCTCATTTGCATAATTTCAAACAAACATCTCATTATTGTAAAGTGCTCAATCATATTTCTTTATAAAAATGTATCGCTATCGTTAGTTACTCCTTCGTATTCGTATTTTAAGATACGAAGTTATAATCTGGTTAGAGCTTAGTAACTGCTTATATTTTACTTTTACTAAAGGGCTACAATGAATTATATTGTTTTTAAAAACTAACGACGGCGCTGCCTTTAAAAACCTTTTCCGTGTTATTAAAAATGTTTTTAAAAATATATATTCGGCACTGGACGAGTTATGAAATGAAAGCATTTGGTTAGCATTTGGAGTTAACGACTAACCCGTAGATGACAAAGCGGGTTAATGTTATAAAATTACAGACGGTATCTGTGATCATTTTAGAAAAAAAACATAATTTTTGACATAATTTGTCACATCCATATAACTGACATAATTGTAATGATGTAACTTATGTATGATGCAACTTATCACAGTATAGATATTATGATGCAATATTATGACAAATTGATATTGCTGTAGAAATTCATCATGATATCGATACTAAGATATAATTAATCACAGTATCAGTTATTATGACACCAGTTTATTACAATGTTGATACTGTGATATAATCAGTCACAATATTGACAATACTATGATGCAATTTATCACAGTTTAAATATTACCGTGATGTCACATATCACAATTGATCTTAATATGACAGTTAATAATAAGAATGCATAAATAATACGTTAATAGTGCATCACAGTATCACAGTGATGAGCCCGTGATGTGACTAATCACAGTAGCAATGTCATTATGACGCACTTGAATCACGATATCGATACTATGATTATGTAATTTATCCCAATATTGATATTATGATGTAACTAATAACAATGTCCTGATTAATCATGACAAAATTATGGCGCAACTTATCACGCAATCAGTACTATTATGATGTAATATATCACAAATAGATATTAGTATCTGTATTATGATGTAACTAATCACAGTACTGATATTATTGTTACGAAATTTCTTACACTGTCAACATTATGATGTGATTTATCGTGACTTATCACGTAACTAATCGCAGTATCTTTATTATTATGACGCATTTTGTTAAGATGTCGATACTATGATGTAACTAATCACAATATCTGCATTTCTTTGCATAATTTATCACAGTCTCAATATTACTATGATGTAACTTGTCACACTGAGGCCATCATCACATGATTTTCATGACACGGATATTATTATTATCACGATTATCACGATAATCCAGTCATATCGGCCATTCGACTGCACACGTGCTCTCTGAGAGAGAGCACCACCCTAAACGCTAATGTCTGTATCGTAAAAGGCTAGTGTAGTACCTTTTTCTCTGACAATGGAGCGTGTGTGTGTGTGTGTGTGTTTATTCTACGCGAAGAATCCCTCCACTACTTCACTTCTCCTTGTGTTTTGTCTTTATTAGTCCTGTCTCTATGAATAAGCGACCCACAGAGATCCTTTCAGCTGCAGCAGAGATCCGCTGAACGAGAGAAAGCTTTCTTTGATCCACTCCGTCTCTCTCTCTCTCTCTCTCTCTCTCTCTCTGTCTCTCTCTGGAAGACTCGTCACTTTCCGCACAAGCCCCCCTCTTGTAGAGCGAGGCTGAATTTTCGGCTCAGCTTCGGGCTCCGCACCCGTGTGTGAAAAGCCCCAGTCTCTGAGCTGTTAAGGACAGCCGCTGGGTTATTTTTCCAACGGGCCACCCCTGACAGTCGCCTTTATTGTTCATTGTTCAGTGTGTGTGTGTGTGTGTGTGTGTGTGTATGGTGTGTGTAAGAGGGGGTGGACAAATGGAGCATACTCTCACCTTCCTGTGGGGGGCATGAGGTCAGGTCAGCTCCTGTGACTCCCTCGTTTTTCTCCCTTTTTTCCTCATCTGTTTTCCCCCGGTGAGGAATGTGGCCCCTCTCAAGGTAGAGGCAGGGAACAAAGGGGGATTGTCCACCGTGTGTGTGTGTGTGTGTGTGTGTGTGTGAGTGAGTGTGAGTGTGTGTGTGAGGGGAGGTGTAGCTTATAGAAGTGACCTGAAATCCATAGACCTACTTAGACACATTTGCTACACACACACACACAGGTTGTCTTCTGGATCACTCACACACACTAGAGAATGACTGAAAGAATGAATGACTTTCGAAAGAAAGAAAGAAAGAAAGAAAGAGAGAAAGATGTGACCTTAAATCCATGGACCTACTTAGACACATTTGTCCTGGAACACCATGGTAATGTCTCACACACACACACACACACACACAAACCGTAGTGGATGATTTAACTCTTCCTTTCCTACTACATCACCTCAAACAAGGGTCACAGGTCGCTCTGGCGCCAAATCCAGCACTGCCTCCAGTGGTATGGTGTGGATCCTAAAACCCTGGCTGATCTCTGACCTCTGACCCCTGACCCCTGCAGGTACCCCGGACAGCCTGGCGGAGAAGGAGAGGCAGCTGATGGGGATGATCAGCCAGCTGAGCAGCCTGAGGGAGCAGCTGTTAGCCGCCCACGAGGAGCAGAAGAAGCTGGCCGCCTCGCAGATCGAGAAACAGAGACAGCAGATGGAGCTGGCCAAGCAGCAGCAAGACCAGGTACACACACACAAGCACACACACACACACAGGCACACACAGGCACACACAGGCGCATATACAAACACACACGAGCACAGACAGGTGCACACACACGGGCACACACACACATGGGCACACACACAGGAGCACAAACAGGCGCACACACACGGGCACACATGGGCACATATACACACACGGGTGCATACACTACACACACACGGGCACACACACACATGGGCACACACACAGGAGCACAAACAGGCACACACACGGGCACACACACGGGTGCATACACACACACACACGGGCACACACGGGCACACATGGGCGCATATACACACACACGGGCACACACACGGGTGCATACACTACACACACACGGGCACACACATGGGCACACACACGGGCTCAGGCACACACACACGGGCGCACACATGGGCGCAGACACACACACAGGCACACACATGGACGCATACATGGGCGCACACATTTACACACTTACGCACTTATACACTTATTCATGTAAACAAAGTCACCCACACAATGACATGTACGTGTGTTTCGGGTGGACACACTCAGCATACATGTGTATTTCTCTGGAAACACACACATACACACACACACACACACACAAAGCCCACATTGTGTGGGGAGGATAAACAGAACCCAGCATAAAACACTGCACAATTATCAGTATAAAATGAGAGGAATGGGTGTGTGTACCAGCACACTGCACACACACATGCAGACTGCGGTCATGGAGCTGTGTGTGTGTGTGTGTGTGTGTGGAGGAGAGAGGGAGAACATTCCAGACCCCTCCAGCACAGGATGAAGCTATTTGCATAGAGAAGAGGCTTTTGGAGCTTTGTTGTGTGTGAAGTAGCTGCTGGGAAGATTTACAAAGGAAATACATCCATCTTAACAAACGCACACACACACACACACACACATTTAGACTGTGCTTTAGGTCACAATACACAAACACAAACACTCGGCATACAGACAAACATGCACGATACAATTTTATAGGGTTAAAGAGTAGTAAAGTTAATATTTGCACTCTGTGTGTGTGTGTGTGTGTGTGTGTGTGTGTGCTTCCAGATCGCTCGACAACAACAGCAGCTTCTGCAGCAACAGCACAAAATCAACCTCCTGCAGCAACAGATCCAGGTGTGTCTTCAAATCTCTTTATGTGTGTGTGTGTGCGTGTATGTGACTTGTTCCTATACGCAGAACAATTCAAGACAGTCAATGCAGTCCCCATCACTCCTCTACATGCACACACACACACACACACACACACACACACCGATCAGTAATCAACCCCCCTTCACCAATCACAGCACAGAAATCAGCCAGCTGGAAATGTCTAGAAACATCCATCTGTTATTACTCACGTAAACTCCAGGCTTATTACTCAGTTATTAGCCCCAAAGCATATTACTGAATAATTATAACAGTGTAATAACAATGTAATTAACACTTATAAACATGAACAGTGAAAGTACACACCAATCTCTGTCGTGTGTTTTACAAAGGAAACATTTTTATAGCAGGTTGAAATCTCTGTTTTCTCTCTCTCTCTCCCTCTCTCTATATGTGCTATGGGTGTGTGTGCACATGTGTGTACATGAGCGTGTAGGTATGTACATGAACGTACGTGTGTGTGTGTGTGTGTGTGTGTGTGTGTGTGTGTGTGTGTGTGAGTGAGTGAGGGAGTGCTTGCGTGTAAAACAAATCTAAAGGTGAGAATTAGTCCTGGGGCAAAACCCTGGCAGCTTTTGGCCAGAGTGTCATATCACACTGAGGCTATTCACACACACACACACACACACACACACATGCACACACACACATGCGTGTACACACGCACACACACACACATGCGTGTACGCATGCACACACACATGCACGCATATACAGAAGGAAAGAACAAAATAAATAAATAAAAAGAAAGAAAGAAAGGAATGTGAGAGAGAAAGAGAAGAAGGAGAGACTGAGTGACATTGACTGAGGAAGAAAGAAGGAAACAAAGGGGGAGAGAGAAAAGAAAGAGAGAGACAGAGTGTATGAACAAAATCAAAAAGAATTAAAGACCTTCCGCACACACAGACGACAATACAAAAATAGTGCATAGGCATTTTGTGAGAGTGTGTGTGTGTGTGTGTATGCATACATATATGTTCGGAACAGCTGTGTGTGTGTGTGTGTGTGTATGTGTATGTGTATGTGTGGGTCCCCTCTGAAAAAACATCGCCCGGGTGCTTCAGTCTCACTCGACCCTCGGAGAAACAAAGCTCCTTTTTCCCATGACTTTGCAACCTTTTCCCAAACAAGCATCTCTGCATTCAGGCTCCCAGAACAATAGTTTCTCACACTGACGGGACAGAGGAGCGCCTCGTTTACCAGCCAATCACATCGCTGCATTGGCCTCCGTTCAGCTCGCGCAACTCACATTCACTTCACCGCTGAAGCCTGTGGCCTGTAACACACACACACACACATTCAAATCACTTTAGCTTTATTTTCATCTGCGCTGAATGGGAAACAATAAAAAAAAGAGCTTTTGATTTAATATGCGATTCTTCAGGAATTTTAATGCTTCACAAAATATATATCACAAAGCAACAGTGGTGATATGACAAGATGATACTGATACGATAGGCTTCTCTGTGAGTGACGCGGCAATCATCAGGACTTCTCTAACACTGTCCACCTCCATCATTACCAAGGAGCTGATTAGACATTAAAAGTAACAAGAAGCCAATTGGACATTAAACATAACAAGTAAAAAGACACTGAAAGTAAAAAGAGACTGATGTTATAGCAAAAATTAAGCGTATCTAATTTTTAGCTGGACATTTAAAACAACAAGTAGCTGATTAGACATTAAAAGTAACAAGAATCTGATCGGACATTAAAAGGAAAAGAATCTGATCGGGCATTAAAAGGAAAAGAAGCTGATTGGATATTAAAAGGAAAAGAAGCTGATTGGACATTAAAAGGAAAAGAAGCTGATTGGATATTAAAAGGAAAAGAATCAGATCGGACATTAAAAGGAAAAGAATCAGATCGGACATTAAAAGGAAAAGAATCTGATCGGACATTAAAAGGAAAAGAATCTGATCGGACATTAAAAGGAAAAGAAGCTGATTGGACATTAAAAGGAAAAGAAGCTGATTGGACATTAAAAGGAAAAGAAGCTGATTGGACCATAAAAGTATAGACATTAAAGTTTTTAAAAAAGATGATTAGACGAAGCAACAAGAATCTGATCGGACATTAAGAGGAAATGAAGCTGATAGAGTAGCTAAAATTTAACAAGTAGTTTTTAACTGAACAATAAAAGGAACAAGTAGAACAAGCTGACTGGATGTTACAAAGTATAAAGAAGTTGATTGGATATGAAAAGTAACAAGACACTGATAAGATGTTAAAAGTAAACCTTAGCTCAGTGGATGTTAAAGCTGGTTTGACGTTAATTAAAAGCAGGTGATTGGGCATTAGCAGTAACAGTAGCAGATTAAATGTCAAAAAGGAAAGAAAAAAAACTTCAACGTCGATGTCAGATTAAATGTCAGAAAGAAGCTGATTCAACAGAAAAAGTAACAACAAGCTAACTGGACATGAAAAGTAGTGAGTATCAAGTAGTTGGTTGGATGAAACTGGAAAGTAAAAAAGTAGTTGATTGGACAATAAAATGATCAAATAGTTGATTGAGTGATAAAAGGAACATGTAGATATTTAAGGACATTAAAAGGAATATGCAGCTGATTGGACATTAAAAATAGTTCTTAATTCGGAGGCTCTTCTGCTGCGTTACTGTTTAACTCATAACTCAATATTGTGATACATATCATATATAGTGATGATATCTTCAAGTACTGTATTTATTACCATATTGCCCATGTCTTTGTACATAATTAGGAAAAAAAGAATGAGAGATGGGACGGGATTTGAGCCTGTTCTGATCACTACTACAGAACCATAACCAGTAGGCCACAAATCAGAAACATGGACCCTCAAATTAAAAATCTGATTCATAAAGTCAGTAATTTACCAAGTAAGAACCTTAAACCTCATCTGCGCAGCTCAGTTGTAAGCCTTTCCGGATAAAAACATCTTAGAAATGTAACTGTACTGAAATTTCCTCTTTATGAGTTAAGAACCTTTGGGCAATTGGCATAATCATCAGATCTTGTGCTTCCAGGAGGTGACTTAAAGTTCTGCCTTGGTAGTCGGTGCTGAGCAGTTTGGGAACTGAGTGAAGTCGACTGTCTGAGTCGGAGATTATGAGAAGCTTTGAGAACAGTAGGAAGTGTTCACATGTACCAAACCCACATGCCGTGAAGCTAAATATGACAGCACTCCTACCGAGCATTTGAAAGACTTGCTCTGTGTGTGGAAACTTGGTAAACACTTCAAGTGGCTACTCGAAGCTAACTTTAAGTACAAACACAGCACACCTCCCGTCAGGGGCCACCTCTTGTGGCTCCCAGGGGCAGCACACTTATACACACCAGCTAGCGTTTCTGCTTTCATTCTCATTTGGACCCCTGGTACTGCCGCGAGCGAGCTGCAGGAGGACATGCTTTAGAGGTGCGGATAAATAGAAAGAACCTAGTGAGCGGCTGAAGGCTCACATACACACAGGCATCTATAATACATTTCCATGCTTAAGAAAAGCGTAATAGCAAGGCCTTTGGGTGAGCACCGCCGCTGCCTGCTGGCTGACTCTTATTAAAGCCTCTCTGTTCCAACAGCCACTTCCTCCCTGTGCGCACCCTCGTTTTCTCATTAGCAGCTTTTCTCAGCACACCTCCTCCAGCTCGGTGGGAAGCCATGCCGGTGTCAGAGGATTTGCCATGCTCGGTTTCGCCACTCTCTCGGCATGAAGCCTCTGCGAGAGACGAGTGGGTGACCGGGCCTCCCGCGACGAAGCGGCCGGCTAATTTGATCTGCATCACTTCATCCAACGTTTAACAGAGCCTAGCCTCTAACTCAAAGGAAGACGTGCTAAATCAGAAGCACTGAGAATCGGCAGCAACCATCGCCTGACTGCACCTAACTCATTTATGTCTTCTAACTAACTTGTTTAAGATGTCAGACACACGGACGACACTGGCTTACGGCGGCTTATGCAAATCCCATTATCGTTCACCTATATTTCTGAGCGCTAACTCGATAAAGTGTGTTGAATACAGCGTGAGCCTGGTTTAGGCCAATCCAAGTTAGTTAGCTAAGCGCCGCTAGGTTAGATTGTAAATTCATTTGCTTACAGACAGAGAGCCTTCCAGAAAACAGAGAAAGAAATGAAGACGGCAAGAAGCTCATCAGTGCTAGTCCGGCTCCTGCGCACGGGAGCAGCTAACCCAATTGGCTGTGTAATTGTTTAATTTGTCTCATTACACCTAAATGAATGTAATTGGTGTTTCTCCTTACTGTGAGAAGGCTGAGCATGTTGTGTGAGCATGAAGTACTGCCTGCGTTTCCTCCAGTTTCCCACTGTCTCATACTGCCGAACACAAAGATACTACAGAAGTTACAGAAGGAAGAATGACGTTAGCTAACGTCCTGCATTGGGATTCATTAATACCATTTTTTAGACCGAGTACATGAAGTGCATTAGCTAGCTACATTAGGTACTTTAGATTGAGCAGGGCTGCAGTGGAGAACAGTATTACAGCTGTAAGTAAAGTGCATTTTATTGTCTTCCTTGCGTCGGAATCTCTCTTTGACAATGACCAATAGCGGCTGATGATCAGCAACAATACGCTGCATAAGAGCTGTTATTTTCACTCGCCTAGTGTTGTCTGTAGTCATTTATCTCACCTAGCCAGCGTGTGCTGCTAGCAGCGAGCTCCTCATGCTGAGTTTTATGTTTAAGATGTTTTATCAGGTTACTTGTATTGTAGGCAGATGCTGTAGTTCCTCCTCTTGATATTTTCCCAGAGCACAGTGTGCAGTCTGCTTTACGGTGATTGCCATCATTAGTTGTGAAACGCTTTCAGATCGCTGTCATTTGTTCATCATTGACAGATAGTATCATGTGGTATCGAATGTTGGTACCCAATACCAGTATCAGCAATGATGCATTGATCCCTAGTCCTAGTGTTTATACGCCATATAGCCTATTTCTTCATTTGCGTCTGATTGAGCTGATGGCATGGTGGCTGATGGCTTGATGCTTTCCTTCTTACAAAACCCTTCTCTGTTAGCTGGGCTTGTATGTGTACATTGCAATAAAACTCAGCCAAATGTTCCAGCACATCTTTAGAGCAATGCATCAGAAATCAGATTTGTCCAATTACTAGTGCAGATAGAGAGGCAAAGGCCATGAAAGCAAGAAGCTTAGCCATCGAAAGCCTAATCACTGAGCCCTGGTCAAGGGTATCTGCACTGTGTGTCACGGCAAAAGGCAGGGGACGCTCTCGTCTCGGCTCGCTAGCTAATGGGAGCTATTTGAGGAAGGACACGCAGGCAGCGGAGCAGATGGGCACCGTGCTATGCCCACCTACGGCGGCCGGCTGACGCACCGCCTGCACTCGCGCCTAATGGAGGGCTTATAAAAGGCAGGCAGCGCCGGCGCAGGCCCGCCACTCAATTTCATTAGCTGCTAATCAGCCAAAGGTGCCCTTGGCTCACAGAAAAATAAAGGCCTGTCCGTCTGGGAAAAAAAAAAAAAACCCACAAAAGAATACTTGGAAAAAAGGTTGAAAATGGGTGTCTGTTAGTGGTTAAAAAATTGCAAGGTCGCTCAGTTGAGGCTTTGCAGAAAAATTGCGGGAGAGGGATTTTGGATTATGGATACTGTGTGAAACTGCAGTTGTGAATGTGTAGATTCACATGGTTATTTACTGATCTTATAGATGCGTCTGCCGCAGCATTATTTTTTTTTTTAAATTAAAACGAATCAGATGAACCTTCATGTAAGTGTGCAGTCAACAAAATCAACGAGGCATGAAGAAGGTGGATTTCAGAAAGCGCATGTCCGTTGACAGGAAGCTAGCCCAAGTTAATGGTCTACATACACAAACAGCATGATAATATTAAGCGCTAGCCACACAGCACAGCTATACAAATTAATTATTGGTTATATGCCTACATTTCCCCTTTTCAGCAGCAGGTCACGGAGGCTCGGCTTTAATTGCTGGAGCATATGGCTGGAAACAGATTTTAGCTGTGGGACCCACACTTTCTGCCACTGTACTTCTCCGCTCACTAAGATGTGTGCCATATTGTCAATGCTGGCAGCTATTGTTCCACTCATTTACTTCATAGAGCTAATTACTCCCTAATAATAACTTTACCTTGGAGTTTTTCTCTCTCCTTTGCCAGCAAACCTGTTCACACTACATATGTTAATTATCGGCACATCTTCATTATGTTCAAAAAGCTTTAAGTTCAAGCTGTGCCGCCTGGCGAGACACTCCGAGTCAGTTCGCTGCCAACTTTCCACTTTTTCCCCCGGTTTTTTTTTTTTTTTTAATTTTTTTTTTTCTTTTGCACTCTCTCTTCCCTTTCTCTTGTCAAAAGTCTAGAAGAAAAAGTTCCTCTCATGTTGTCTTCTGAGCTGCGTTTTTTTCTTTTTATCTCTCCATTCTTTTCTGTTCTTTTTTTCTTTTTATAAGGAGTGCTGTCTTGATTAGAAGACTTGCAATCCAGCGGTCCAGGGCTGTTAGATCCACTTCCTCTTCATGTACAAGTTTATGAGTCTAATATATTTCTTAGATCATTCCTCCAGACATCCTCCTGGATGTATTCACAAATCGCATCATCATCCAGATGCTTTGAATTCTAACAACTGGCTCACGTTGTATTTGTACCAGCTCTTTCAAAAGACTTGAAAGTGTTTGTATAGTGCTTTATTATAAAGCTATAAGTGTTTTTGTGATCTAAATTTAAAAATTCATGGGATTTTTTTTTTTGTGTGTGTGTGTGTGTCTTGAAGACAAGTTCACTTGTTTTCTCGTTAAGGCTCTTGACAAAGGGCAACTTCACTTTACGGCTTAAGATGAACCTTTCAAACAAAGATTCCTTCTGTTTCATGAAGGAGAGAAAAGCAGGGAGAGAAAGAGGCATTATGGAATGCAATATAAAATAGCCAGCTGTTGAAGGGCAGGATTAGTCGTGTTTTCACCGAGCCCTCATCCCAGCCTGAGTTTATTCTCTGCAGTATTGTGGAATGTCCTGCGGCATTCAAGAAGCAAAGAGGCTAAACAGAGAAAAGGCCATGAGAGCGGTGGATGGATATGACCACAGAAAAGCAAAATTAACTGTCTGACCACCGTCATAAAGCCTCCTTACGTGTATGTGTGAATAAGTGTACTGTATCATCGGCTCGTTGTGGGCAGAGGCAGTGTGTGTAGACCAGCTGTTTTGGCAATCTCGCTAAAGCAGTTTTCTGGACTGCCATCGGATCCCCGCAGGCATTGCTCAGCCTCAACCTCATTTCCCTGCCCAGTGTTTTTAGATCACCTAGAGCAGTGGTAGTCAACCAGCAGATGCCGACCCAGCAAAGTATTGCAGTGGGTTGAACCGACATACTGTAGCAGAACTGATCAAACTTTCAGCAGCCGAAGTTTGCTCATCAAGAAAGGGTAGAGGATTCACGGACTTCCTTCGATTCTTTTTTTAGAATTCAATTTACCTGTCTTGTCTAAATAGTGACGTGATGGCATGGCTTGTTGATGATAAAAACAGATGTCTCATCTGTTCAAAGTCTTGTTGACTCCTCTGGCCTGAAGACTTTGCCATGTCAGGAAACTTTAGCTTACAGCTTTACCTCAGGCTGTAAGAAAGCTCTAATGCTGGAGACTCCTTCCTTAATTGTGAAAATAAATGTCTCTTTACAGAAAACCTCACCATATCGTCACCATATTCTGGCCAGTCAGATTCAAGAGCTCTACAGCGCTGTGGTATAGTATGCTAGAATTAATGAACCTGATTATTCCATGAACAGTAATGGGACCTGTGCTGTTGGTGCCCAGTGTGATGAGTGCTGAATTTGTATAATATAGTCACATATTTCAACGTTCACTGACTCCCCTAATATCTGCCCTTAGACTTTTATTACAATTAGGTTTTTACATCAGGTTCTATGTTATTTACTCAGTACAGATAAATGTGCCAGTATTATTGTGTGTAGCAATCACATACATTACCGGTACTGTGGAAAGAGATGAGGTTGAAAAACACTAGACTATCCCTTCCAGAGATTGTTTAAAGTAGGTTCATTTCTGGTGTATTACATTCACTTCCTCCAGTATAGGAATACCACTGACACTGTTCCATATTCAGCTATGGCTAAGCCCCTATGGGCTCTTTTGAAAACACTGACAAGCCTCTAAGCTCTACCTGCTCCTACAGACTAATCTTCACATGAGTGTGTGTGGCCTACAAGTAGAGCATGTGATAGCCGTCAAACCTCAAGAGCATCAGCATTAGTGTTTTACATGCATGCAATCATTAGCACATGCTAGCTGGTACTAACATGGCCACAGAGATGCCGCAGGACCGTAGCAGCATGCCGAGATACAGGCAGCACCAAAGGAGCATATGTCCAATTAAGGACTGAAAGACAGAACAGTAGTGTAGGGCTTGTGATTCTTGCTCACAGGGGGCCTATCGGAACGTGGTGAAAAAAAAAAAAAACAGAAAACTAAAGTGGCAATAACATCTGATTTGATCAGTCCTGGGAGCAGGAGTCCCTGCCGTTTTGTGGTTCACCAAAATGGTGGGGTAATTATAGTGTGGTGAGAAGGCAAGCGGCCCCAGACGCTGTGGTGGGACTGAGAGATTACAGCTATGTAAGAAAGAGAGACAAGTTTTGCTTAAGTCCAACTTCATATGCTTTAAATGCTTTAGCTGTGGTTAGCACACATAACTCACTTTCTGTAGCTTTAAATCAGATGCACAGAATGCAAACCCTGCTCATCTCCTCACCTCGCCGGCTCTGTCTGCGAGCATCCCGACACGTTCACATTCGCACAGTCACTGATGTCACTTCTGGAGCCTTTGTGTTTTCCTGGCAGTGCTCTCATCAGTAGAACCATCTGTCCTCTCCTTCCCCACACCCGTGCGCTTCAGACTTGCTTCTTGCCAAAGTCGCTGGCTTCGTTTTTTTGTCTGCAAGAGTGTGCTTTTTTCCTTCTCCTCTTTCTCTTTTTTTTAAAAAAAAAACCCTGAAACCTTGTGAAGAGGCATGGCACCTTGCCGAGCACAGTGGGCCCAGATGTTACAGGAGTTTTTGGGAGCTGCTCCATGTGACGTGGTGGGTTTGGCAGTGACAAGGTGTCGTTTCTGCTCCTCTTGTCAGGGGACAGGTGCAGGAGGGACTGTGACTGTGTGTGTGTTTATTTGATCCCTTGTCATTTTATCTGTTCTGGCTGCGTCACTGTTGGCCGACATACCCACATTTCCTTTCTCTCTCTCTCTCTCTCTCTCTCCCTCTCTCTATCTTCAGCAGGTCCAGGGTCAGCTGCCACCTCTGATGATTCCTGTTTTCCCTCCAGACCAGAGGACTCTGGCAGCAGCCGCAGCCCAGCAAGGATTCCTCCTGCCCCCAGGCTTCAACTACAAACCCGGCTGCAGTAAGTGTCTCTGTCCCTATAAATCTCAGCACTCTATGAGCCTTATTTCTATGATCACAAAGCAAAAGCAGTTGCAAAAACACAACATAAGAGCTGTATATTCTCCATATTCCAGCAACCAATGTGTTTTCTGCATATTTCTAAGTATTCCCTCTCTTGGACGTGACATGTAGGTTGCTTAATTCCTCAGGTTCCGTGTTTAATTCATTTGTTGGGTTACTCTTTCTTTTTGATTCATACAGTGCACTAGTCTTCAACCATCTGATTCCGATTTAGTTGTTTTTTATTTACAGTCTCCTTCGTACCTTTGTTATATGTCTTTTATCTTAAGTGCTTTAATTAGTACTTAAAAGCAGTGGGTGTAATTTAAATGAATTTTAAAGGTACACTATAGTAATTTTCCAATGAATAGCAAACAATCAAAGGTGTGAAGGATGCACCCTTGAGGGTCACCTTGACAATAAATGGTACAGTTGGAACAATATCTTTTTTTTTTTTCTGAGAGTGTCTGGATAGAATAACTCAGTCAGTTGTATTTAGTTAGTACTTGAGTCAAGTAGACGTCGGGTAACATTATCTGCAAAATCTGGTTGTAAGAAATGGTAAGTTTGTTAAGGCTTTGCTTGTTAGGAAGACAGGGGAATACCTTCTTGTCTTTGTGTCTGTACTTGCTGGAGGTCTAAATTCAAGGCGATTTTTGAACATAGTAGGTTCAAGTGGATTTTGATTGTCCAAATTAGAGAGACTGCCTTTATACTACTACATTGCACTTGCATCTGCTTGAGTCATCTTCTTAAACTTTCTAAAAAAATAAAATAAAATAACTCTCAAACAATACATCACCATCTCAGCAAGAACTTTTGAACCATTCTGCTGTTCAGCTTAGAGCCTCTGATAGTGGATTGGTGAAACCAGATTGTTCAGGCCATTGCTGGGCACGTGTTTTATGGCAAGCTTCTTTCCACTGCCTCAAGTTCAGCCAAGCGACAGCAAGGCCTGTTTGTCTCTTCCACATGACAGACTCTCAGCTCTGTGCTTTTGTGTCCCTGTGCCTAAGCGCTCGGCAAGTACGACTAAGCGAAGGAGAATAAAAAGAAACGCAGAAAACTTCCTCTGGGGTTTTGCTTTTTTTTTGGCCGTAGCAGTCCAACTGTGAAGCAATGTGTTGTTTACCGCGAGAGGCGTGCGAGCTGTATGCCAGCAGCGAGCATGCTGAACGTGGAGAGAGTGACCTGCCCCAGGTTGCCACACATTAACACGAACCGCCGCCAGTACATGCATCCAAACAGGCCTCGCACACACACACACACACACCTCCTTCCCAAGACGGGAGCGGTCCTCAGCTCCAGCTCCGCCCACCGCACTTCACAGTTTCCCAAACAAGTCCCCCTTCCCACCACACACACTTTCCCTCCCACACCCCCCTGTTTTAATTACCACTAGCCACACCGTTGCACACTGCCCAACTTTTTCAATTACGCATGTGCTTTTTAGTGGCGCGAGATAGCCTGCCTAAAGCAAGATGAAAAAAAAAAATGGTGAGGAAGACCAAGTCCCTCCGGCGTGGGCCAGGTCCAAGGGGGGACCCTTGTTCCCACCCGACTTCCCCAGAGTGGGACTGGCGAGTCACAGCCTCCACGCCAACACCAACATGTTTGCTTTCTTTTTTTTCCCCTCTCTCTCCCTTTTTTGCTCTTTTGTTACAGCTGTTCCCGGGAGAGAAATAAAATAGCTGGAATTTTTCTGTTTGTTTAGGGACTGACACAAGAGGACAAGGAGGGAGAGCAAAAACACATCATCTCCCCAGAATACATCCTTGAACCGGGTCCAGAGCACTCTCCAGTCTGCAGGCTGGGGTTGTTTTTTAATAGCGACAAGAGTTGCCTGGGAAAAAATGTTTTTGGATAATGGGTTGGGGCGTCTGGTTTATTGCTTACTGAGACAGGGTCCTGCTTCCTCTAGTCTTTTTTTTTTTTTTTTTTTTTTTTTTTTTTAAGAGTTTAGAGACAGACAGCATGGAGTCCAAGCCAGTCAAGATGGCCACAGGGCTGTCCACCCATCCACGCATGTAGACATCCTGAGTAGAAATGTGTGTGAAAAGTGCTGATGCTCTGAGAACCGCAAAACGGAGGATGTCCTGGCTTTCTGATCTATTTCAAAAGATGTTGCTGTGATGTTAAACAGACTCGGTTCCTCTCGCACACTCAGAGGAACTTCAAATTCTATGCCGGGCATGTCCAACCAACAAATGTGCTTCAGTTATCATTCCAGTTATGATTTACAGGCCAGCCTACTGATACAATAGTCAAATCCTTTACAGTATTCCCAAAGACCTTTTGCAACCTCTGTCTCTACTTCCCTGCTACTAACCAGCCCTGCCACTAGTGACCTTTCTCCCTGGTTTTCTCCTATGATTAGAAAAAAGCCTATCTGCAGGTGGACACTAATAAGCCCATCCATTCAGTCTGTGAGCTCTGATTCATCTGAGAATGTTTGGATGAGCCGTGGCTGAGTGGCTAGAGCCAACTTCTTCACATTAATTACTGAATGTCTTTTTATCAGTGCTCGCGTCTTCGACCCTTCAATCACACTTTCATTACAGAGTGTGGTGAGAGCACAAAAGATGGCTTTGTGGATGACAGAGACAAAAAGAATAAAGGGGTGGGTGGGTCTGTGGTGGAAGAGAGAGGATTTTTGGATAAGAATGAGAGGAAGGATTGGAGGTCTATACACAGGTAAATAAAAGGGTGAAAGGAAGGCTGAAATTGAAAATGGAGCTGTTATCTTCATTGTAATTATTGATGTTGAGGCAGGAACTGTAGAACCATGCTCTGACTGTTTACAGTAGCATTGGTGGAGGGAACTATAGTCTGATTAGTTACAGTGGCACTGGGGCAGGAACTGTGGAACTGTGGTCTGATTAGTTACAGTGGCA
>CM075020.1:2665482-2699187 GCA_037576675.1 Pangasius sanitwongsei | reverse complement strand
GGGAACTATAGTCTGATTAGTTACAGTGGCACTGGGGCAGGAACTGTGGAACTGTGGTCTGATTAGTTACAGTGGCATTGGTGGCGGGAACTATAGTCTGATTAGTTACAGTGGCACTGGGGCAGGAACTGTGGAACTGTGGTCTGATTAGTTACAGTGGCATTGGTGGCGGGAACTATAGTCTGATTAGTTACAGTGGCACTGGGGCAGGAACTGTGGAACTGTGGTCTGATTAGTTACAGTGGCATTGGGGCGGGAATTGTGGAACTGGTATCTGGTTGGTTATAGCACTATTTGAGGCAGGAACTGTGGACCTGTGGTCTGATGGTTACAGTAACATTTGGGGGCAGGATCTGTGGAACTGTTGTCTCTTTGGTTACATTAGCACTGGGGATGTAAACTGTGGATCTGTAGTCTGGTTGGTTGCAGTAGTATATTGAGCAGGAACTGTCAAACTGTGGTCCGATTTGATAATAGGTGGCATTTTTGTAGAATGTGATCTGATTGGTTAGAGTGGCAATTTTGAGCAACTGTGGCAATCAAAATGGGATTTGGGGGCTGCACAGATGTCCATCATTTCCTAGTCACAGAGCCCTTTATTTTAGGCCAAAAGCTACAAGCTGGCCTACTCCCACTTTGAAAATGCACAATTATTTGTGGAAACAGAGGCAAAATGGAGTGAAATGCAGCATAGTGTAAGTTCTGCAACTTGAAGCTGTCATATAATTTACTGCTAGTTCTGTGTGTCATCACTTCACATTTAACATGGAGAGAAAATGAAGGTGGTATATACAATCACATAATATTGTTTATCACACAAGATCTGGTTCATCAACATTTTCCCGGTTAAGTATTAGAGGCATCAATATGACCAAAAGACATACTACTATACTCTTTAAAAAAAGGTTCAATCTTGCAATGTTAAGGGACCTTTGGTTTGTCCATCTAGGGGAATCATTATAGGTCCTATATAGGACCCTATAACAGAGGGTTTTATTATCTTGTTTCAGTTATAAGTTGCTTTGGATTAAAGCATTGACTGAAAGAATAAATGATTTCAAAGGCATGTAGAGACATTATCTTGACCTGCATCTATGCTTTTATTTGTTCTTTCTCAGATGACCCGTACCCCCTTCAACTGATCCCAACCACCATGGCAGCTGCTGCAGCTGCCACACCAGGCCTCGGACCTCTTCAGCTTCAGGTAATATTTGCATCTCAGTGTTTGTGTGTTTGGATACATCTTACCACTCTGTTCATGGACAAGATCATAAAGAGGTTAATGTAGGAATGAGAAGAATCGACTTTTATTTTTACCAAGTGTTTCTTGGAATATGGGAGCAAAATATGGTGGTAAAATAAACACATGAACTTGAGGACTGACAAAAAAAGGACCTTTTGTTGCATTCCTCTTCTTATGAGAACACTCTGTCCCCACAAGTGCAGCATTACAAGTCTGAGAGAATCTCTGTGTATGAGAGATTGTGTACAAGAGAATGTGTCCTTGTCCTCCAGCACAGCTTCTCTCTTTTCCCAACCTCTCAAACTCTCGGCACTTTTGTTTTCGGGGGTCCCGAAGCGGCGGGTGACAATGCCTACTGTTCTGGCCGCTTCTTTGCATCATGCCAACTACGGGTTGCCATAGAACTGAGCCTTTGTGTAGCTCTTAGCCCCTGAGACACAGAATGCAGGCCTGGCTCTGGGGCGATGATATTGTTCCGACTGGAAAGAGAAGACCATAGAAACTCTCTCTCTTTTTTGGGTGGGTGGTTTAGGGGGGGTGTTGGGGAGGATTGGCGCGAGTACAGAACCAGAAGGAGCCCTTGACTGAACTGAAAGCAAACACAAAAAAGAAAACAGCGACTGAATAGAGCAGAATGGAGAGCGAGCTGAGGGAGTGTCGAGAGTGAGCTGTGATGGAGCTCTCCTGTGCACGCCGTGGTAAACTTGCGACGTCTTTCTTTCTTTCTATCTCTCAGTCTCTCAGCCTCTCAAGTCTTTCTATGTTTCCATCTATCTTGCACTCTGTTCTTCCCTCACTCCCTCCTCCTGTTGCAGGCCGGAGGAGGCTCTTGTTTGCTCTGCGAGCATGCCATAAATCTCCACATCGCTGGAAAAAAAGAGTGCACATCTGCTGCAGCTTTCAGTGTGCATGTGTGTGTGTGTGTGTGTGTGCTTGTAGCCTTCCTCTGGGGCATTCTCTGGCCACCGCTAGCCTCCGGTCCTCAGGTTAAGAGCCCGGCCGTTTGAGATGCATTAACCTCAGGGCCCAGGCAGGCCTCCATTAGCCAAACACAGCTGCACACTGACGCCCATTTGGGTGCAAATTAATAGCTCTTTTTTCACCTGCGTACAAGCACACACGTGCTCATACTTTCACTCATTTTTTACATTCCTCCTTTCCGAACATTGCATTAACACTACATGCGTACAGTCCAGATTCCTGTTTAGTGGCACTAGTGGTGTTGTTTTAAGCTGGTTTTACAAGTAGAGTAGAGGGCTCTCTCTCTCTCTCTCTCTCTCTCTCTCTCTCTCTCTCTCTCTGTCTCATTCTTGTCCCTGTGATTACACGTCTTTGTTCTGCGTTTTATCACACCAAAATCTTGTCTCCATATGTTCTTTGCTGTTAAGATTAAAAAAAAAAAAAAAAGATCCCAGAATGGACAGCTTTGTTAGATGCCGTTCGGAAAAAAAAACATTGCACAACACCACTGCCACTGTTCTCAGGAATTGTTCTCAAATCCCTTCAAAAAAAAAAAAAAAAAAACTCAAACAGAGATTAAACTGTTATCACTGGGAAAATCATTTGCTCAAGGCTAACCCAATTACAGATGACTGAGTGAACTGGATTCCCTTTCTTGACATAGCAAAAAAAGATTTTCTCCTGTTTGGGTTGAAATGTTGTGTAAACTGATATGACTTAATGTCATCTATAAATAAGGAATAAAAATACTATGCGTCATGTTGTTACAGGAAAATAATAAACTACGCAGTGGTCTGATTAAGAGGAGTTACTGTCTGGTTATAGTTACATTTAATGTTATGTAACATCTGCCAAGCAAGTTAGTTCCTGTTCTCACTTACATTACAACAGCTATAAACAGTCGTTCCCTTAGCAGCTGCTCTTTTTTTCTCGTAACCTACTCTGTCCTGAAGATGTCGGGAAACGTCGTTACAGCTTTTCCTGCGAATGTTACACAGCACAGAAACCTAAAAGATATTAGACAGACCCCAAAAAAAGATGCTATGCATGTGTGTGTGTGCTTGTGTGTATGTACGCTAATATGGCAAATCGTTTAAAATAAATGAACTCCAATCATCTACAGTTTGACTACTGTCGAGACAAACAGGATTTAAAAAAAAAAAAAAACATGATAAGGGCTTATACACGGAGATGAAAGAGGAGGAAGCAGCAGTTGTGAGCCGCCATATTGGAGGTGTATAAAGGGGGTCAATAGAGACGGTCAGGCATCATATGTGGAGGCAGATGTTGGACCATATTGCACCGGATTACTGTAGGATAGCAGGAAGCAGGAAGAAAGAATAAAAGTGGAAAGCAGGTGTAAAGTGTAGTCTTATTTTGTCTGTAGATAAATTTCTTTCTTTGACAAGCCCTTAGAGAGAGAGAGAGAGAGAGAGACAGAAAAAAAAAGAGATGGAGAATGAAAAGGCGAGTGTGTGTGTTTGCAGTTGTGCAGTCGGTGATAAGCACAATGCATTCCTGAACAAAATCTTCGTCTGAGATTCCGATCTGCTGGCATTGTCCTCGTCCATTGAGGTCAGTGACAGAGCTAACAGATAACTAGCTGGATCGATACAACAGGGATCACGCTATCTCCACCAGACCATAATAGGCTTACACACCACACACTACACACTCAGAAACACACACACACACACACACACACACACAGTCCCACACACGCACGCACTGTTCTCTTACTAAATGTTTAAACTAAAATACGTGCATTGCGTCTTCTGTGTCGCTTATTAGTCTAAAAATAATTAAGGCATCAAAACAGCAGTCGCTCCTGACAATAGATCTTAATTGGCCCTTTTTTTTTTTTTCTCCCTTTTTTTCTGTCATCGTCCGGGTCCTAATTGATGTGCGGCGAGAGAGAGAGAGAGAGAATTCTTGGCAGCGTCTTCAGTTGACTGCAGGCTCGTGTCAAAGTTCACTGTTCTAATCGGCGCACAGCAGAGCTTACGACTCTTTTCCCCCCTCCTGTAAACAACACACACACACACACACATACACACATATAGAAAAAGGAAAGACAGATGGAAATAATAAGACAAGGCACAATGGCCAGCGGTGCGGACAGGACTCTCTCCCTCTCCCTCTCTCTCTCTCTCTCTCTCCCTCTCTGAGACAACAGAGAGGACAAGATGAGCTTCCTTTAATCAGAGTAAAGCGAGGGATTAGTGAAGAAGGGGAAAGACGGACGCCTGTGGTCTCTCAAACACTCACAGATGGAGAGTGACGGGTAGCAGTGACAGCGTGCAGCGTCTCTAAGAGGCTTCAGGAGGGGAATAGGGCTTAGGGGACGAGGGTGAGGGGCTGTAAAGGCATGTGTCAGAGTAATCCTACTCACAAGGCTTTAAAATGCTCGCGTATACAGTGTAAAGTAAGGTTAGAAGCAGGGTATATACACACACACATACAAATAGGAAGCACGTTATTCGTTTGTTTGTTGTGTTGTGCTGTTTATATTTTGGCGGCTGGTTGACGGTTATGCCGACGCTCCGGACAGCAGCGACTCGTGGCCATAGATTTCTTTATTGCAGGGCAACATTAATAATGACAGCCTCAAACAAAATGAATTCAAGAGGCTATCACACGTGACTATGCTGTGCTACAGGCTACTACAGTATGTAGTGAATTTTTTGAGTAATTGTTGTCAGTCGACAACAAACAATCATCCAGCATACAGTCTAGCAGCTGGTTTTGAGCAGTTGTAAGACACATTGTGTTTGAGGTAATATCATTAAGCAGGGTTCAGTTGTATGTATTAGTTCTACTTACGATGATTTCCTTTAAAACAAATCTTGGTGTTTGCTGAGTATTTTTAAACTAGCCCACCCTGGCAACCCCATTAGCTATTCTGTGTGCTGCTCCTCCCCCGAGCAGGGGGCAACATGATTCCTGCCCCAGTGGGCCTCTGTTAGTGCTCGTTGCAGTTCCCATTTTTTGCAATTATAATTCTATGGAAGCTAAATCGCGCATCATGATTGCGCAACATCTAGAAAGGCCAGCAAATCAACGGAACATCGGCTTATAACTGTCAAATGGCAAAATTTTTTTTTAAATCGTTGCTCACTCAAAAAAGTTAGTAAGTTTTTCAACGGAATTTAAGAAGTATGCAAAGTGCAAAAGTGTGTGTTTTTCAGTTAGACCATGCCCATGTTTTTTGTTCAAATCCAAATACATAGACAAATATGTAGAGCACTAAACAGATACAAAAATACATGTTTAATATATATGTATGATTGTGTGTGTGTGTGTGTGTGTGTGTGTGTGTGTCACAGTGTAGTTGCTGACATTTAAATTTGTTAAATTTGTCTTATGAACAGATTCAGCGCTCAACATTCAGCGCTTTCAGTGTATATACATGTGTGTGTGTATATGTGTGTGTGTGTGTGTGCACGCGCATGTGTGTGTGTGTGTGTGTGTGTGTGTGGTTGCCTGTGGTTATTCCAAGGGCAGCATGCTGTCACTTCTTGTCTAGTCATCCTGATGATAGTGAGGCGATGCTTTGAGCGTGTTTAGTGGCAGCCTTGCAGAAAGAGTGTGTGTGTGTGTGTGTGTGTCACTCGTTGGCTCTGAGTGACAGAAGCTGGTCCTGTAATAGAACTCAATTCTGAGAGCAAATAAAGTAGTCTGATTCAGTGGACTGAACACAGACTGTATCTAACACACATACACACACACACACACACACACACACACACACACAGTCTTAGCTCATCTGAGGGAGGAATTGAGTCACGCTCGGGTAGACACACATCCAGGAGCCGCGGTGGAGGTAATTGAACATAAATGACCAACAAGACCTTTATTTTATCGCCTATTCCCCCAGTGCAGCTCTCAAACACTACACACACACACACACACACACACACACACACACACCGCACAGGGATGCTTACTGTAAAGCAGTAAACTTACATAATGTTTACTGATCACAGAGCCCTACAAATTCCTGTTGGTCAGTGGGTGTGTGTGTGTGTGTGTGTGTGTGTGTGTGTGTGTGTTAGATAAGCAAATGTACAGTGGAGTTCTGTCTGGATGGAGATGTATACGTCTGATATGGCTGACAGAAAAGTCTGGCGAAGGGTTTGATGGAAAGAGAAAAGAATGAAAGACAGAACAGAGAGAGAGAGAGAGAGAGAGAGAGAAAGAAAGAGAGAGAGATTGCCATGACCATTTGCATAAACCAGTCTTTGTTTCCTGCTGGTGGCTGGCAGCCAGAGAGGAACAGAAGGACGGAAGTTTTACTCACAAACAGCCACTCGCTTTCCAAATCTTAAAGAGAAAGACACAATTCAAAAATGCGCCCAGTTTTTTTCCTTGTGCACACTGATTCTCGCTGGATCCTCATTCTTCCCCGGGAAAAAAAAAAAAGAAGCAAAACGTGGCTCCAAATTTTTCAAAATTTCAGCAAATTTTCTCTAACAGCAGCTCAGTAGTGCAGCTGCAAATCCCAGGCTTTATTAATGCACATGTTAATAATAATAATACTTTGTTGTTTCTATAGTAACACAGGGACTTGTATGCTAAACGCTCAACACTTTTTTTTTTTAACGTGTATAATGGTTGATACGGTGAAGTTTTCTGTAAGATGTTTAACATTTTTGGAAGGAGTCTCCAGTGTCAGCACTTTGTTACAATGAGAGTTAAAGCACAGAGGAGTTTATGCTTTGCGACAAGCTGTGTTCCTTTGTCTTATTAACTTCAAGAGAGAGAAAAAAAAAGAGGCTGGTGAAGAAACGACTGTTTACAGCTGCTGTAACGTAAGTGAGAACTGGAACTAACTTTCCAGTTAGTTCATAAACATTCCGCAACATTAAATGTAACTACAAATGGATAGAAAAAAAAAAGCATAATGTGTCATTCTTTAATAAAAGATAATAAGAATTTTTTCGGCTCGTGCTATTATAGGAAAATAATCAATTTTAGGCCAGTAACAGTAACTCCACTTCATCACACCACCCCAGCGTTGATGGTTTTCCTATAACAGCACATCACAGTGTGTTTTATTCCTTTATTCCTTGGGTGGAGCAAAAATCTGGAAGTTACAGGTGACATGGTGGTTAGTTGGCTAGCTTGTTTGATTTTTTTTTGCAACTGTGTTCAACCATCAAAGCTCAGTTTTATGATACAAAATAATTAGAACTTTCTCCGTTTTGTTTTTTAGTGAACACCCTACTTTTCTTGTTTGCCTCCCACATCCATGGATTGTAAATTTGCGGGGATATAATTTGCATAGAAGTGAGTTTAAGTACTTCCTGATGCAAATTGCTCCCCTGCATCTTTTTTTTTTTTCCATCTTTCTACTGCATATTTTTCTCCTGTTGAAATTCATCAGCAATTTCCGATCCTGGAATCAGAAAGAATGTTTTTTTTTTTTTAACCTTTATTTCTCACCATTTGTGTTCAGTTTTGTTCACCTCCTCTTGCCTTCTTGACTATGTGCTGACGCCACATTTTCCCATCATGCTCCACAGCGACGGTTTGTTGGCCTGGAGACTCACAACTTCTCCCACTTCCCCAACCCCTTTTTTTTTTTTCACCTTGCCTTAAAGCCACTGTCCCTTTTTTGTCCATCACCGAGCCTGACCTCTGTGGAGAGTGAGGCTGTTTTCCCGCAGCGTACCTTAGCAGTTGTCTCCTTCAGGGTTGCTGATAGCTGTTAGCATCGGCTCCTCGAGGGACTAGAAGTGACAGCTCTGTCTCCCAGCACACAAACAACCACCAAGCCTCTTTCAGTTAATGGCCAGGCTGGCTTTTTAGTCCTGTTTACTTGTGATGATGTCAGCATTTGGCATATTCATTTATTCATGGCTCTCTTTCTGTTTTTCTCCTCCATCTATCCTTGACTCTCTGTCCCCTGTCCATCTCCTTCTGTCCTCTCTGTCTGTCTCGGTGCAGCAGCTGTATGCAGCTCAGTTGGCAGCCATGCAGGTATCTCCGGGGTCCAAGCACAGCGCCGTGCCCCAGCCCAACCTGGCAGCAGGAACGCACTCGCCTACCAGTGGCCAGAGCGAGAAGAGCAGGAGCAGCCCACCTCCCAAGGCCAAGGTATGACTTGGGTACACGTTCTACTTTGATATATGTTACTCGGCATGCCTCCATGCTTTGCTGCCCTCTGTACATCTGCATCATGTGCACAAGGGAAATGTGTTTGTGTCCTGGCAAAAAATGATCTCCTCTTTCTCCTCTATTATGTGACTAATAATAACACACTGGCATGTGTGCTTTTTGGTGTCATTTGATTCTCTCTGGATCCTTGTTCTTCCCAGGCATATATATATATATATATATATATATTAGTACACAACATGCACTCGGTCTAATATGTTATTTCTATAGTAACAGTTTATTCACAGGGACTTGTATGGTGGATGCTCCATATGATTAAAAAACACATGTAATCATTGATATGGTGAAGTTTTCCGTGAGGTGATGTTTATTTCAGATTTATGGAAGGACTCCCCCAGTGTCAGCACTTTGTAGCTGTCAGAGGCAAAGCTGTAAGTCTTCAGGACAGAAGAGTTTATGTTTTGTGGTTTCTTGGTAACATGACAAGCTGCATTTTTTTTGGCTTATTAACTTCATGAGTGAGAAAAGAGAGGCTGCTGAGGGAACGGGTGTTTAGAAATGTTCCACAATATTAAATGTAACTATAAATGCAAAAAAAAAAAAAGTATGATGTGTCATTCCTTAATAATTTTTTTTTTTTTTTTAAAAACTCCTATTCCTTGACATGTGTGCCATCCATTGCATGTTGGTGCCATTTGACTTTTGTGCCTCTACCTAAGAACAGCATGTGTGTAACAGGGAACAAGGCCGTGTCTAATGGAGCATAAACAGAAACTCCATGAATATCAGGCGATGCAGAGATAACAGGCTCCAGCATGGCTGTTCTTCCCTCCCGCTGATCTAGTGGTCAGCCTCAGAGCTGGGTTGCCCCAATGAAACCTTTTCCATCCTGCCCGTTGCACACTGGCACAACCCACAGGGCACCCGCTGCTGAATAAACATGTGTTTAGCACTCTTGCTACCAAGCCTCCGTCAAGACCCAGATCAGATCTGGACAGAGAGTGGGGGCAAGGTCTGGCTCTGAGCCACATGTCTCCTTCAGCCCTCAGCATACTTCATGCAGAGATGACGTTCTGGCTTCCATGTCTTAAGTAATTGTGGAGTAAACGGACATCATGTAAAGGCTTCACTCGCCATATCCTGCACAAGCCTGTGATTGGTCTTTACAAATGAGTATATGCTACCTTCTGTCAATCTTCCTCCTCTGGTAGTGTCATGAAATTGTAATAGTGCCACCTGCAGTACTGGAGCACTGGCGTCCAATACGAAACTGCACAAAGTATGCAAGCTTGTCAACTTGCAGACCATTTGCGTAACCCTTGCAAGCACTGTCTCTGCAGTAAGTGTGCTGAGGCCTTTCAATGTACAAATGTTTGTCTCAGAATTTTTGTCTCATATTCTACAAGCACTTCACTTAGAATCGTAAACGTGCTTTCAGGGGTGAACTATTGGCAGGTTTAAGTGGAGGCCTGCCCCTCCTAATTAAGACTTCAACCCCACCCAAAAGAAAGTAAAGACAACCCTACACCAGGCACTACCATTTCTTAACCTTGCCTCAGTCTTGACTTTGTCGTTGTATGCTTTTGTTGTGAAGTAAACATATAAACATTTTGAGTGAATTAGCTTAGTCTAGTTATTTAAATTGAACTGATTTATCTGAAGAATGCACCTTTGTACATTTACTCTGAATGTATCTGTATAATTTACACACCGCCTACTCCTTGATACACCTTGATGTTTGAACGTTCAGAAATCTGGTTTTGTAAACAGGATTATGAGCTTGCCAACTGTTCTCAATTTGGCACATGATTGAGGAATCCCTTCCAGGTGGAATGGTCTTTATTCCAGAAGTGGCAATTCGTGGTCAAAAATGCCAAGTACCTAGGAAGCTGTATTACCTTTGGGGAGCAGTGATGCTCTTTAAGTGCTTTATCTCATGAAGCTGTTGACAATATTCTTTTATTCTTTTCACTGGTTTCAGAATTATTGGCAATTAAAGACTTGGTGAAAGTTCCCCAGGAGAGAATAATAGCAATGAGATTGCCATTCGAGAAGTATACGTTCCAAATTTTGGTGAATGTTTGGTAGAATAGTGGCCTCCATTCTGAATGAGATGGTCTAGAAGTGGACAATTCGTTCCCAAAGCATCCTGACTAGCTAGGTAGCTGTCTTTCTGCTCAACCTTTCTTGCTCCTCAATCGGAGCAACTGCTTTGTCCCCCATGTATGTTTGATCTTTAGAAAATCTGGGATCATGAACAGGATTATGTGCTTGCCAACTGCTGTCAACCTCCTTCCAAATGGGATGGTTTTTATTCCAGAAGTGAAGTCTTTATTCCTGGTCAAAAATGCCAAGTACCTAGGAAGCTGTCTTGTGTCTTTGTGGAGCAGTGACTCTCTTTAAGTGCTTTTTTACTCATTAAAACTGTTGACCTTTGGTCAAATCCAGAACTATTAAATGAAAAAGAGCAAAAATTAATATGTAACATTAACACCGCACGCAATGAAAATTCTTCTTTTCTGCAAAATGCTGGTATCAAAGTTACTGGCAATTAAGATTTGGTGAAGCCTCACCTGAATGGAATAACAGCAACTGAGAAGGCTCCATGTTTCATATGTGGTGAGTATTTGGTGAAATAGTGGCCCCTCTTCTGAACGGGATGGTCTTTTTCGCAGAAGTGGACAATTCCTGCCGACTACCTAGGTAGCTTTCTTCCTGTTCTCTCTTTCCTGTGCCATAAATTTCCCTCTTTTTCCCTCTCTCCCTGATGAGTTGCAGATGCTGTATTATTTCCAGAGGCCGCTTGGGCATCTGGCCCCTGACCTGAGATAGTATAGTGGTCATCGATTGGCTGCGGCCCCTTGCCAATCATCCTGTGAGGAGCTGCTGGGTAATGAATACAGCTGCTCCTTGGACTCATGGGCACTCTTCTTGCTCTATTAGCATTTATATGGAGTGGCTGGAGATGGTGAGGGACGAGGACTGGGGTAGCTGAAGTGGTGCTGCAGCTGATGACAACCAAAATGATGACTTTGATCATGTTTAGTGCCTCTTCTAAACACAGAAGGTCCAGCTATTATCCAGGAAAAGAAAAGGACTTCAGTTTGCTTGTTGCCCCATCACTATTTGTATGCAAATATTTTAGTTACATACAATCTGATTTAAATTTATGTGCATATGAGGAGCACATTTTATTGTCAACTATACCATAATGATAAAAACTGTGACTACTACCAGGGTTTAACAAGTAGCTAACATTAAGTCAGCATGTTAGCTGGGTTTTTAGTTACCTCGCTTGTGTTTTTAACAAGGTTTATACCACAGCACTGTTGAATTCTCAAATCTGATTGGTCAGACACTGTTGATTAATTTTCTATAACAGCAACTCATTCAAATATGTCGAATCATTTCTGTAATAAGAGCTCATTCACTGGGACTTCCACATGAACTGTTGAAAAACGTGTCAAATCACTGATAGGTTTTCCAACACCTTCATGACAAAGGAGTTTGCGCTTTGCGGTTTCTCTATAACATGACTTCGCGTCAGGCCACAGCACACCACCCCATCTTTGATTATTTTCCTATAACATCCTGACACAAAGTGTTTCATTCCTTACTTAACTGATTTCTGTCTTGGTGAAGTTAGATTTACATTAAGCTCCATCCCTTTATTCTACACTGATTGACTGTACACATAAGTGCCTTTTAATCAGATAAATCTCTTAGTCTGATTATTAACAGATAATTAGCATGCAAACGTAGCTACAGTCTCTCTTTTGGCTGTCTTAGCATTAGCCTAATGTAGCTCTATCCCTCTTTCTTTCTTTCTTTCTTTCTTTCTTTTCATCCTCACTCCCTCTATGTTTCTGAAATCTTTGGTTCTGCTCGGGGAGCCAGAGGGCAGCATGTATATTTAAGCACTGCTCTGTCCCGGAGAGTCCCTGTGCCCACTCTTTCTTCTCTCTTGCTGCCATTTCTGTACTGTCTCTCTGTCTTTCTCTTTCCTGTCCTCTTTTTCTCTCTTTCCTGTCATTTGGAGTGGTCTTCTGTGTGTCAGACAGCTGTTTGGACTGAGGCACACACAGCTTAAGTGATTGAGCCTGAGGGGTTGGCCCACAGCTCAGGACACACACACACACACACACTCAAAGACACACCTCCACCTCCTTTCCACCTCCATTCAAAACTGTTGACCTGTACTCAGAATTATTGGCAACTTAAATGAAAATTTGCAAAAAATTATTATTCTTCTTTTCTGGAAAACACTGGTTGCTTCCTACTGGCACCCTAAAAGTTAAGGTTTGGTGAGAGAATAACAGCACTGAACATCTTCCTGTATGGTATAACAAGGTTGGAGATGCTCACAGAGAGATCTTGGACCTTCTGCCATGCACTTTCTTATAATGATTATTTTTGTCATTATTGTTAGAGGGAAAATAATACTTTAAGGGTGCCAATAATTTTGGACTTGCACAAATGCGCATAGTTGGCCTTAGTTTTGTTAAGTGTACACAGTGAGGATTTCATACTGAATTGTGCACATTGGTATTCTTGTACCTCAGACATAAGTGATAATCATAAGTTGCACAATTATTAGATTTATCCTAACCATTTTCTTATTCATGTATTATCATCTTAGTCTCTTTAATTTTTCATTTTTAAATGTCTATGTTGCATAGTGTTACATTTGACAATGAAGAAAAATAAACACTATTTCCTTCGTCGGTCCACATTTTCTATCCCTGAGTTTTTCAGCTTAAAGCCAAGAGCCTATGTCTAAAGGCAGTGGTGTAGATGCTGTTGAGAAATACCTTCTCAGACTCAAGAACAATCTGGCAACCTCGGAGGAGTGAACTCCATGCAAGTGATTTGCATAATCTGAATGACTTAAGCGTGTGTGTAACCTGACTCTGAATACGCACAACTTTCCCTGTGTAAATATTCACTTAATATTGGAACCTTAAGTTGATGACCCTTAATATGGCTCTATACGACCACTTTTAAAATGACTCAGTAAAGAAACAATTCTCTGAAGAATTGTTAGCATTGGGCTCCCGATTGCTCGCTCTTAGCGTTGTCATAAGTAGTGGGCAGGGACTGGCAATGAAACACCGAGAAAAAGGGATAAAAGTAAAATATGCTAGCAAATCCTCAAGCATTCCTTTAAAAAAGTTTCTTAAAGGAGCTGCACAAATCCAGGTTTTCTACAATGGAGTGTGTACTTATGGTGCTCGTGTTCCCAGACTTTGCTACAGGCTCCCGTGGGCGTGTAGGCTATACGATGTATAGGTTCACGGACAGTCTGTGGGTGTAAATCTGTTCTGTTAAAACTGCAAGCTGACCACAGAACTGCTTGGCAGTGAAGAGGAAGAACCAGATGAGGCAAGTGTTGCTGTGTGTGTGTGTGTGTGCGTGTGGTGTGTGTGCGCGAGACTGTGTTTTGTGTATGTGACAGGCGGCTCCTGTAGACAGACACGATTAGGACAAATAGCCAGGCAGACACACTTGTCTTGGTAATTGAAACGTCAGGCAAGGTGATAAGAAGCAGGGCAAATGATGTCACTTACATATGTCAGCGCTCTGGCAAGAGAAAAAATAAGACACCCGCATGCTGCATATCATTGTCCTAGCAGGCTGTTACTTAGCTGTGCTAGCATAGTAGGGATGTAACACAATGGCACTATCTGAATCTGTATCTGAATCTGTATCTGTTTCTGTTTAATGCTACACATATCTGGCTCTATATTTGGATTTAAACGTGTGGCCTAAACTGGAAAGTTTTTTTTCCTTAAAGTAAATATGAACCCTACCACAATCCCCTCAGAAACACCACAAAATGGTGCTCCTCCTATTCATATCTGTATTTGTGCTCATATTGAACAGAATATCTGTTCAATCAGAATAACGTATTTACATTTGGTTACATCTCTGTAGCATAGATACTTTAGCTAACAATCTGAACTGTATAGAGCCTATAATTTCTGGTATTTAGACATCATTCCTAATGATGCTTTTTACTGCAATTAACACTAAGTAAGTAATTATGGCTTTAGCAAGCATTTTCAATCTAATCCACTTCTTGATCTCCATAACAGTAGAGCCATGTCAAGGATTGTGTGTGGCACAAACCAAACCTGGCCTAGCCAAGCACACACAGCTTAGCCAGTCTCTCCCAATTCACCCCTCAGAAGCTTAGTCACATTGGCTAACATCCCACCCAAGGATTTGCCTTGTGGAAGAACAATCCAAAAAGCAGGAAAGGCAGGAGAAAGGGAGAAAGGGTGTGAAAGAACAAGGCATTATCTGTAATAAATAGTCATTTCTCCCTCATTGATTTGGTGGCAAGCCCAATATGAAAAGGGTCAGGATACAGTATTCTGTGTAAGTAAGTCCTTGTAACATGACACTGGGAACAGAAGATCCTCAAGGTTCTCTAATGAGAACGAATCCTATTATGGTCCATGGCGGTAGACAATAATGAGGGGAATCTAACTTCACCGCCACTCAAATCAAGCTCCTTCAAATCAAGTCTTCCTTCTCTGCAAACCTAGCTGGATTTTTCCAGATGCAGTCAAAAAGGTGTTTAAGATTTCAAAAGAGACAGAAAAATCAGGTGTAGTAGAGCGTGAGAGATCTCCAACTTTGATCCTAACTCCAATAGGTTGTGCTGTTCAGGAGCCCCAGGCTGCTTCAGCAGTGGTTATGGTGGTCCATATCTGCACCTTTTGTGACATGACTAAAGTAGTTCAATTTCCATTACGGTCAGAAGGAATTGCTGGAAAGAGCTACAGAGCCTAAGCCAGGTGTTCGAGCAGATGTTGCATACTTCAGGTTAATGGCCATGCAGCTGAGATTATACAGTACTGTTGACTCAAAGCTGCCGTGTCAGCCTAACAAAGATTGACAGCATTGATTTGCACCAACGTAAGTCCATCCAATCATCCCAGGTGTTCTCCTAACCCCCCTTCCCATGGTTTCTGAGAATCTTCCACTTCTGCTGCTGCCGTGGAGTCTCTGAATAGACAAGGCATTAGGTACTTTAAAAGAGGTTTGCTCCTCCCGGTAACCTGGCCAAGTCTTCATTTTAATTGTGTTGTCTTGATTGAGCAGGGTGGTGACAGTGATGCATCTGCTGTTGCATGATCGAATTGGCCCACTCTGTGGTTCTAGTGATTTGATTAGGGCAGCAGTGGGGCAATGATTAACATGATCAGATGCCCACACGTGGATCGATGTCCACATGGCAACACACTCTCACAACTGGCACGATATGAAGCCGCCAGCTGATTTTCTGATTAAACGACCTACAGTGAACTGTGCATCCTAAGAAAGAAAAGGAAGGGTTCCTTGAGGGTCAAAGGTATTATTAATGGTTCTAGCTTTCTGAACGGGTACTTAGGGGGAACTTCCTTGGGTGAAACCCTGTTTTGTCACGTTTTACACAGTTTTTTAGGGGGTCCCCCAGATCGACCTGGCTAAAGGGACCATATTTAGGCAACCTGAATGCCTAACTGGCATGATATCCAGGTTGCCACCTGAAGGCACCATCTTTAATTAATAGGCTTATAGTGTACTCTAAGAAAGGAAGGGAATGGTAGGGTCTTGAGGATCATCAGCATGAATATTTTGAATTTGGTGCAGGGAGAATAAACATGTACTTTGATCATTCGTCTGTGCTGGCTCATTTTTCATTTGTCTGTGCTGGTTCAGTTTTTTCATACGTTTATCAACTTTGTTGCAAGTACGCACTTTGGCCTGCTGCAATACTTTGATGGCTATGTACCCGGACCAGTACATAGGTCAACCAGTAGATGACCCGTATAATATACACTCTCAGAAAAAGGAGTCCTTAAGGGTTCATTGGATGATTATTGGTTTTTGCTATCTAAGCTTTTCTAAAAGAGGAATCCACAGTTGTGAGGTTCAACATATAACCTTTACAGGTTCCCCCAGACCAAAATGAAGGTTCTAGCCATTATTCATTGTGGCATAAATTAGTAAGATGACACATGGCTGATTGTTTAGCATTTTAAGTGAAGCTTTCTGTATGAGAAATGAGGCACTGTAGTGGCAAATTTGTTCCATTGTGTGTGCATGTGTCTATATAAGCATGCCCCTTCACACAAGTGCTCTTGCATGACAATGCCCGTGTTAAAGTTGCTACAAAATGCATGGAAATCTTCAGTGTGTATCGTCAAAAATCCAGCTTTCAAATGTGATCAGCTCTAATCGTTGCTCCGTGACGATAGTATCCTGCTTACCTTCCTTTGGCCTGCGCTTGGTTGCTTTGATTTGCCGGACATTATAATTGGCACCATAGTCGCCGAGGAGAAGTGGAAAAAAAGATCACGCCAGGCCAAACGTGTTGCTGTTTTGCCTTTGCAGGACGAGGGCGCTCAGCCCCTGAATCTGTCATCCAAGCCTAAGACATCCGAGAGCAAGTCACCCACCTCCCCCGCTTCCCCACAGGTCCCTGCCATGAAGCTGGGTCCCGGATCCATGAAGCACAGTGCCCCCTCAAGCATCGGAGGACCTCCACCCAGAGTCAGCTCCATAGGTACTGACACCATTTCATATTTCTTTATATTTCTTTATATACTGCTGTCGTATAAACCTGTTATACACCTACACATGCCACTTGATAAATTCAGCCATTGTAACATAAGCCAATTCCTTCTTTTGCACATTTTCTTTATCAGCATTTGCGTTAGCATGTTAATTGATGTTACATTTTTAGGTCTGCAGGGTTTAATTTTGCCGCAGGGCATATTGTCAAGCATTTATTAGAGTTTAAATGTGAAGAAAGAAAAGAGAGCTTGTTAAGTAGCAGGGGAGATAGAGAGAGAGAGAGAGAGAGAGAGAGCTCAATAGAGACACAATGAGCTTGTGAAATCTTATACGTGCAATGAGATTAGACAAGCCTCTTATAAAACTCCGTCACCACGCACAGCACAAACAAATCTGCATTAATGCTACAATAACACAATATCTCACCGCCCTCCTTATACACCACTCTTCACCACCATTTTAGAGTCCTTTCCCTGGTAATCTCTGTGTTATTTCAACAAATCGCAGGATTTAATAGCAGATTAGTGGCCCAGATGTTTTTTGTTCTGAAAAATGGATTAAAGGGTAAAGTTGTTTAGCAGGAATCCTGTAAAACATGTTGAGGCAAGCCAGTGGTTTAGCTCACGATGAGACCAGACCTTCTGCGCTATGATCTTTTCCATCTGAAGAGGTCAGGGAGATGATTCAGAAGCTCGTACCCTGCAATGTAACATAAAAATAATTTTTATAGTATATACAACCAGAAAACTCTTCCTCTTTTCAGTCTCCTCTGCTCGTCCTAATCATAGCTTTCACCTTCCTGGTTCCTCTCGGTGACCCAGCAGAGAGACAGCTGTCCTGGGACTCTTTCCCAGCATTTCCGGCTCTTTGTGCCAACCTCTATTGCCTTCCATCCCTTCCATGTCAGTGCCATCAGAGAAAACATAGCACTCTTCCTTTTCCTCTCTTGTCCATTCTCATCATTCTGACGCCACAGTCCCGCTAACAGCATTGGGGAGGCTACTTTGCAAGCTAAAGCCAAACTAGCCTCAGCAAAAATGGCTAACTGCAAAGAAGAAAATCGACTGTGAAATTCTTATTGAAAATTGTCACTGCTTAGAGAAGAAAAGTAGCCAGTTCCTGGAAAAGTTACATTATTTTTATAAAATAGCTCAGCTTGTTCTACGTTACTAAAAATGTAGTCAAGCTAGTAGCGTCACAACTTGTACTAGCTAGCAGTACTTGCTGCTTTTCTCATTATGTAGCAGACTGCACAGGAAATGCCCTACATCAGATTTGGTTGACATTATGAGCTCATTTAGTCCAACCGGGAATCTTGGGAATAGAATTTGGGATCAGGGTGCTTTTCTATCTCTCGGCTATATGGGTCACGTTTGATCTTTTTCAGTATCCCTCTCTGGATTTTCCTTCCCTGTGAGGTCATTCCCTCCCCTGTCCATGCACCACGTCCATACTATTGGTTACTTTAGCCGCTTTTCTTGCATCAGAGGAATCATCTTTTCATTTCACATGGGAGTGCTTAATCCTGCACAGCATTAGCGAATGGATTATAGCAGATAAAGAGCCGGTAATCTCACACGGGTCTTTATTAGATCTAACAAGGGCAAAGATTTGAAGTCAGATACAAGCAGAGACACATGCTTGGATTACTAATCTGCAGGAAATAATGCATGTTTTATCTGCAAAAAGGCAGTGAGAAGCTTTGATATACATGGAGACAGATGTTCTTGCATGGACAAATTAGCAGGATTTTGCTTTTTAAAGGAATACTTTCAGTTTTTCAGCCTAACCTCTATTCTACCACCTCCGTAGTGTAGTATGTATGATTATCACAAACTAGAATTTTAACATGTTTTCCTGAACCGAGAATTGAATGTCAAACTTAAAAATCACGTATAATGGAACTCTACGGGCAGATCAATAGACGTTCATGAAAATTTCTGTATGGTGCTTTCGGGAATTCTTTATTTGTAAATTAACCTCTAAATAAATGGGACAGTTTTCTAAGATGGAAGAATTTGTGGTTGTGAGTTGCGAACATTGCGTAAATTGAGCGCAGGCTTCCGAGATTTTTGCCTGAAACTGGAAATTCTTTGTACTGTAGTGTTGGGTGATTGGATAAAACTGAATAAAAGCAGCTTTGATTAAAGTGTAAGTAATATTTCTTAATTCATGCTGTATATTTCCATATTTTAAACGTTTTGTTGACAGAATTTACCAAGATTTATGATTAAATTTCAAGACTTAGTTTTCTTAGCACAGGGAAACATGCTGAAATTTTGACCTGTGGTAATCACAGATACACTACGGATGTGATGGATAGAGGTTCAGCTGAAAAATTTTGGAGTACTCCTTTAATATTGAGTACATTTTCTTTTTCTCAGAGTTTTTGATAATTAACCCTGATGGACAGCGAAGTTCTGCATTTATTTCTCAGGAGATCCCTTTTCCACAAGATGTTAGAAAACAAATGAGGGCTTTTAATGAAATTTTGAAAATGTGAGGAAAAAAGAAAAAGAGAAAAAAATCTGAACAATTTACAATTTTACAATTTAATCTTAATTTCGCTTTATATGTTAAAATAAGTAGCAGTTTTTACATTATTACTTCTGATCATCTTAAGCGATTTCACTTCGTTTGAAGAGAAAACATGGTGGATGTTTCAGATTTCAGATCACAATGCTGCTGAATTCTGGATTCTGATTGGTCAGAAGGTGTTGATTAATTTTCTCTAACCGCAGCTCTGACAGTAGCGCAAATCACAGCTTTATATTAATGCTCTCATTCTAATGTTATTGATTCTATAGTAACAATTTACTTGCTGATACGGTGACGTTTTCTGTCAGGAGATGTTTATTTAACATTTATGGAAGGAGTCTCCAGTGTCAGAGCTTTGTAACAGTCACAGGTAAAGCTGTAACTTTAGGTTTTCTGACATCTTCAGGACAGAGGAGTTTATGCTTTCTGACAAGCTGTGTTTCTTTGTCTTATTAACTTCAAGAGAGAGAAAAAAGAGATTCTGGTGAGCGAACGACTGTTTGGAGCCGCTAAAATGTAAGAACAGGAGCGAACTTGTTTTCGTGGACAACATTGCACAATATCAAATGCAATTACAAATGTATTAAAAGTAACATCATTCTTCAATAAATAAAAAAATTGTAATTCTCAAATTACTTTAATGTAAGAGGAACAAAAACACTTTGTAATATGCTGTTATAGGAAAATAGTCATCTTCGTGGTGGTAACAGCAAATCCGCTTCATCACATCACCCCACCTTTGATTATTTTTCTTGTAACAGCACAACACAGAGTGGTTTATTCCTTACTTATCATTTTTCCATTTTTGTCAGACTGGGTCTGACTCAGAGAGCCGGCAGTCAAGTGGTCTGCCACTGTGTGTGTGTCTGTGTGTTAATGCATTCTGCCCCCACAGCATGCGCTATGCTAATGTCCGAGGCCCAGAGGCTTGGCGGTGCATTAGTGCTGCATGGCCTCACCTGGTGTCTCTATTAAAGTTAAAAGACACAAACACGCAGGCACACTCACACACACTCACACACACACACACCACACAGTGGGCCTGTTTTATGAATTGTGAGCGTACTGAATTTGTGGAAAGCATTTATAGAGGCCTTTTTCTCACATGTACACATTTAATATAGAGTTCTAACTAAAGCAGAATATAACCTGCCCCTTTATTAGTCCTGTATAACCTGTATTATATTTCAGAGCAAAGAAAACAACAATATTTTCTTCCTTCTTCAGTCTGTGTTTTCTATACCTGACTTTACCTGGGGGGGGGGTTATAGGTGAGCGCTTGTGTTTAAAGCCGGTGGTCTAGTCACTTGTCTTGGACACTACTCAAGAAAAATCTAACAAACCACATGCAGGCCATTGGAATAATCTTAATGAAGAGTACAGACAATCAACCTAAGTATGTGCATAACCCAACTCTGAATACGCCTAACTTTCCCTGTAAATACTGATGTAATTTTTGGACTTAAAATGAGCAGAGGACAGTCTTTATGAGTACAGCAGCAGTTCATAGGTTGGACGATCCACTGAAGCAAGGGTAACAACTGTTTTTGGGTATAACTGTGCAGAAGCTCAAGCCTTTCTTCACACACCTCTCTTTTACTTGTTGTTCCTGCAGACCTGCTGTCGTCCATCACTTCTGGAGGCTACCTGAATGACCACGAGGCCGTGAGCAAGGCCTTCCAGGAGGCACGGCAGATGAAGGAGCAGCTGAAGAGAGAGCAGCAGGTCCTGGATGCCAAAGTGGCAGCGGTTAACAACCTCACCCTCAACAACGGACGCTTGGAAAAGGTTCGCTTTCCATCTCCAGTACACTCGATTGAACACACTCAGACCTGACTTTTTTTCCCCTTCTCCCTTTTTCAATTCCTAATGTTTTGAGCTCTAGATTTTGAGGCTTGTGTCACTTTTCCTGTTAGAGTCCATCTCTTACTCAATCTCAAACCTATTTGCAGCATCCCCCAAAAAATGCATGGACCCCGTTATAATCGCAGCACAGCTTCATTCTATGATAATTATCTACATATTCAAATTATGGATGCATTAGGCAAATGTGTACAGTTATATTTATTTACTGAAGCCCATTAGAGCTTTTTATTCCTGAACCTTTCACCCACACAACCCAAACCAGCTCCATGATGTTTAAATGTAGATTGAAAGCATGTTGTTTCATATAAACAGCATTTTTCTAAGTTTTATTAACCTTGTAAACACCCAGATTTACATTTCTCAGTCTCGTAACTGCGCAGCTGTCCTGTTAGCTTCACTGTACTTACTGAATAATGTGCTTTACGATGAATTACTGAATAATAAGATGGTTAGAACTGAGCTCTCGCTTAGGAAATGAAGAAACAAATGAGTGTCACTGGTGTAATTAATTCAGCTAACTATAATAAAGATCAATAGCGGCTCAAAGTAGACAGATAAATAAATAAATAAATAAATAAATAAGCTAGTAAATAAGTCTATAGATAGATAGATAGATAGATAGATAGATAGATAGATAGATAGATGTTAAGTAAGAAAGTCAGTAAAACATAATACTGGTAGTGATTAAATAAATAAATAAACAAATAAATAAATAAACATTTGTAGTATGTAAGTACATAAGAAAGTAAGTGAATTAATAACTAAGTAAATAAATAAATAAATAAATATTAGTTAAGTAAGTAGATAGATAGATAGATAGATAGATAGATAGATAGATGTTAAGTATGAAAGTCAGTAAAAACATAATACTGATAGTGATTAAATAAATAAATAAATAAATAAATACTGATACTTAAGTAAGTAAAGAAAGAAAGAAAGAAACTGATAGTAGTTGAATTAATTCATTAAAATAAATAAATAAACAAATAAATAAATAAATACTATTAATAGTAAAGTAAGTAAAGAAAGAAAGAAAAAGATAACATTTATTTCTATAATTTCAACATGTATATTATTTATTTGATATTAGTAAATCATGATGTCAGTGATGTTCGGTTAAACAAAACGGCGGAATAAGATTTAACGAGTGGAAGAATGTGTTCAGTTCTCTGTCTCAAGGTCTGAATGTGATTTCTGATTAAATCTGACTCTCCTGTGTGTCTCTTAATATAAAACAAACAAATCTTTAGTGACATGTGTTTACATTGTTATTTATTTAATCTACCCGTTATCTGTATTAGACAAGCTCTCAATGCTGCAGAGTGTAAGAGCGTCTCTGATCGAGTGTATCCGTGTCCCGTCTCCGTTTATGTGCTTTTCCGTGTAATTGGAGCAAGTTCAATGTTCAACAGTAATCGCTTTGAGCATCAGAGTATCGTTTTCTATCCTCCTCACCACTCTCTCTCTCTCTCTCTCTCTCTCTCTCTCTCTCTCGTGTTATCCAGGGAGAAATTGTCTCTCGGCTGAGCGTTCATTTAAGCTCCACTCACTAACCCAGAATGAATAATTAAATCTCTATGGCTCCAGAATGGTGTAATGCGTTTCATTACGGCTCCGCGGCTCGCCCGGGTCACTCTCTAATGGCGAGCACCCTCTCCGGGTGTGTGTTTTAAAAGATGCCACGTGTTTAGGATGGCGGCTAATCGACTAATTAAGCCCCAGATGCAGCGCCGGGGGGGCCGTGTGTGTGTGTGTGTGTTTGTGTGTGTGAGGATGTGTTTGGAGAGAGGCAGAGGTGTCGTGTGGAAATGCGTGCCCCAGCTACATTAGGCATGTAGATGCAGAGTTAATCTCCCTTTTATTGGGTGTAATAAATACCCACGAGGCCGTGCGGTCCTACTCGCTCTCATCTCTAGAGCATCGTTTCTCTCTTTAATGCATTGACCCCAGGGGACAAGGCACACACACAGAGAGAGAGAGAGAGTGTGTGTGTGAGTGTGTGTGTGTGTGTGTGTGTAGTAATGCATGCAGCGAAATTTCAGGAAAAGCTCACACACAAACACAAACCGCTGCGACAATTTGAACACAGAAAATGTGATTTGAAAATGATAAAGAGTGCCATATTTTTGGTAAATCGTTCAAGAGAGAGGTTGACTGGATCGTTTGTGTGTGTGTGTGTGTGTGTGTGTGTGTAGGAGAAAGCAGCTCTTGAAAGCCTGAGTCAGCAGATGAAACAGTCCGAGGAGAACAAGTTCACTCACGCCATGATGGACTTCGGCATGAGCGGCGACTCCGACGGTAAATTATCCATCATCTTTAACTGCGATATTTCATTCTTAAAGGTGGCTTATGTGTGCATGAAACACTTTAAAGTCTCCTACTGAAATATTATTTCTCATTAATATGGAGAAAACTCCATGCCAAATAGAAGAAGCAAGCACACCGGGGTGAAAAGCGTGACATGCGCTACACATTCTGTACTGATTCTCATTTGTCACTCGAGGGCAACGTGGTGCACTGAAAAGCAAAACATTCACTGTGTTACTCTTACGTCACTTTATCTCTTCAGTGAAAAACAATCAGCAGTGGATTGCTTTTTTAAGAGTTAAACACTTGCTTCACATCAGAAGTGAATGCAATTACCCGCTGCATCGTATTTCACATTCATCTCTACACCTGCATCCTTCATTCGAAATACCAAGCTCTATGAATATTAATCAATCCTGCCATCCCAAATAACTTGATATCTCTAACAATAGCAAACTTAGCTAGTTAGTTGCTAGTAAACTTGCTTGGGCTTGTAAAGATTCGACTCAGTTTGCATTTTTAATCGCTCACTGATTGATTTAAAAGCAGCTAAACCTCTCAAAATGAACCATAACATTAAAACACCGCTATCATTAGCTGTCTTAGCTAATACGTCAGCTAGCTAACTGCTAGTAAACTATTTGTCTGGCTTACAATTGTCACACCTAGACAGGACTGGGATTTGAATCTTCATTTTTTTAAAAAAAATAATAATAATAATAAAATAATAATAATAATTTTTAAGTAGCCAATTTGTCAAAATGTAATGTTGCCATAACAACCAGTATCTGTTCGTCACATAACACTTTCGGTTAGAAATTTATTTACAAGCATCTTAAAACTCAACATCACCATTAAAACTATTTAGCTCATTGTTATAATTAGCTATGTTAACTAATAGGCTGGCTAGCTAACTGCTCGTAAACTAGCTCGCATTTGAATATTATTTTAAAAAATGATCAGAAAAATAAATAAATTTTGTAGCAAAACATGTGACAAAATGTCATGTTACTTTAACAACCGTAGATATATTCCTCACTACCTTTAAGTTAGCAAGCATCATAAACTTAATTAGCTAGCATGACTACTTGAGGGAAGTAATTTAACTAGCTTTGCTAACTTTACGTAGGATTTCAGATAAATTAAGATAAATCTCTGAGTCTAAAAATGCAAACTGAGACTCAGAGATTTATCTTAATACGGCTAAAATCTCAAAATGTACCATAACAATCAAAAAACACCATCATTAGCTTATTATCATTAGCTGTGTTAGCTAATACGTCCACTAGCTAACTGCTAGTAAGCTATCTGTCACAGGATGATGTGAGTAGGTTTCGAGTTTTAATTTGTAAACAAAATCATACTTTTTTCAAGCAACCAAATATCTTCAAATATGATGTAATATCACTAGCATTAGGCGAGTTAGCTAGCTAGCTAGGTCCTAGCACGAACCTTCAGAATAAGTGGTGAGAGAAGAGAGAGAGAAGTTTACCATTTAAAAAAAAAACAACAACATGTTTTTTGCATTCATGGCTACTTTATGTGTGTCTGAGAGAGTTTTCCTGTTAAACCCTCCTCCCCCTCCCTCGCAGGCAGCCCCAGCGTGTCAGATTCGAGGATTTTCCGCGAGGCTCGAGGTCGTGGTAACGGTGAACCGCACATCAAGAGGCCCATGAATGCCTTCATGGTTTGGGCAAAAGACGAGAGGAGGAAAATCCTGCAGGCTTTTCCTGACATGCACAACTCCAACATCAGCAAAATCCTCGGTAAGATTCGCACTTATCAGCGTGAGCCGAGACGGGAAGAGTGGGAGGGGAAACCAACGTCTGGTTTCTGTCACTGGGATTTTCATTTTGGATCGAGGAGCGAGCGATTTGACCAAAATATCATATCACGATATTTACAGGTGACGACATTTAGGATTGGGGGAAAAAAAAGGTGCCAGCAAAACATTAGCAAAATAAAAAAATAAACAAATTCCTCCCTTTGCAGTTGCTGCTCTGTGATTTTCTTTTCTTTTTTTTTCCTTTTATCTATCCTTAAGAAAATTAAAGCCCTAATTGACATCTGGGTTTTTTTTGTTGTTGTTTTTTTTTGTTTTTTTTTTTTTATTTCAATAATGGTCTGATCATTTTAGCACAGACCTCTCGGGTTTGAAAAACAAGGCTGCTACTTTTTGCTGACGGATTAAAAGAGAAAAAAAACTGAGCAGTCACAAAATAACAGATGGTCAAAAAAATGTAGTCGGCCATAATAATATTGTTATATCCCTTTATATTTACATACAATATCTACGGAATAAAACACTCCATGCCACGCTGTTATAGAAAAATAATCAACAGTGAGCTGGTGTGATGACGCGGCGTTAGAGTTACCACCCTAAAGTAGATTGTTTTCCTATAACAGAAGATCCTGAAGTGTTTTATTCCTCTTACACCATAGATTATAATTTCATACGGTGTCGTAGTTTTTATCCATTTGCAGTTACATTCAATGTTCTGTGAAACAAGTGAGCTCCTGTTCTCGCTTACGTTATAGCAGCTATAAACAGTCGTTCCCTCGCCGGCCGCTCTTTTTTCTTTCTCTCTTAAAATTATTACAGAAAAAACACAAAGCGCAAGCTCCTCTTTCCTGAAGGCGTCAGAAGAGTTACAGCGTCACCTCTGACTGTCAGCGGAGACTCCTTCCATAAACGTTAAATAAACATCTCCTTCCTACAAAGAAAACTCCATCATATCAACGATTACGTTTATCATTATGTGGTGTGTCCACAAGTCATACAAGTCCCTTGAGCTGTGAGCTGTTACTATAGAAACGATAACATAAAAGAACGAGCGCATTCGATGTAAACCTGCGCTACTGTCAGCGCTGCTGGTCTAGAAAATTAATCAACACCTTCTGACCAATCAGAATCCAGAAGATCAAAGAGATAAATCCTTAAAACTACGAAGCCTGTCCAAAAAAAATGTTTATTAACAGTCTAGCAACATACGACCCAAAAAAAGTGGAAGAAGAAAAATTTAAAAGTCGGTGCTTGATAGCATTATCATTTTGTCATATCACCTAGATTTGGGTGTGTGTGTGTGTGTGTGTGTGTGTGTGTGTGTGACTAAGCTTGCTCTTATAAGGGCTTCTATACTGAAACGTTTGCTATATCATTGGCCAGTTCTGTTTAAATATGCATTTAGGGGCGGAGCTATGCTGTGCCTCAGCTCCAACAGGATAAGTATAGTATCATACATCGAGCAGTTCACGCATCAAGCACCCCTCACACACACACACACACACACACACACATACACACGCAGAGAGAGAGAGAGAGACGGAGACGTCCCGCTCAGAGCTCAGCATTGTGTAACTGCTGCCTAATGAATCGCTCCGGAGAGCCGACTCGGCCGATGATGATATAATTCATTATGCATTAAACAAGCACTCCAGTCTGTCTGACATTTTCTCCAGACCTCTGGGATTGTGTTTGACATTTTAAAGAGCTCCTAAGCATTTTATAACGCCGGGAAATCTGGTTTTAATAAGGCTCCCGCTCTCTCAATTGTTAACAGAAGGAGTTTCTCCTTTTGCGCAGCGCCGGCTGCGTGTCAGGCTCAGCGCTGACAGCTTTTTCCCATTAAACACACAGTAGGAGAGTGTAAATTCACCCCAGACTAGTACACACACACACACACACTTAGACATATACTATATATACACATGCATATGAGCATGTACTGCCCTCTGTGAGATTATACTGTGTGTGTGTGTGTGTGTGTGTGTGTGTGTGGGTGTGTGTGTGTGGGTGTGTGGGTGTGGGTGCATTAATGGAGAATAAGCAGCACAGGCCACAGGTACACTTATTGAGCTCTGGTAATTAGATGGAGTGCGTGAATGGCCCACTTAACCTGCTGTCACCTGGAATAATGACGCACGTCAGAGTGTGTGTGTGTGTGTGAGTATGTGTATGTGTGAGGGTGCTCCGGTACAGGAGGGCAGAATCCCTCGCTCTATTTGACATCACTTCCAGTCAGAGGTGCTCATTAGACCAAACAATGAGGTGCGACACCTCTTTATGGCCCAGCTTTGGAAAAAAATGTGTGATTGATGTTCAGCAAAGAGGTGTTAATGTACGTGTGTGTGTGTGTGTGTCTTCATGCCGTGTCCAGGTTCTCGCTGGAAGGCTATGACTAATCTGGAGAAGCAGCCGTACTACGAGGAGCAGGCGCGTCTCAGCAAGCAGCACCTGGAGAAATACCCCGACTACAAGTACAAGCCCCGGCCCAAGCGCACCTGCCTGGTGGACGGCAAGAAGCTGCGCATCGGCGAGTACAAGGCCATCATGCGCAGCCGCAGACAGGAGATGCGTCAGTACTTCACTGTGGGGTGAGGCGCTAAAACGATCTTTATTACCTTTACTGACACCTCCAGCTGTCCCACTGACCCAGTCCCACACCACTGGGATTTCACATAACTAACTCCTGAAGACTCTTGTACCACAATTTCCCAACTCTATCCTTTTTATCCGTTTAAAGTTACATTTAATGTTGTGGAACGTCCACGAAACAACTTAGTTCCTGTTCTCATTTGCGTCATAGCAGCTATGTTTCTCTCTCTTGAAGTTAATAAGACAAAAAAAAAAAACAAAACACACAGCTTGACATTTTTTTGTTACCAATTAACCATAAAAGTGGAAACTCCGCCTTCCTGAAGATGTCAGAAAATGTACAAAAGGAAAAGCGACAGCTTTAACTCTGACTGTTACAAAGTGCTGACACTGGAGACTCCTTCCATAAATGTCAAATAAACGTCTCCATACAGAAAACATCACCATTTCAGTGATTATTACTCATGTTTACATTTATTATTATTATTATTATTATTATTATTATTATTATTATCTATACAGCCTAAGAAAAGAAAAAAATGCCAAAACTAAATAGTAAAATACACACAAAAAAAACAGTCATAAAGCAATAAATAACAGCAGTGACTGAAAAGAAAATGGTAACAGTATAAAATATTAAAAATAATATTTGCTAGTAAATGCAATAAAGTAATAAAAGCCAGGAAGAAGCTGTTTCTTGTTGTTGTTGTGTATGTGAAAGAAAGACAAAGTTTACAAAGAAGAATGTTTTGCAGTTTAGTCATTTAGATTTATTCATTTTTCATTAGTTTGTAACAGTTTGTTAATAAATATATTATATATGTATGTACTTTGATTCTGATGTAATCAGATAACACTGTTATAACCCTGCGGGGGTGTGTGTGTGTGTGTGTGTGTTACAGGCAGCAGGCCCAGTTGCCGCTCTCCTCGGCGGGCGTGGTCTACCCCGGCGCTCTGTCCATGGCGGGCATGCCGTCCCCTCAGATGCCGTCTGAGCACTCGAGCATGTCCAGCAGCCCCGAGCCAGCTCCGCCCACCGGCCCGCCCTCGTACCTCAGCATCAGCAAGGGGGACGAGCCTCGCATCAAAGAGGAGGTGCTGCGGATGGACGAGAGCAACGGCGACGCCTACGACGACTTCGACTACGAGGACGAGGACGGAGACTTCGGCAGTGACAGCGAAAACCACGTCACACAGTAAATTTAAAAAAAACAAAAAAAAAAAACACTTTTTTTGGAGCTGACCCCTCGTTTCTTGTCCCGCCCTGCCTCTATTCCAACCAATCAGGACTCGGAAAGAGCCACACCCACAACCCCCTCCTAACCCCTCCCTGATACCAGCAGCAGTAAAGCACAGGACGTGTCAGAGTAACTGTTACACTAAATGAGAACGTCGGACGTCACGTGAAACTCATGAGCGAACACATCTCGAGTAAGCTACAGAAAGTAAGATATGATAAGATAAGGAAACTTTCACAAAAAAAAAAACTTATTATAATAAAAAAAACAGGACCTGTTCGTCGGCCTGTCACTTTAAAACGGTGGACCTGCTTGTCTATAAATAGACATTTTTTTTTCTGGGTTCTATAATATTCTCACTCAGGTACACGGTGCCAACAAGTGGCTTGTGAATGTGATTTGTTGTTTTTGTGCTTATAGAGATAAAAGAAAAAAAAACACATTTATTTTCCTGGTTTTGACGTTTTTAAAAAAGCACCAGACAGGAGTAACACTTTACCTTTTATTCTTTTTGTTTTAGTTATTTTTTTTTAATGAATTTCCTGCTTGTGTTAGGTGTTAAACCCCTTCTCTGAATCCTGTATCTCTCTCACACACGCACACACACGCACACACACACACACACACATATCCGCACACACTTTGTAATTCACACTCATGCTTTTTGCATGAATGTTAGTCGGGGATTGAGGGCTGTGTTTCACTCCTGTATGCTTTTTTTCGGCACTTATGAAATCCAGTGACCCGTATATATTGTTTGGATCAGCTTTTATTTTATTACACACGCGCACACACGCACACGTGCACACACATGCGCACACACACATTTCAATCCACAAACAGGCCTAAAGCAAGGCAGCAGGATGGGAATAAAAACAACGTGTTCCGGAGAGAAGGCAAAAACTGCAGAATTGAGATCCAGCCTCTCTGCTCCGTCTCGGTCCCTCAGTTCTGTATCTAAACAGACTGTTTTCACCATTATGGAGAACGCGGAGCCTCACGGTTCCAAGAGAAACAGAGATGGAGAACATGTGGAGGAAAAATCTCCATAGACTAGAGTTTGGCGCTGAACAGAGAGAGAGACAGAGAGAGAGAGAGAGAGAGAGAGAATGGAGGGGTTTTATAGACGCCCACACTATTGCTTAAGCAAGGAAACCTCTAGAGCACTGAAGAACTCTGTGTGTGTGTGTGTGTGTGTGTGTGTGTGTGTGTGTGTGTGTGTGTGTGTGAGCGAGTGTGTCACTAACCCCTCACCGATATCCCTTCCTTTAATTATCCTCGCACCACCCTTTCCCGCAATATTACTCTTATCAGTTTACCTCCCATTGCTCCTTATAGGGACCGTGTTGCCACGGCAACGCTTTGATCGACAACCATGGTGTACTCAAACACCCCCGTCCTCTCAAGCGCCATCTCGTCATCCTCATCATCCGTTTCCTCTCTCCAGCTAAACATGTCGCACTCTCCGAGCGCTCCGATTGGCCGAAATCTGATCTCACGGTTCCATGCCTAGCCCCGCCCCCCTTTTTTAAAAATAAGGTACTAACGCAGTGAGGTTCGAGCTCTCGTGTCGTGTGTTATGCATGTTTCTTTTCTGCTGATTTTTTATTTTCCGTCACTCTGCTGTCAAAATCTTCGCTGTTTAAAGGGGGAGCGCTCTGAGTTTTCACACTCTGCATGTCAAATAGTTTTATTTTGTATTTGAATACTGTATTTTAATTTTGTTTTTTATATTCAGACTGCCTCTAGTGTAAAAAAAAATAATAATATTATTAACAATAATTATAAAGATGGTCAGCTTGTTTGGGTTTTTTTTTTCTAAGTTTAGTAAGTTATGTACAGTATAATTTATTTTTCACCTCCTCTTCTTGGTTGTTGTTTTTTTTTTTTTAATTATTATAATTTACATGATAAAAAAACTGCTTTATAAAGCGTTATATTTAGCTGGTAGGTATGTAGATCTAATTACTCTATGCTTTACCTTTTTTTTTTTTTATTTGATTAATTTTCAGTCTATTAATCCTGTTTCTACGCTGGTATATCTCAGAAATGATCACAAGGAACTGCTGAAATGAAGGATTTTTTTTTTTTTTTCTTTTTTTTTTTTTTTTTTCTTCACCATTCATGAACTCCTGAACCCGTTTCTGAAAGCACTAGGACTCTGGACATTCAGAGAAAGGAAAAAAAAACAAACAAAAAAAAACAAGAAGAACATCACTTTTTGTTTTGTTTTGTTTATTATTTTTTAATGGTTTTATGTACAATGTGAAATTTTCGATCTCTTTTATTCCTTTTTGTTTTTATCAGTGATTTTATTCGACCCTGATATCAGTGAAGAAGACGTTCAGGATGTTTACTGGGATTTGGAGTCGTGTCGAGACTCGGTGGAATCTCACTGATCCCCCCCCCCAAAAAAAAAAAAAGAAAGAAAAAAGGATACATTTGTAGTCCTAAAGTCTGGACATGATAAAGATAATTATAACAATAAATATATATATCAAAAATTGGAAGAAGCTCATGTGATGCTCCACCGAGTGTCTTATATCAGAAATGTAATCTCTACGGGACGCCATGAGGGATTTGTTTTAGCTCCACCCCATGCCCGGACCTTTTAAAATCACATTAATGTTTCCATCCTGCTGTGTATTTTTTTTTTTTTTTTTTTTTTTTTTCTTCAATCACAATCAGGACCCTTTACAATCATACATATAATGAAGGACAGGGTCTAAAGCTGTCAATCATTTATTATATATAAAGCATGAGGTTTTTTTTTGGTATGAATAATAATAGATAAGACAATCAAAGTCATGGGTGGAGCTCAAAACAAAAGTGAAAATTAAAACTAAAACACACACACACACACTTGCATTCTTTAAAAAAAAATCCTACCATCTCAACTTGAAAAATCGCTAAAAGATAATTATGTAAATATAACATAGAGGTATAGATTTATATTTTGTTCATAACACAGTGTAATATAAGTTGTATATTTCTTTTTTTTCCCCTTTTATTGATGTTATTCATGCCACATTTAAAAAAAAAAAAAAAACGAGAGTTAATGTACTCTTACAAAAAAAAAAAAAAAAAAAAAAAAAGCCGTGGGTTGCCACCATCTGTTCTGAGTTGACGTTTTTCAGTATTATTGCCGGTTTAGGCTCTAATAAAGACAGCAATGTGTTCTGTAGTGCTTCTGCTTTCTTTCTGACGATCTCTTCACGTGAAACCAAGCGACATCTGAAAAGTCGTGGATTTTGAAATAAGGGAAGCACAGGTGTGTGTTACAGAAGATTATGTCTGTGCTGTATACCGGTGTGTGCTCAGTCTCGTCTCATAAGTAAGAGCATCAAAAGATAATCAAAAGCAATCAAAACAATCAGCAGCTAAAAAGCAGCTAAGCTGTTAACCAGCCAATCAGATTTCACTGAAGAACGCAGTGACAGCTAGCTGCGAGTCTGATTGGCACTGATATGTCTAGGTTTGAGAGTCAGTCATGTTCTTTTCAGTGATTGGCAGTTGGTTACAAGGTTCCGCCCCTTTGAGAGATCTCCCAATCATCATATGGGGAAGTTGTGCATCCAGCTGGGATAAGCAAAGAGCGCAATAAAACTGTGTAATAAGCTTTGAAATGGTTTTCTCTATGCAAAACCCACCGTGTACTTTAATCTGCCTAAGAAGCATAGAGAAGCCTAGAGAAGCCCAAAGAAGCCTAGAGAAGCCCAAAGAAGCCCATAGAAGACTAGAGAAGCCCATAGAAGACTAGCGAAGCCCAAAGAAGCCTAGAGAAGCCCATAGAAGCCTAGAGAAGCTTAGAGAAGCCTAGAGGAAGCATAGAGAAGGCCAGAGAAGCCCAAAGAAGCCTAGATAAGGTCAGAGAAGCCTAGAGAAGCCCAAAGAAGCTCAGAGAAGCCCATAGAAGCCTAGAGAAGCCCAAAGAAGCCTAGAGAAGCCCAAAGAAGCCTAGAGAAGCCTAGAGGAAGCCTAGAGAAGCCCATAGAAGCCTAGAGAAGCCCAGAGAAGCCTAGAGGAAGCATAGAGAAGGCCAGAGAAGCCTAGAGAAGCCCAGAGAAGCACAAAGAAGCCTAGATAAGCCCAAAGAAGCCTAGAGAAGCCCATAGAAGCCCAAAGAAGCCTAGAGAAGCCCATAGAAGCCTAGAGAAGCCCAAAGAAGCCTAGAGAAGCCCAAAGAAGCCTAGAGAAGCCCACAAAAGCCTAGAGAAGCTTAGAGAAGCCTAGAGAAGCTTAGAGAAGCCTAGAGGGAGCCTAGAGAAGCCCAAAGAAGCCTAGATAAGACCAGAGAAGCCTAGAGGAAGCCTAGAGAAGCATAGAGAAGACCAGAGAAGCCTATATAAGCCTGGAGAAGGCTAGAGAAGGCTAGACAAGCCTATATAAGCCTAGAGAAGCCCAGAGAAGCCTAGAGAGGAGTGGTAGCTCATCTGTAAAGGTCTGGTGCTACTGCCTGAAACGTTGTGGGTTAAAACCCCAGTGTCGTC
>CM075020.1:2640618-2665382 GCA_037576675.1 Pangasius sanitwongsei | reverse complement strand
AGAGAGGAGTGGTAGCTCATCTGTAAAGGTCTGGTGCTACTGCCTGAAACGTTGTGGGTTAAAACCCCAGTGTCGTCAGAGCGTCAATATGAATCCCTCAGCAAGTTTAACCCTCAACTGCTCAGCCGTTTGGTAGTTTTGGATTCTGTCTCACCTGTTAATGCCTTGGTGGTAAACTTGGTAGCTTCCCAGTGGTTAAGACTTTGGACCTCTGATGGGAAGGTCGTGAGTTCATATCCCAGCACCGCCAAGCTGCCACTGCTGAATGCTGTAAATGTAGAGAAGCATATAGAAGGCTAGGGAAGCCTAGAGAAGACTACAAAATCTTAGAGATGCCTGGCGTCTATGGGTATCATCTATGGGTGTGTCTATGGGTGTGTCTATGGGTGTGTCTATGGGTGTGTCTACAGGCTTCAAAGGAGCTCTTCATGCAGGCTGCACTGTCCACTGAAAACAGTTAGAGTTAAATAAATGAACAGAACAATATTGCAGTGAGATATTTGATCGTTAGATCTGCTGAAATATTGAAGTGCAGCAAGAGTGATGAACACTTTGTTAAGCATTTCATTGTCACATTTTAATGAAATTTCAGGGGATGCTGGGCTTCCAGTGTAGTTATAAAGATTCCCCATACAAACCTTACATGAACCTTCACAATTTGTTTAAAAAATGAACAATATATATTCCAGGTGTGGTTGATGAGTGTCGAATTGGGATACAAGTATAACGGTAAAATATTTACTTTAAAATATTAATAAGTTGTCATTTTGACATGTATACAATGGATAAAGAAAAGCATGCAAGAATCTAAAAACTGGAAGCAATATCACCTTTTTTTTCATCGATGGTACTTCACCAATATATTTATTTCCATGACACCAGGTGACAAATAAATGCTGAAATATTTCACTTAAATAGAAATGGCTATGAATTGAAATGAACTATAGAACTTTTACCAAAAAAAAAAAAGTAGTTTTGATTCAAAAGACACAAATATGTTTTGGAAATAGTTTAAAATGGCATTTATCATTGAGCTATAAGCATTACAGTCAAACACGCAACATTAACACTAAAAAAAGAATCACTGAGAGGAAAATGACAGCACCCAAATCCGATTCTCCAGAGATTAATTGGAAAAATGAATGCATCTCTGTTTTTTTTTTGTTTTTTTTTTAAATAAAGTGTTTGTACAGTGTGTGATGAAGGTCACTACACTACAGATTCAGTGCTGGGCATGAAAAACTTAAAAAATAATAATAATAATAATATTAATAAAATGAAGCAATCAAGTTTGGCATTGAAAATAAAATTAGACCAATGTTAAAGCCATTGATTAAAATACTTTAAATAAAAGTATAAAATACTTAAAGAGTTTGTTTCCGGTTGAAATGAGTTGCACACTTTTCATCAAAAATACACAACAAGAAATGACTAATTATGAATTCGTCACTGAAGTCTGGGTTCTGATTGGTCAGAAGGTGTTGATTCGTTTTCTAAACCGGCAGCTCTGACTGTAGCGCAGCTGCCAATCACAAAGAACGAGAAAAAAGAGACGCTGGTGAGAAAACGAGTGAATATCGCAGGGGTAATTAATGAGTGTTGAGTTGAGATTAAAGTATAAAAGTCCTGCTGTTATAGGAAAATAATCAACAACAGGGTGGTGTGATGAAGTGGATTTACTGTTCATTCTTATCCGTTTATAGTTACAGCTAATGTTGTGGAACGTCTACAAAGCAAGTTATCACTTATGTTAAAGCAGCTAGAAACAGTCATTCCGTCACCAACCTCTGTTTTTTTTTCCCTCTCTTGACGTTAATAAGACAAAAACCCTAATGCGTAAACTCCTCTGTCCTGAAGACGTCAAAAAAATTTTAAAAGTTGCAGCTTTACCTCCAACACTGGAGACTCCTTCTACAAATGTGAAATAAACATCTCCTTACTTTAAGAGAACTTCGTCGTATCAGCAATCCGTTAACGTGAAGCGTCCGTCGTACAAGTCTCTGTGGATGAGCTGTTGCTATAGAAACAATAATGTATTAATATAAACAAGTGCATTAATCTAAACCTGCACTACTGTCGGAGCTGATGTGATGGGAAATGAAGCAACACCTTCTCCTGACCAATCAGAATGCAGAATTCAACAGCACTGTGCTATTCGTTCTAAGCCCTTTCCTGATCAGTGTAGCTAGAGCTAGCTAAAACAGCAAACAAACCCAGCTGAGATCTCGCACAATACGAAGGAGGTCGAAGAACTTACAGCTCATGTCTGTGTTAGAAAATGAAGAAATACACCCATCACACACACACACACACACATCTGACATATCACGTACAGTATATAAAAAGTGTCTTAGTGTTCCCAAAATATGGCACGGTCGTATCAGATCATGAAATTTGCTCAAAAAGCAGGAATTGTTATAAGAGTGAACTCTAAAATGCGTATTTATTATTAATAAAGCCTGAGACGTCGTGCAGAACATTTGCAGTCGTGCCATTTGACTCAAATACACTGTTTTTTTTTTCTTTTCTTTTTTTTTTTTTTTTGCAGCAACTCATATCTCACATTTAGATGCGTGTAACGAAATGTACTCGGGTTTCTGCCAAGTGCATATGACGAGTAAACAGAAGACAGGACAACATTTCCACTGACTTTTAGATCTGTATATATTTATATATTTATTTATTTATACTGCCAGTTCAGCTGCTGAGTGAGTGCTATGTGTGTGTGTGTGTGTGTGTGTGAGAGTATTGGTGTATTGAGCTGAGACTGAGCGCTCAGTACAGACTAAACACAGACACTGGAACAACCCGAGTCTTTAAGTAATAAAGTGGTGGCACGTTGACTACTGTAAATATTTCATTTCTTACCAACAGCTAAGTGTGTGTGAGGCAGAGATAGATTGTGTGTGTGTGTGTGTGTGTGTGTGTGTCACACTGCGCAGTCGAGTGCGCAGATTTGCACCGTGGGTGTTTGGAAATTGAGTGAAAACGATGTCAGGTTAATGATTTAAAGTAGGTAATAGGATGTGATGTGGTGCCGAGCTGACGGCTGAGCTGACTCTAAGATGCTCCTGTAATATATTCATGAAGACGAGGGATTAGAGAGAGCATTCAGCATTGTGCGCACACACACACACACACACGCACGCACACACACACACACACGCACACAGCCATACATTTACACCAAAGCACTGTTAAATTCCAGATGCTGATTGGTCAGAAGGTGTTGCACATCTGCAAATTTATATTAACGCACTGGCTCTTATCGACATTATCGTTTCTATAGCAACGGCTCGTTCCATTGGTCATAAACGGATTAAAAAAACATGACGTTCGATCGGTAATACAGTAAGCAGACTTTTATATATCATTTATGGAAGGAGTCTCCAGTGTCAGCTGTAACGTCACATTTTCCAGCATCTTCAGGACATATAGATATAAACATAGGGTTTATAGAGTTTTCACAAAACCGAAACACAGAAATTCACAGTTTTCATTTCATCATCCAGAATCCAAGGGGGACGCAAACTTTTGCACTGGGCCGTAGCCACGAGTGGTTCGGAGACGAGCGTGGAGAGAGACAGGCGTGGAGCGGAGTGAGACTGAAACGCCCGGGGCCGATCTGCAGTCAGTCCTGACACGTATTTCCTCTTCCTGAAGAACCATTACGCATGCAGCGGCCATTAAACATTCAGAGACGTCAACAGCAGCAGCTGCTCGCCTCGCTGCTCTGCTCTGCCCTGCTCTGCTCTACGCTGCTCTGCTCTACGCTGCTCTGCGCTGAGCTTCCTCCATCTTCACAACACTTCTGCCTTCACCGAGTCCCCGCAGAGCCGCTCCACATGAAATACTCATGAGCAGCTAGAACAAAATACAGTCAGCTCCGGAATTATTGGCACCCTGTCAAAAAAATATGAAAAACTGATGAGGACTCTAAACAGCAAACTCAGGCAGTTAAAGAAAATATTTACTTCTGGTTGAAAAAAAAACATTCAAACTTGTTTTTTTTTTTCTTTTTGTACATGAGTAATATCGTCTTCTTTCAAAAAAAAATTATTGACCCCCCCAAAGTAAAGCATAATCACTGGTGAGTATTTATTTGTTTGTTTGTTTGTTTGTTTGTTTGTTACACAACAGTAATTCTCTCGTCTCTCAAAAAAAGTGAAAAAATATTGACACTCTTAAAGTAAAATATAATAATTCATGAGTATTTATTTATGCATGTGTTTGTTTGTTTGTTTGTTTGTTTGTTTACACACTAGTAATTCTCTCGTCTCTCAAAAACGTGTCAAACTTATCGATTTGTTTGTTTGTTTGTCTGTTTGATTGTTTGTTCTTTAGGGTATCACTCAAACTTCTTTTTTACATAATAGTGATTCTCTTTTTTCTCAAAAACATGTCAAAAATACTGACACCCCTATATTAAAGCATAATAATTTGTTGATATTTGTTTGTTCGTTTTTTATGTTTGTTCATTCTTTAGGGAGTCATTTACACTTATTTCTTTACATAATAATAATTCTCTCTTCTTTCAAATGTGTCAAAATGACACCGCAAAGCATGTTTGTTTGTTTGTTTGTTTGTTTGTTTGTTTGTTTGTTTTATAGGGTGTTATTCGAACTTTTTTAAACAATAATATTTTTTTTTCAAAAAATGTCAAAATGATTTAATTTCATCATATGTATTAAAGCATAATAATTAGATATTTATTTGTTTGTTTTTGTTTGTTCTTACAAACAAAGGTGTCATTAAATGTCTTTTTTACATAATAGTAATTCTCTTTTCTTTTAAAAACGTAAAAAAATTATTGACACCCTTAAATTAAACCATAATAATTTGTTTGTTTATTAATGTTAATAAATCTAGAAGTATAAATAAATGTTTTTTCTTTCATTAGTTAGGTAGTTCTTTATTATTATAGTTCTTCATCTTTGTTTGCTTGTTTGTTTGTTTGACTGTTTGTTTGTTCATTGTGGTTTCATTTAATTTTCTTTTTTACATTAATTAATTAAACACAAGTCAGGTAATAGACATAAGAAAAATAAATAAGCAGCTAAAAATATCACAATATCATCATCACCAGCTGCCTCAGAACTTCCCAGAATTCAACGCTAATCATGAAACCAACTCCATTTCCCATCAGCATCACAGACTACAAACCATGTCACATGATTCAATTATGCACTCAGGTTCACTTCTGATTACACACACCTGTTCACCATCACACACAGCTCAGCCTTTAAATAACCCTGAGTGTGTGTGTGTGTGTGTGTGTGCGTGCTTGCGTGTGTGTGTGTGTGTGTGTGTGCGTGCACTGCTGCTTTTAGACTCTGTTTTGGTTTGATATTTTGCTCTTTGTTTTTGCCCTTATATATTGTATATTGCCTACATAACTGTAGTTGCCTGATTTGTAATAAAACCTGCACTTGCGCCTGACTTCACCACTTCCCTGACAATTAAACAGAAACTGAGGCATAATTTTTTTTAAATGTATGAAAAGGTTTTCAATTTTCCAAGAATTGGACCTGGAATCATACAGAGAACATCCAGGACATTGAGAAGGACGGTTTTAGAATTACACAGTTTCTTAAAGTCATCAGCTCTGAAAATGGACCACTAGACACCACTTTAAACAGCCTATAAAGGTGCCTCTGTCCTTACAGGAAGAGATTTCGGGCAGATTCAGAGTCACCGACTCCAAAACATTAAATAATCACTTTATTAAACTGTGAATATTTCTGCAGGGAAAGTTTCTCGTGTTCAGAATCGGGTTACGCACGTGCTTGCTTTCTGAGCTCTTCATTAAGCAGATACACTGTGTATAATCCACACCTCGTAGGTTGCCAGATTTTTCCTTCAGGAGAAGCGTCCAAGGTAATGCTTCTATATCGTCTAGACCACCATCTTTAAACACAAACACTCACCTCTAAAATTAGAAACAATCAGGGACAGAAAATAAGGACTGAAGAAGGAAACAGCCATTTAAAAAAATTGCTGTCAAATGTGACACAAATGCAAGAGACAATTTAAAAAAGAAAAACTGCTCAAAATAATAATAATAAAAAAAACCTTATGAGCAGCAACAACAAAATATGGTCAACTCCAGAATTATTGGCACCCTTTAAAGTAATAAGCAAAAATGATTTAAAGTAAAATATAAAAGAATACAGTGCAAGCAATTTTAAAAAATACTTTTATTTTAATTTACACTTCTTTTTTCACATAATAATTATCTTTTGTGTCAGAAATTATTGGCACCCCTAAGAAAAGCTTGTTTGTTTGTTGTTTTTTTCTTTGCTGGCAAATGTAGTACAATGTAACATAAATTTAAAATAAAAAAAAGACTACTCTAATGATATATTAAATTATCATAAGGATGGCAAGCGTTAAAAAAATATAAGCCACTGTGCCCCCCTGGTTGTAATTATCACATTCATATTTAGTGTAATTTAAGAAAATGGCCTCCACACTCATTACTCAGCAGCTTAAAGAATAGCACTTGATCTTATTTTCCTTTTTTTTTTTTATATCACACACCACAACTTAATAAATCCACAGTATACTAACTCTAGGTCATGAAATCAAAATGTGTGCACAGGATGTAGGTGAATTTATCACACTTTTCATCACACTATTTTGATTTGTCAAATTAATAAAATAATCGCACTGTGACTGAGACACACATCAGTTTTAGGCAAACTCCTCCCCATGTGAGTAACTCACACAACACACAACTTCTGAATGGTCCGCTAGTGTCTATTTATGTCTTAGGTCTGAATACTGATTTCAGATTCACAACAAATCCTCACTGTGTCTTACTATTTCAACTCACACTACGACCCACAGTGCTTTATGACCCACTCTCCGAGACGGGCTTTACCAAAAAATAATCACTGGGGTGCCACTAATTTTAAAACCAATGTGCTTAGAAAAAATGTTTCAAATGTTCAAGAAAGCAGTGTGTTTAAATACATTATACACCTGTTGCATGTTGTTGATTTTATACATCCATATTTTCCTCATTTTCATGAAGGGTGCTAATACTTATGGATGTTGACATTACCTGGCAACGGTTGCTCAAAGGTCAATGTAAAACCGCTCAGTACAGAGTGTTTGCACATTTATATCGTCTCTGAGTGGTGATCTGAGAGGCCGCTCGTGTTCACCAGGCCCTGATTGCTGCGTTTTCCCGCAGCCATTAACACCTGGGTCCTCGCATGCAAATATTATGCTAATAGTATGTTAATTGCGAGCGGTGCCGCTAAGCGAGCCTGCTGTCGGGAGCACTTGTGAAAAATTGGGCGGGGTCACTCGCAAGCTGTAAACGCAGTCTAAACACAAATAAATAAACCCCTAAGAGCTTACGGGGAGCAACGCTGCATGATAATGCGTCGTGGTGGAGGCCAGGAACCGGCCACCGAGCGCAGTAAACAGATGCGTGATTTATAGCAAGAGTCGTCCTTGCTAATGTCTGTAGATAAGGCTGACATGCAGCGCGCATGGCGAGCATCAACCTTCGGGGTCTAATGGAGGTCTTGGAATTCTAAGGTTACTCAGTGATTCAAAACGGATGCTTCTGCAGAAGGAAACACAAAAATGATATTTATACTGAAATGTTTGTGATGTGTGTAGTGATTCTGCTGCACATCTGTTGGTCGGTGCTGTATTTTTTGTTTTTCCTGTGACAACTTGCCTGTGGTTGTGTGTCATTCAGTCAGATCCCAAAAACAAACGTTTTTTTATCTCACGCGCCCTTTTCCGATCATATCAAAGAGAAATCCAGAGTAGAAGTAGTGGCGACGTCGGAGCAAACGCTGCATTCAAAGTCCCGGAATGCAATGCAGCGAGTTACGGCGAAGCCTCGGCTTGGCGAGTTAGCGATCTACGTGATGACGAGCGGCGACGGTGGTATTAGCATGAAAGTTGATCTGTTTGAGCATGAAGTGCTGGACAGATTAAAGGACTAAAGCGCCGCTGCATCGCTCTCGTCAGGTGCAGAAGAAGAAAGGTGTTAAATCTCACTGCATGACTATCAGCAGGTAGTCGAACAGCATTGTGGGTAATGTAGGAAACTGTTAACCAAAGTGAGAATAGAGAATTTCTTTAAAAAATGAATCTTGTGTGCTGCTCAAGAACACATGTTAATATGAATATTATTATGGAAGTCATCCAGGGTGGATTTTTCCTTTAAAAGGTGCAGGTCAGTCACCTGATTTGGCCAGTCCATGTCCCTGTCATGCAACACACCAAACACGCTCCTTTTCAGACCCAAAGCCCACTGCTGACCTCTTCAGGATGAGAAATGACGTCCTCACATGAAACAGAAGCTCCCACTTAACCAGTGTCGCCTTTTTTTTTTCCCTCGCCTCTTTCTGTGACAATACTCCAGAGTGCATTTTTAATTTGCCCCATCGCCCCTTTAGCTCACTGCTCCAAGATGTCTTGGCTTTTTTTTTTTTCTTGGTCTGTTTGTAGTTTGGCAGTTACAGCGCGAAGCCTCCGGCATGTTTAAGGGGCTGAGACGTCATTACTGTGAGCACAGCGACGCTACTGCCAGCTGCTTGAGCCTGAATTAGCACTGAGCTTTGTTTAATAAGTCGTTCTTCCTTCCACAATGTGTTGAGCGCATGCATGTTAATTTCCTTTCGTCATGAAAAAGAAACACAGACCGAAGTGTCATTTCTACACAGCCGCTAAAGGTGGCACGCTGGTTATTGAGGTCACGAAAACATTCCTGCGACGTTTAAAAAAATATTTTTAGAACTGGTGGGAGAACTTTCCCACTTAGACAAAAAAAAAAAAAAAAAACATTATGGAATGTTAGCACTAACGTTATGCAAAAAAATGTTCAAAACAGCCAGAAAATCACACGTTTTTGAGAACTATAAGATACAAGATTCAAAATTCAAGAAACCTTGGCTGACAGGAGTGGAACCCGATATGGTCTTCTGCTGTTATAGCCCATGTTGAGATGCTTTTCAGCTCGCCACGCTTGTAAAGAGTGATTATCCGAGTTACCGTAGCCTTCCGAACTGGCTCGTTCTCCTCTGATCTCTCTCATCAACTACGCATGCAGAACTGGATGTTTTTTGTTTTTCGCACCACTCTGTATAAACTCTAGAGACTCTTGTGTGTGAAAATCCCAGGATTCTGAAATACTCAAACAATGCCACGGTCACTGAGATCACTGTGATTTCTTTCCCCATTCTGATGTTTCATGTGATCATTAACCGAAACTCTTGGCCTACATGATTTTTTTTGCATTACGCTGCTGCCGCTTGCATGACTTGAATAAATGAGCAGGTGTACAAGTGTTCCTAATAAAGTGGAAATACTTCTGTTTCTGTTCGTTAACACTGAGCTTGCATTAGCATTCCACTCTGTCTCTCTGAACCCTGATAACTTCATCCCAAATGAAATGTCAAATGCTCTATCATCTCTCTCTCTCTCTCTCTCTCTCACACACACACTTCTCCCACACGTGCCTCCATCAGGCAGATTAATATTTCATATTGCTTAAAAGTTGGTACATCTGGTGCGGAGTATAATTCCATGTTGGCTAAAGTGTGTGTGTTCTTATGTCTCGCGCTAATGTCACATGTATAAAGGGTGCATTAGTGGCCTTTGGCACAGAAGGCGGGATATCACCAGCGCGCAGTGTCGCAGTGTAATAGCGGTTTGATTTACACCAGCGTCTCGGGATTACGTCGCTCAGAGAACACACATGTGTTTGATTTGTTGGGGATTTCGAGGCCAGACTGAAGCAGGATAAAGCCGGGGATTGTGGGATTGTTAAATGATGTGTGTTGTCTGTTCTGGGCTTGAGGACAGATGTGGAGCTGATGTGAAGTGCCGCTTCCACGTGGCCCTGCGGTTGTGCTCTTTTATTGGGAATAGGGGACTCCATTACTAACCACAAGTCTGCAAAATTCAGTCCCATTGTCTGATCAAGGGAATACAAACAGAACACTGACCGCCATTTTGTTTCTGATGAATCATTAGAATAGATAATACACTGGCAATTTTTTAAAAACTTTTTAAATACAAAGATATTGTCCAAAATTTCCCAAATGCTACTTTTGAGATAATAACTAGAATTATCTCTCAGGTATTGGCTCTTATTAAATACAGTCCAACTGTTTTTCTTTAGCAAACAATAATGCATCATTCCTTGCTAATAAATAGAAAATTGTTCGTACTTTATGGATGTTTGTGGTTTCTCTGTAACAAGCTGGGTTTTTTTGTCTTCTTATCTTCAAAAGAGAGATAAAAGAGAGGCTGGTGATGAAATGACTGTTTATAGCAAGAACTAACTTGTTGAATGAAGCTATCGTCTGCCGTGGTGTAAGAGGAATAAAACATTTCAGCATGCACTGTGATAGGAAAATAATTTCGTTGCACCACCCTGTTGTTGATTGTCTTCCTGTAACAGCATGACACGGAGCGTTGTGTTCTTTACATACTGTACCATCACCATATATCAGTCGCACACAGACATTCCGGCCTCGATATTTCTAGGAACGTTTGCTTTTACGGAGCATTTAATCTCTCGAGTTTTCTCAGTGCTTTCTCGTTTTCTCATATATCTTTCCTTCATCATTCTTGTGACATTTCTAGTTGCACGATTAACACATTTCCATAAAGTTCGTTTTTGTCTTACTGGGAACAATCCACTACAATACTGCAGGGGCATTCTTTTTGTAATGCTACAGATCGATTGTTATAATGTTGCGAAAACGTTCTGTGTTGGCTGGAATAAAGTTGATATATTGCCGCGTTTGGTGCCTCTTATTACAGCCATTTCTGGTGCCTCTTATTTTCACTCTTGCGCCCTCAACCTCAACATCAGGCCGGATATGTGTGTTTATAAGTTATACGGTATGTTTTTCAGAAGAATAAGAACAGACCTCAATTTTTTTTTTTTTTTAAATTGGAAAAAAAAGTTTATTTTTGTGCAAAACATAATGGTTAGAGAGTGAGAGCAAGACAGAAAGAGAAACAGGGTGACTGATGCATCAATAAAGCAGGTCGTGAAATTGAACATTTTACTGGTGTTTTGTGTTCATGCGCCTCTCACTCAGGCTTTCTTCTTCCATGCTGTGATGGCCGACAGGGTCACTGACAGCTCACACTGGTGCGGAGGCAGAGAACGTTCCTGTTCGTTCCACCAGCTTTATGGATTACACTGTTCTTAATGAAAAAAACTCTTTGATGCCAAAAAGTTTAAAGCCCCATCTTTTAGCAGAGAAACACTTCCTTTTCAGGCATTTTGCAAGAGAATGGGCTGGGAGTCAGAGTGCATGTTAGATAAATGAGAGAAATGTTTGGATGGAGTGTGTGACCGATGGTAAAAGATCACGGGCCAAATGAAATGAACTTGAGTAACTCGGAGTGGATTAGCAGTGCTGTCTCTTGTCATGTTATCTTCGATGACATTTTGCTTTCTCCTCTTTTCTCCGTCTCGGAAAATGTGTACAAGCATGTAATCTTGGTTGACAAAAAGTTTTTTGTTTCATACGACTGAAAGAACGTATAAGCTTCATTTCCGAATGTGTTTAACGGTAAACAGCGTCATGCGAGAAATATTCAGAGACGTTTTTCAGACTGTCATTATCAAAGGAAGTTTTTTTTTAAAATGTCGACAAATTATTCATTCTTCCACTGACAAATGTATTTTCCCTTCCTCTCCCCCTCTCTCTTTCTCTCTCTCTCTCACACACACCCCTGTTTTGAGTGGAGAAATACATTAAAATGCTCCAGGCAAGCATAATTGGTGTGTTTGAAATATTGCAAATAACAGTAATTATCATTAAATGACTTGTTCCATGAAAACAGGCGATGTGTCATTTTCTATTTGGATTGCTGCGGTCAGATGTTTGCGGAAACTTTCTGCCACTCGCTGTCTTTTTTTGTCTCCACCCGTCCATTAGAGCATCTCTGTTTTGGAGTTGATTTATTGCCGAATTGAACTTGCATACCGAGATGTGAAACAGCGAACATCATTTCGTCATTTTCAGCTTGTTAGAAAAGAAAGCGGGGGCAGTCAGAGTCGGTGGCCTTTTTGTTAATGAGGATGCATGCGCCTTTTCTTTTTTGTGATTTTGCCCTCTGAGGTTCCCTGATATCAGCAAGCATTTACAATCTAATTACTGTCTGCACTCCACTCTACTTGTCTCCATCCCTCCCACCTGTAGATTTTTAGATGAAAAACACACACAGAGGAAAAGAGTAGGAAAGAATGAGAGAAAGAAACCACAAAAGGTAAACGTGTTGACAGTCAGAGTCCCGCAAGTCGTCCGGAGATCCGGTACCCCTGAAAGCGATCCAGGCGCCTCAGGGCTCTAATCTGAGACCATCAGCCCTCAAACTCAAAACAGCTTTGCAAAGAATATCTTGGTTTAAAAGTAACACCTACACCACAGGAAACAAACTCACTTTCTGCCTGGACAGCATTGCTATTTTTGTTAGCCCTTAATGGGCTGCAAACAATGAATCTACTTCATTTCTTTAACATATTATTATAAGTACAGTAGTACCGTAGCTCTGAAAAAGTCAACACTAGAGAGGACAGATCAGGACCTCTTTAGAAGGCAGCCCCGCAGAAGACAGCCCTTGAGATTGTACTACTAAAAAAGGAGATGTTAGATCTAGATAAGACAGTCCTGAAGAAGGAGGGGTAAAAGAGCCATGGAGAAGGAAGTCCTGGAGAAAATAAGCTTTAAGAAGGCAGCTGTAGGCAGTCCTGAAGAAAGCAGCACTGGAGAAGGCAGCTGTTGCAAAGGTCAGTTCTGAAGAAAGAAGCACTACAGAATGTAGGGGTGTAGAAGGCAGCCAAGGAAGGTAGCTGTTTGGAAGATAGCCCTGGAGTAGACGGCCATAGAAAAGGCCATTCTTGAGAAGGCAGACCTTGAGAAGGCTAGAGAGAACTCTAGAGAAGGCAGCCCAGGAGAAGGCAGCTCAAGAGAAGAAAGCCCAGGAGTAGGCAGCTTTAGAGAAGAAAGCCCAGGAGAAGGCATCTCTAGAGAAGTTAGCCCAGGAGAAGGCAGTTAGAGAAGAAAACCTAGGAGAAGGCAGCTCTAGAGAGAAAACCTATGAGAAGACAACTCTAGAGAAGGAAGCTCCTTGAGAAGGCAACCCCAGAGATGGCATATGTGTAGAAGGCACCAATGGAGAAGGCAGTCCAAGATAAAGTAGTTGCAAGGAAGATAAGCCTGGAGAAGGCAGGCCTTGAGTATGCAATCCGGAGGAAGGCAGCTCTGGAAAAGGCAGGCATGTAATAAGTAGCTTGAGAAAATACAGCCAATGATAAGGTAGCTATAAGGAGGTTTGTCCTGTAGATGACAGCCATAGAATAGCCAGCTCTGGAGAAGGTAGCCAATGATAAGTTAGCCATAAGGAAGTTATCCATGGAGAAGGCATCTGAAGAGAATGCAACTCTGGATTAGGCAGCTCTGGATAAGGCTGCTCTGGTAATGCAGCCCTGGATAAGGCAGCTCTGGTGAAGGCACCTCTGGACAAGACAGATCTGGTGAAAGCAGCTATGCAAAAGGCAGCTCTGGTAAAGGCAGCTCTGGGGAAGGCAGATCTGGAAAAGGCAGTGCAGATAAAGACAGCCATGGTAAAGTAGCCCTTGATAAGGCATCTCTGAAGAAGGCAGATCTGTTGAAGGCAGCCCTGGTAAAGCAGCCCTGGATAAGGCAGCTCTGGGAAAGGTAGCTCTGGTGAAGGAAGCTCTGGAGAAGGCAGCTGTGGAAAAGGCAGCTTTGGAGAAGGCAGATCTTATGAAGGCAGCTCTGGAAAAGGGAGCCCTGCTGAGGACAGCTGTAGAGAAGGCAGCTCTGAAATGGCAAGAAAAGTAGGCCTGGAAAGGCAGCTCCAGAGAAAGCAGTTCTGGACAAGATAAAAGTATTAGTGCCGTTTACTAAGACTTCAGGACACAGTATGTACGTGTCTATGATGTCTGGTTAGCTGGAACATATTGAGTGTGTGTGAAGCAGAATATGTAAGTGTGGGTAAATAAGATGACAAGGTTTTGTGTGCTCCTGAGCCTGTGTGCTTTATGTTGTCTCCCTCTTCAAATCTTGCAGCACTGACATTCGCGTCGCAAAGGTTGTCAAGGGATTAATCTCATATCATGCTGTGGTGGAGAAAAAAGTATCTCTTCCAAGAATTAAACACAATTTCCCCATCATGCTCCCTCTTTCAGGACTAGAGACAAGCATAAATAATATCTCTGCGGTCCAGATTCGCTAATTTACAAGCTTAGCTTTTCCAAATGTTATTAGACAAGCCAAGGAGGTTTACAAAGCTGCTTCCGGCAGTGATCTGTTATCCAGCCCTTCAGTGTGTAAGTGTGTGTGTGAGAGAGATGGCGTTAAAGAGACATACCTGACGCCTACTCCCATCAGCCCCTAACCTCAGGGGCATGCATTCTTCACTTGGCACTCGCTTCTCTTCATTCTCCTCTGTCTTCCTACAGAGGCTCTCTATCCCTCTCTCCCTTTTTTCTCTGTCACGCTTTCACTCTCTCCCTGTGCCAACTCCAACCTGTACTGTTTTGCATTACAAAATCTACATTACACTCTTTCCTTCCAAAAGTAAATTACGACTGTCAACGGAAATAGAATTCCCAGAACATTTTGTAAAGAGTGCTGGCTTTTTTTCTTTCTTTTTTCTTTTTTTTTTTTTTCCGAAATGTGGCCACACCTGCTCTGAGTAACCTGACGAAGATTTAATATAAGCGTCTCTTCCTCTGGCACCAACAAGGGGAACCTTTTGTGATGAAATAAACAATCTAAGAAACCTTTTTTCCTCTATGGCTTAGTCAAATATGCTTAAATGTAGATATATAAAAATATAGATAAGCATATATAAAACTACTGCATCTGTTCAGCCAGTTGACATCATTGTTGTGACAACACTGGGTTGCCAAAATTTTTGCATTATTTTATTAGTTCATCTCAAAATAGTGAATTCAATTCAACTTGATTTGTGTAGCTCTTTTAACAATGGACATTGTCACAAAGCAGCTTTACAGAAATATATAAATTCTGGATATAAATGTTAAATTCATAATTTTACCCCATAAATTTAATTTATGAATTAAAATCTTAATACTATAGCCAAGATCCCACACATGGCTATGTCATGGCTGGATTAACGTTTGTGCACAATTAAGTATGAGTGCACAATATTGAAAAATTAAATGCAAAAAAAAAATAAATACAATGTGCTGGATCCAGTGTGGAAGCCATTTTGTTAAATTAAACTCCAATTACAGTCATTAATCTGATTATTACAACTATGACTATTCATGCAGTAATATATTAGCAATTTTCTATCACTGATTTTTTTGGGGGGGGCGGGAGTTAAAGATAAGTGCTCGTGTTTAAAGGCAGTGGTCTGGACACTGTTGAAAAAAACGCATGCAGGTGAGTTTATTTAAACTGAATATCAGAAAAGTAACTTAACCAGCTGCATAACTCGATTCTGAATATGTGTAACTTTCCCAGCATAAATAATGATGTTTACTCTGAATACAGTCCAAGAATTTAAACCCTACAGTATGTGTAGATATTTTAATTAGCGTCATTGAAAATGTTTTATTTTAAAAATGTGTGCCAAGCGATATTTCTTATGACACTATACAGATCCATCTCAGAAGATAAAACTGTAAAATAATAGTAAAGATTTAAAGGAAAAGGAGTAAAAAAAAAAAAAACAATAATAAAATGAATTGCTGTAATTTGATTAGCAAATTAGGCCTTGCACATGGCACATCTCTCATCCTATCTATTAATTGAAGTCTGAAGGAATCTGTGTCAGCCCCCTGTGTGTGTGTGTGTGTGTGTGTGTGTGCGTACACATGCGTCGTGTTGCGATGTCGTCACATTATATCACGCGCTTGTGTTTATCAGGCTGAAACAGAAGACCAGAGCCGAGCTTAGCATCACCTGAGGCTGAGGCTCGCTCTGAAGCCAGGCTTAGTGTCTCACTGAAGCTCAGTGGGGGTTTCCTCATCACTTCATCTGTCATCTCCTAACATGATGAAGGTACAACAGAGTCACACACACACCTGAATACACCCGAGTCAGAGCAATACAGGCTCACGACTGTAAACTGGTACTTTTCTGGGATGTTTTGGAAAGCTTTATTATGCAGAGAGTCATTTTTGTTTAGCCCCGCCCCTTGACACAGTCATTTTATCACATGTTATTTTCTTTCACACAACTTCACAACTCTCTTCTTCTTCCCTGGACAAGGTTAGAGGTTACTGTTCATACAACTATTTACACCAAATTCTGATTGGTCAGAAGGTGTTGATTCATTTTCTATAACAGCAACTGTGACAGTAGTGCAGCTGCAAATCACACATTTCTATAGTAACATTAAAATAAAATTTTAAAAAATGTGTGTAATTGCTGATATGGTGCAGTTTTCTGTAAGGAGACATTTATTTAACATTTATGGAAGGAGTCTCCAGTGTCAGAGGTAAAGCTGTAACTTTCGATAAGCTGTGTCTTTCGACATCTTCAGGACAGAGGAGTTTACGCGTTCTGGCTTTCACTGACATGACAAGCTGCGTTTTTTTTTAATTATTGTCTTTTTATTGACTTCAAGCAAGAGAAAAAAGAGATACTGGTGCGAAAACTCCTTTAACAGAAGTGATAACAGGAACTAACTTCTCTAATTAATGTCTCATGGACGTTGAGAAAAAAAATACCATTTTTAATTGTTGGCAATTTGCTGTGGTAAAAGAGGAATTAAACCCTTCAGAACATGCTGTTTTAGGAATATAATCAACTTCAGGGCGGTAACAGTAACTCCGCTACATCATCGTACCCTGTTGTTGATTATTTTTCTATAACAATGTCATAGAGTGTTTTATTCCTTACTTAGCAGAAATCTTTATTTTCTTCTTTGATCCGTTTTGCTTTGTGTTTTCTTCCAATCACCTTCTGTTTCTTTTGTCATCTCAGCCCCATTTCTGACTCTATCAGTGTCTTTCAGATGCAGTTAATTTTCTGCAGTTCACCTGGTATTGATCAGTCCAAGTGAAGTGCTGTGCGACGACGTCTAAACACGACACAGTTTAGAATATATTCCATGTTTTCTGGTGTCTATTCGCAGATATACAATAAACAGATCAAACAGACTTTCAACTTTCACAGCCCGCCTACTTCACTGAGGTCATCGACGTGCGCCAACTTCATAGCACTACGCATTTCCTCACAACTTTAAGTCAAGTTCTGCTTCAAAAGTTTCACTTTCAAATAGACCTGTAGCTTTAGAAGGCCTCGAGAACCAAATCACGAGATCGTCAAGATCGCCCTTAACATCTAAAGAGCTCTAAATCGGTGCTCAGTGCAAATCTCCACTTTTAGCTGCTCTATATTTCGGTGTTTTTGCCTATCAGCTATATCACAAGCAGGTGACAGGTGAGAAGGATCGTGTATGTCACTCGAATACACACAAACACACACACACACACACACAATGTGTGGATCGGTGTGTGTCTGGTGCCCACGCAGGCCTCGTTTCTCCCCTCGCCAAGTCGCAGGGTGCCGGCGGGGCTCGGAGCAAAGCGGCGGCGCGGTATCAATATCACGCCGCCGACGCCTGCCTGCTCTCGCTGGCACAGCATGGCCCGCCAAGCTCACACACACACACGCACACACACACACATGCAGCACACTTCTATCACCTTCAGCTCAGAGTGCTCACCATCTGCAGCACTGCTAACGCAACCGCAACGCCTGGCTGCTGCCAAAGCACAAGCCCCCGCACAGCCTCCGCCACACACACACACACACACAGACACACACACACACACATACATATACATATACTTAAACCATAAACACACCTCGATGCAGCTTTATCTATTGCTAGACCCTGAGCTGGTAATGAGACAGGGGTTTAACCCCCAATCAGAGCGCATTCTTGCATCTTCTCGCTTCTGATTAGCTTCATGTTTTTTCGCAGAACCGGCAGCTAGCCGCGGATCTCATCAGAGCATCTCACAGTAATTAGGAGGCTCTAGGTGAGCGCTCTCTCGGGGGGAGACGTAGTCAGGGCATGGTAATATTACACGCCGAATTACACAGCGGTGGTACCCTGAACTAATTTGGACATGGTAATTCACTTACGCTCAGTTTGCTGCTTCGACGTTCTGCAGCGGAGACGAATTAACGGCGGTCATTTTCACCGGTTCTGTACATGATTCTGTACATGAACGCTCACAGGCACTTGTACCAGAACTCTTCTAGGAGCCGATGCAGTTTAATGACTTATAATTAGATTCATAAAACAGGCTAAACTTGCTGAAAAAAAAAAAAAGGAACGAAAGGAAGAGAAAAAAAAAAATACGCTGACGACGAGCAGGCTTGACATTTGGCCTTGCGTAATTAGGAATGTGCCAGCTTTCCCTTCCCACTAAATCTCAGCACTAAATCATTATTCTCCACGGTGTTGACTTTGTCATGTTCGTTCGCTTAAGCTTGGGCGTTTTTCGTAAATATTGCAGCCAAAATTACATTGCGATTATTTTTTTTTCTCCCCCTTAATTGCCTGCCCTCCAAACACAATCTGCTTTGGCAGTACATAAGATGGTATGCGAGTTAATAGAGGCAGTGAGTTGGCACGCAAGCTGCGCGTTCTGAAGGGAGAGCAGGGCTAAGAAGGGAAGACGAAGTGTTGAGGAGCTGGAGAGAGCTGATCACACAGGCAAGCTGCGGAGCAGCAGGCAGATGCCACCAGAGCACGAGCTGTCTGTCAGACGAACAGGCAGAACACGGAGAGAAAGAGAGAGAGCGAGAGAGCGAGAGAGAGAGAGAGAGAGAGAAAGAGAGAGAGAGTGAGGGATGGAGAAAGAAACATGCACATGTTCTCTGCTTTTCGGTCTCTAACTGTAGACGGATACACAATGAATTATTAACTTGTGTAGTGTACGAGTACAGGATCAGACAGTCCTCTACATCAAACTTTTCCCAAACTGTAAAATAAATTCCTTGCATCTTCTCAACCCTCTGAACCCTCTCAAGGCTCATTATTTAAATCTGTACAATCATATTTCTTTGCTGCCTCACAACTCTGGGGTTCGATCCCGAGCTTGCGTTCCTGTCTGAGTTCCTGTGCATGTTCTCCGTGTGGGTTTCCTCCTGGTTCTCCGGTTTCCTCCCGCCTCCTAAAACATGCCAGGATGTGGATTTGCTACTCTAAATAAACCCATAGGTGTGACCGAGTGTGCCGAAGTGTGTGCATGGGTCCCATTCAGGGTGTATTCCCACCTCACGTGCAGTATTCCCGGGATATGCTCCGGATTTCACCGCAACCCTGATCACAATGAAGTGCTTACTGAAGATGAGTGAAGGAATATTTTGGCTTTTTATTTCCATTACAGAAAATCACATACATTTCACATGTTCAAAATGTTATGCTCTGAGATTGCATATGTTAATCTTAACAATTTGTGAGAAATAAAGCTACATGTCCAGATTCAAAAAATAATAAAATCACGTGAAAATAAATGTGTAAAAAAAAAATCACGTGTCTATATAATAAAGCTAGCAAGCTGCTGAATCCCCAACAGCTTTGGCTGAGTTAGCTAGACACCAGACGTCACATTTCTTTTGCTGCACTCAAATAAAGGTTGTAACGTATTGTAATTTCCAACTTCCGATTAGGAAAAACCATAGAAAGCATCCCGTCAACTTGGAATTCCTACTTGGAAAGTCAGGAAGGTCTTCTCATCCCTTCAACCAGTTCAGCAAGTGACACCAAATCAGAATGGCTGCTCGCAGCATGAACAATCAACAAAGTGCTTTACTTTTCCAATTCCAAGTTTTGATGCTGTGTTCGAGGTGAAATTACGACTTGTAATTCCCCATCTACTACCGGTAAAAACCACCGAAAACACCCTTCAACTAGAAATTTCAGCTCATCAGCTTGGGGTAGTCTTCTCAACCAGCAGTTCCTTCCCTGTTTACAGAGTGACGTTAAATCACTTTATGTATAAATTATGTCGTCCCTGTAGTTCTGTGTTGTTCTGTGTTTGTCTTGTGTAGCACCTTGGTCCTGGAGAAACGTTGTTTCGTTTCACTATGTACTTGTATATGGCTGAAATGACAATAAACTCCACTCGAACTTGAACTTGCACTTGAAATCAGCATGGCCGCTCACGCTGCGAACAGCGTAAAGTCCTCCTTCTCTACTTTTAAATGAGTTTATAGCAGTACTGGCTTTAGATCAGTTCATATACAGACACAGCACTCGGTTAAATCTATAACACTGACCAAACTAATCACTGCTTTGAGAACATAATCATCAACATTAGACTTATCGCTAGCTTATTACTAACACTACTCCCAACTGTCTGCTGGCTAGCTTGTTGCTAAGCTACTCGCTATTGTCCTCTGTTGTTTCTGTACTTCAATTTCAGTCCAAAGTGCTGCATGAATGTTTAAAGTTCACTACAGTAGAACAGAACCAGTAGTCACTCAGGCCTGTAATTGTAAAAGTGCAGTAAAAGTATTTTTATGAGCTTAACGCGCTCAGATGTAGAGGCGTCCATGTTTCCTTTTCCACTTCGCACGTCGAACATCCCAAGGTGAGAAACAACATCATTACAGCTTGCAAATTAGCGCTTACAAGACGCCACGGACGCAGCAATACCTTCCACTTCTAGGTTAAGCTGAACGCAGCATTAACATCTGCTAGCTAGCTAACCAGCAGCATTTGGCTAAGTTAGGTAGCCAGCTAACATTACCTTTCTTTATATACAGTTTATAATGGAGGTACTGTTCAGTTCAGCACAGCTCACATGGTTAGCGAGTCATTTTTAAAGGAATCACTCGTGTCGTTTTACACTAGATGATTTATTTACTCTTACTTGAGTACATTTCTTGATTACTTTTATTTTATTTACTCAAGTGAATTTTTACTGAAGTAGCGCTACTTTAACACAAGTCAGTGTGTTTTGTGCTCTTTGTGTGCTGTTTTGTGTATTAAGATAGAATTTTAACATAATATCTTGAAATAACAAATTATTAAGTTGAAATAATGAGTCAAAATGACGATTTTTTTTTTTGTTTTTTTGTTTTTTTCAAAACTTGTGGTTTCTGACTCCGTGTATAAGATAGTAAAAGCTGGGGGGGAAAAAACTGAGGGAAAAACACAAAGCCATAACTTAACATCTTATAGAAAAAGCAAACCTCCACTGCTTTATAATCGCAAAACTGATTTCGTCACCGTGCTCTCTTCAAAAAAAAAAAAAAAGAAAAAAATCCATCTTGCGGTCGTCTGTGGAAGGAGACATCAGATGGAAGCAGGGATTTTAATGATCGGGACGGTGGAGAAGGGGCGGGGCAGGGGGGCGAGGGTTGGGGGGGGGGGTCAGTGGATTTTCCGGGGTGCTCTCCCGCTAAGCCACCCGCTCTAAGCTTTAATCCCCGAGCGAAAATATGACACCCCGTAAATATCAATAACAAATAAAGCATCTGTAATGAGGCATGGCTTTATCTGTGCGATTTGAGCGTAGTTAATCTCCGGGCTGCTCTTGACACTCAATTAAAAGTGAAGAATGCGATGCAGCTCCTCACTTCATGAGCGAGCTTGCCCTGTTCCCGAGCTAGGATTTTTTTTTTTTTTGCTCGATCTGTCGTCCCTGCCTCGTAGTGAACTCGTCTGTCTATTTTTTGGCTAAACACACGCGTCGAAACAAGACGTCGGGGCGACACACAGAGACCTCGGGGGCTTTCTGACTGCCTTGTTTAGCTTGACAGTGATGGGTCTGAGGCTGTTTAAGAGCCTTAAGCTAAGCTAATTCTCCAAGACATCCATGGGCTCTGAGAGGAAGCGATGAAGTGGATTCTGGATGTTAAAAAAAAAAAAAAAAACGGAATTTTACGCATAAATGGGAACATTGTAGAGGAAGACGTTATAAGATTGTGTTAATGCTACTATTAAGAAGCCTCAGAACGCACGAACAGGGTTTTCTGATACTGAGGTTTAATAGTCAATAATAAAAATGAAACCATTTCAAATAGACGTGGCGGTTTAAATCAGTTTTTCAGCACAGATATGTCGATGATGCTCCGAAACCTGTCGCTGAATGAGCAGATTTCTAACTGGTCAAAAGGTCTCGTATGAAATCTGTGCGTCTGTTGTTTATAGCGCAACTAACGTTGTCATGCTGTTACAGAAAATTCATCAGCGATTGGATGTGTGACGAAGCGGAGTTACTGATTATTTTCCAATGGCAGCACTTCTCGAAGTGTTTTATTCCACTTATGCCACAGCAATTTGCTCAAGATTACAATTTGTCGTAATTAAAGCAGTTTGTCATGTTGCCAAGAAGCCACAAGGCGTAAACTCCTCTGTCCTGAAGATGTCAGGAAACTTAAAGTTACAGCTTTACCTCTGACTGTTACAAAGCGCTGACACTGGAGACTCCTTCCCTAAAGGTGACGTAGTCATCTCCTTACTTTTAGAACATTTTACTGCATCACTGGTGTTGTTAATAAAACGATAAAGTTGATCTTTTATCGGGGAAATGCCTTAATTATCCATTATAATTGTGCTCATATTAATTAGACTGTTACATTAGTAGTACATTCGTTTGTCTTGCGGTGTCCTTCTCGTTAAGACTGGTGGCTTCCTCGTGGTTCGGACGCACTTCCTCTTCGGAAATATTTACGCCTTAACCACTGAGTGGAGGGGAGGCAAGGAACGGTCCCCAAAACACACACTTCAGTCCTGTCATATGACCGTTTGGCATTTTGTGAAATTAAAAAATACGACTCCTGTACTCTACCTACAGGACAGGAATTATTCAGGGTCACTTCATTCACTGGCCAGATTTTTTTATTTATTTATTTTTTTTTATTCGTTCTACGATTTCATTCCTCCGCCCTCTCAAGGGACCACATTTGCGCCGGTTTACCTTCCAACGCTGCACCATCTATCTATTTTTTAATTTATCCTGCCAGAATGTTGTTGTTTTCTTTTTTTAAATCCTCTGTTTCCTCGCCCCCAAAGAGGCGCCTCTGTACGGCGCAGATAAATAGGGATCCCGAACTCCAATGCTTCATTTGTCATGGTCTGAATATTTGCGAGAGTGGAATCTACAAATAGCTCCTGCAGCGTTCATTTGCAAGGCCTGAGGCCCGATATCATGGAGGAGGCTTTGGTGATATTTTGCTTCTTGCATATTTTGTTCTCGGCTTCTTTCATTCTTTCTTTCTTTCTTTTTCCTCGCAAAGCGAAGATGTACACACATTCCAGTGCAAACGCTGCAAAAAAAAAAAAACCCTACCTCCCCATTTTTTTCTCCTGTAGAAGTCTATGCCCATTATTTTTGCTATGACATTACAGTTTTTTTAATTGAATTGAACACAATTTACTGCTTAAGAAAACTTTTAATTAAACGCCATATGGACAGATTGTGGAGAGAAGTGGCCTCCATGAATTTTCCCTCAGGAAAAATTGTGGCATAATTAAGAATTTGAACTGTAATGACACACGTGGATTTAATGGAAACTTGCTATGCAAATAGGGCTATGTATAACTGCCATTTATCTGATGGCACAAGCGGAGCTCAGAGCGCCGAGCGAGACGCGTCTGGGAAACCTCGCTCCCCCGAGTCCGCCCGTCACATCCTAAGCGGAGAAATAAGAGGAAGAGAGAGAAGTGCGGAGGAGGAAGGCAAAGGGACGGGTCACGTGAGGGGGTCACGTGACCTCACCGTGACTAATGTTGCCTGTGCGGTGCTTGAGACGTTCGTGTAAGCAGCGTACGCCAGTCGCAGACTGTGATTCTGAGTTGTGCTCGAGGTGTCTTCACCTCTACTAACTATCCATCAATCAGCTCGTAAAAAAAAAAAAAATTCATGTTCCGGAAAGTTTTGCTTGGACCTCAAAGTGCGTTTTAATTTATTTATTTATTTATTTATTTATTTTTTGTTAGATAAAATGATACTGTATGTAGACGGATGATCAGTTAGAGTTATAATTATTGTGGGATGCTATAATTTCTTTTTTCATAACTTTCCTTTGGGAAGGCTGTCGAGTGCAACGGAGCCAAAGGTCTTTTCTTTCCTGGCACAAAGTCTGTGCTCCCAGATTAGCGCTGTTTTGTGCTTCTGGGGAGAAATGCATGCTTTAACATCCAGGACTACAATATCTGTACAACACACAATATCTGTACAACACACAATATCTCTACAACACACTATATCTCTACAACACACAATATCTGTACAACACACAATATCTGTACAACACACAATATCTCTACAACACACTATATCTCTACAACACACAATATCTGTACAACACACTATATCTCTACAATACACAATATCTCTACAACACACTATATCTCTACAACACACAATATCTCTACAACACACAATATCTCTACAACACACAATACCTCTACAACACACTATATCTCTACAACACACAATATCTCTACAACACACAATACCTCTACAACACACTATACCTCTACAATACACAATATCTCTACAACACACTATATCTCTACAACACACAATATCTCTACAATACACAATATCTCTACTATACACAATATCTCTACAACACACAATATCTCTACAACACACAATACCTCTACAATACACAATATCTCTACTATACACAATATCTCTACAACACACAATATCTCTACAACACACAATACCTCTACAATACACAATATCTCTACTATACACAATATCTCTACAACACACAATACCTCTA
>CM075020.1:2607839-2635633 GCA_037576675.1 Pangasius sanitwongsei | reverse complement strand
ACACAATATCTCTACAACACACAATATCTGTACAACACACAATATCTCTACAACACACAATACCTCTACAACACACAGGCAGTCATTGACTGCAAAGGATTTGCATCCAAGTATTACAAATAATCCTTAATATTTATGACTGTTAGTTTGTCCAATTACTTTTGAGCCTGTGAAAATGAAGGGATTCCATTTAAAAATGGCTGCAATTCCTAAACGGTTAATGCAACATTTTTTATTAAAGCTGAAAGTCTACCCTTCAGTCACATCTTGACTGCTTCATTTCAAATCCATTGTGGTGGAGTACAGAGGCAAAGTTACCAAAACTGTCTCACTGTCCAAATACTTATGGACCTGACTGTATAAACTCCTGCACAGCATTATTGGTAAGACTGTAGAACATAGTATTTATGATGGGTTTTTGAAGGTAAATATATTTTCCACGTTAAACTAACATCTAATCTTTAGTTCAGCAGGCTACATCACAGAATAATGAACTTTATTTTTTATATATAGTGTAAAACATCTAATATTCAATCACACAATATACGCCGAGAGATAAAATGATACAAAACCTACACCACTGTCTTGTATTGACAATAATAATATATATTTTTTTAAAATAAAAATAAATAAAAACCTGTGTGTGAAAGGAGTAGTTAGAGTATGTCTATTTACCTTTTTTTTTTTTTTTCTTTTTTTTTAAACAACACACAAACCATCTGTAATTTTTTTTTTTTTTTTTTTCACCTGCACATTCCTTTCTACATGTTTACTTGAACCTTGAGTGATTACGGATGAAAGAACAGGCTAAAATGTCTGGCATTGTACCGGGTTCAAGTCCACGGCGAGCGCAAGGAGAAGACGAGGACTGAACAGACGCACTGACATGTTAAAAGCCTCCAACACAAAAGGACGGGCCGCGTGAAAGCCCGTCAGGTGTTAGGAGTCAGGACGGCAAGAAACGGATAAAAAATACACACACACACACACACACACACACAGAGTGAGGGGGAAATTAAAAGACAGGAAACGCTGTTTTCAGCACGACGCAACTCATTTACAGAATGGTCCAGGACTTGAAAACAATTATCATCCTTTTTCCATCATCATCGCTGCATCCCTCGCTTTTGTGAGGAGGCCCCTTTTTGTTTTCCTCAAGGACGTATTAATTATTGTAGACGAGGCCGATTTTTTTATTTATTTTTTTTTTTTACGTGTTAAATAAAGCGTCGCTTTGTGCTCCGTTAGATCGGCTCGGATGTTTCCTGCGTGCGTCTGAAAGAAATGGAAACACAACAAGAACATTTGTTCTCCTGATGCAGGTTCGTTAAACAGCGCGTGTGTATTTGTTTCTGCATCCACACGTTTTTTTTTGGATTTTTTTTCCCTTTTCAGTCACAATCATGCTGGTATGCAGTTAAACACCTGTCCTTCAAACAAGGCAAAGTCTTCTCTTTTTTTTGACAACATGCCACAAAAAGAGTGAAAAGATGAATATATATTCATCTTCTTACAATTTTTTTCATCTTTTTATGCCTAAATGTATATAGTTTTTTTTTTAATGATAGTTTTCAGTGCTTGTCATGGCAACTGAATGTCCAAGGCCGATGGGAATAATTATTTTGAATTAATAGTTATTATTGGTAATGCTACTTTTTCACTCTGTGGTCTAAATGGACCTGTGTGTTTGCTTCGGAGGATAAAGAGAATAAAACACCTGTAGACAGGCCTCAGACCTACAAGACCTTCATTTTACTTTGTTTATTTATTTATTTAACGCACATTAATCGACATCAATATTGTCCGATTTTTCCAAACGGCTCGTTTTCATCCGCTGTCTCTGGGCAGACTGATGTTTTTTTTTTTCTTCTTTTTTTTTTAATTTAAAGCAGCAATAAACGGACACGGTTACGCAACGCATTCAACACCAAACACACTAGAAACCGACAACACGACCCATAACACAATCCCAACACTAATTTAAAAGATCATTATAAACATGATTTACAACTACACACCATGCTGACACTCCTGACTTTCCAGAAATTATGTTTTTGGGGTTTTTTGTTTTTTGTTTGGTTTTTTTGAACTTTTAAATCAGCCGGATGTTGATGTTCATTCCACTCGTTTGATGTGCGCAAATGAAAAGCAGATTAACCTAAAACACACTTTTTCCATACAATTATTACACGATCGCAGCTTGTGACAGCCATAGTCGAACTGTTTGTGATTTTTATATCCAAATTCTTCTCACACCACACTGAGCAAGATCATTTAAAAGATGAAAAATACTAAAAAAAAAATACTTAAAAAAAAAAAATCCATATTTAGCTAAAACATTCCTGTGATGATGATGATGATGATGATGATGATGGTGTTGATTTAGGATTTTACCTAAAAACCTAATTTCATGTTTAAGCCATTAAATGTCCATGTTCTTATTCAGATATTCATCATAAAGTGGATTAATTAGTAACTGCAGTTATAGGAAAGGTGTTAAGTTATGAGTTACTGGAACCACAGACGGATCCTGGAGCCTGGGATTCTGTAATAATCCTTCAAACCAAACATAACTGTGTGATGAGGTTTAACTTCTGCAGTGATGGACAGGAATAGAGACGACCTACAGTCTCACACACACACACACACACATAAAACTGCATTAAAAGGAAAACATTTATAGATTATATATGTTTGAGATAGTAATATCTTACCATGTTTGAATATTAAGCACATCCTTCTTCTTCTTCTTCTTCTTCCTTTATAAATGTAAATAAAACACAATGTAAAACACAAGTCCGTTTAAAGACAATCTGCGCAAATGTGATTCAGCGTGTTTTGTAGAAATACGTTTGAGCACACAAGAATCGGAGGAAGGTTTTGCGATTTAAATGTAACACATATCTTCATATCTTCTCTCCACAATGATATAACTATAAAGTAAGCGTGCATGTTATTTACAAACTCACAGAAATCAATGTTTTAAGGTTAAACCATTAATATATATATAATGTATATATATAAAAATTCACTTCAGCTTTACGGATTTATAAAATGAACACATAAAGGTAAACTGATGTGAATTTAAAGGGTTTTTTTTTTAAAGCCTTGAGACTCTCTGGGCTCTCTGGAAAGCGACGCTTTGGAGCTGGGCTTACTTCTCAGCACGGCGTCGACGGAAAGATGCTTCAGTGTGTCACAAGCACCATGAACGACACACTGCTGCCATCTGTTGGCCATTCTGTGAAGTGACGATCGAAGTGGTGTGTTGAATTCTCTGTTTGGTGAACGCTGCACAACATTAACCATAACTATAAACTACACAAAGTGCAACATGTCATAAATGAATACATTAAAAACTGTAATAAGAGGAATAAAACACTTCAGGGAGTGTCGTTATAGGAAAATAATCCACTTTGGGGTGGTCACTGGTTATTTTCCTGTAACAGCATGACACCGAGTGTTTTATTCGTTACATATCTACCTTCTATTTGAGTTTGATTAAGTGTCATTTTAAATGGTTTTTTAAATTTTAAATTTTCTTTGTTATTCCTCATGTTTCTGATTGTAAATCCTAGATTTTTTTTTTTATCTAGACTGTTACCACAGTCCCGTGTCCCGAAGTGTTCTACTCTTATACCACTCCAATATTATAATTTTTTTTAAATTTATGTAAGAATGGCATGTCATAGTTTTTATCCATTTATAGTTACATTTAATGTTGTGAAACATCCACGAAGCTTGTCATGTTACAGAGAAACCACAAAGCGTAAACTCCTCCGTCCTGAAAGTGTCAGAATAGTTACAGCTTTACCACTGACTGTTACAAAAGCACTGGCACTGGAGACTCCTTCCGTAAATGTTAAATAAATTGAAGAAAACTTCGCCATATCAGCAATCACACACCAGTCCCTGTGAATGAGTTGTTACTATAGAAACGATAAGGCATTAATATAAAGCTGTGATTTGCAGCTGCACTACTGTCAGAGCTTCAGTTATAGAAAATGAAACAACACCTTCTGACCAATCAGGATCCAGAATTCAGGAGCGCTCCTCAGATCTTTAGGCTTCAGTGGCCTTCAAAGAGCTTCATATTCAGTCTCAGGATTTGCGCTAATGGATTCAAAGCAGCGATGATGAGATTTTTTTTTGTCGTGTTTTTTTTTTTTTTTTTTTTTAGCTACAGCAACGCTCTGCCTGACTCGGCACTCTGAGCGACGGAAAGCCGCGAAGAGCGTCGAGATTAGCACAAGTGTCGAGCAGCGCTCGGATACAAAGCCCGTTTGATCCCGGAGGATTGAAGGATGTAAGACCTTCAAAGCCGACAGGCCCTTTTGTGGTGATAGCACATGTTTTCCTCAATGTACTTACCCATCACACACACACACACACACACACCGCTCTCCACTGCCTATTGTATTATCCTCTGCCTCGGCAGCTGTCGGTACTACAGAGCCGCCGTTAACTTGAGGGAATATCTTTTAGCTGCTGCGTTACGACCAGCTGTTCGCATTGTGCAGGCGTCGCTCATCCGATTCCGATAACTTAACTCTTCCATTTGAGGCCTTTGAATCCCCGGTCATTACGACGCCTATTATTCTTCAGTGCAAATCTGCGCTGGAACCCGTCCACATCTGTAAGCAAAAGCGTTCCACCACGCCGCAGCTGCTGCCAGATGTTTTCCCCCGCCCGCCATATTTGATTGGGCTTGTGTGAGGGATGGGAGACTGTAAGTACACCTGCTCAATCAGCGTGCAGCGAACACAGACCAGCTGATTGCAAGCTGTTTGGCTTTCTCTCAAAATAAGTAGTCGAAATGACTCTATAATATAATGCTCGCTCTTCAAAGCCTGCGGGGAAAACAAAGTTCTCACATTCCCGAGGTGGGACTGTTTTCGGAGCGTTGTTATCCCATGGAAGCGGACTACAGTCGATAGCAGGAGCGGCAAACTCTTTCAGGAATGGGGGCCGCACCAAAGCATCCTCTCACTTCTCATTAATAAAAAGCATCTTATTCATTTCATATGAAGTTTATTCAAACTGGTATCACTTACTGGAGAAAATGCCAATTTTTAAAAAACAGATATCACAGGTAATGTTTGTCAGTGGATTAGTGATATTATCATACACATACGAGTAGGTTTTTGTATTTCAGTTCTTTACTTATTTTAATATTTATTTATGCAAATGAGTATTCATCTAATTAAGGACACATACATTTGGATACTTAATAAAAAAATGGACTGCTTTGCATAAAAAAAAAGAAACGTAAAAGTTATAAATGCATAACTGTTCACTCCTGGATACACTGTGACATTGTTTTCCAATTCCTGATTGATACGTTTCTAGAACTCGGGTCTTTTTGCAGTTTCGGACTTGATGCAGTTTGTTTAGGTATGTTCTCTCAGACGTATTTACAGTAAGATCACGTGACACTTTAATTGCACAGCAACATTCAGCTGCTTGCACCAGATCTAATGCTGAACTCGGAAGTGGGAAGTCGGAGCTCGGAATTACGTCGTTTTCATCCTCTGTGCGACTGTATGTTATCTGTGTTGATTGATCTAAAGAAAATACTTGTATATACATTATGACTTATTTAAAAGTGAGAAGTGCTACTGTGTTTACTGTTAATGCTGTGAGCAGCCATGTTGATTTGATGTCACTTGCTGAGCTCAGGGCTGAGGAGACCGTCCTGAGTTCCTGAGTAGGAATTCTTGTTTTTAGTAGGTGGTCAGAAATTACGACCTTTAGACCGGATTTCATTGTAATGGGGGTGAATACTTATGCAATCACAACTTTTCTACACTTTTTATTTACAAAAGAATTCTGCAAACTATTTCCCCCACACTCCATTATCGTGGGTTAGTTTGCGTCACTGCATCGCCGTTACATCCGGCCACTTTTTGTGCCGATAATGAGGCGACTCCAGATATTTATCCGAGTGATTTGATTTGTGGAAATCTGCAACGTGGAACAATTTTAAAGAGTGGCGTGTGCACGTTTTCAGACGTAACCCTGTGTTCGCACTAGCAAGCGACAAGTGGTTGATTTTCTACGTATGTGCTCGACAGAGAGCCACGATTTCAGTGAAAAGAGACATTTTCAAACATATACGCAAATACGTTATGACACTGTAAAGCGACAAAATAATTTGTGTAGCAATTTGTAGCGAAAGATTCCTCTGGCCGATCCTCTGGCGTGTGTGGTCCGACGTTCCTTCAGTTCCCCACTCAAAACTTCAGTTCCTACCTGCAAACTCTTAACCGTGGTTTCATCATATCCTGTCATATACCTTAGACCTGTCAGTAAATGTGTATAGAAGTGTTATGAAGAAAAATGTAGCTTGGAAGGAAGTAGCAGAGATCATTGATGACCTGTTTAGCATGTGCATAGCTAGTACAATTAGCTTACTTAGCTAATCTAAGCTACACGAGAGTGTAGTATGTAACTGACTGATTTTTTATTTTATTTTTTGTGTCTAAGTGGTTGGCTTTCGAAGATATATAACCACTAGACAGACCCCGCCCCAAGAGACAAGCAACTCCAAGCAACACAAGCGACTTGTTAGCTGTTAAGAGTCTTTCTGACTACAGCAGCAGCTCTACGGCATCCAGGTGAGATTATAAACCGAACCGAGGCTGAGACTCATGAGCACATAAACTGTTTTGTGATGTGTAAATCTTTAGGCTTTATTTTTATTTCATTATTCTGACCATCCACAAGCCAGAAATGTGTTATCGCAGACAAAGTATTACATTCGGTACCTTTCTGTGTATCTAAATGGCGCCTGAAGTGATCTCTGATTTCCAAAGTAATAACCCGGCTCATATTTCATACGCTTATTATAGGCTTTTAACTCATGATATGCTGTTTACATCTACTTCACTTCCCCAAATCGCTTTAAAAAGGAGAAGAAGTTGACTGTTTGGCTGATAAGGTGCACAAATTAGCACTAACAAGACTTTCTGCTCAACAATGAGGAACCTAATGAGGTTACGGTGAAATGAATCCACGGCGAGCAAGCTGTGTACAATTAGCCTAGCCCCAAATATAAATACCCCCCCACACACACACGCACACACGCACACACACACACAAAGAGCCATTAATCAGATAAAAATAGAGCGGAGGAATCTTTTGTGATTAACGAGGTGAGACGTGTGCTAATTACTGTTTCCTCCGCTTGTAATTAGGTTGGCACGTCTAATCAAGATGAATGAACACCCTGGCCCGTTTTCCGCTCCCCGTGTCGCCGCACTGGCTCCTTCCCAAACGCTCTCCCTACTCCCTATCGAAGCACACTGCATCGAGGTTTAATAAGAATGGCTCTTAAACACTATCTAGTGCACTAGATGTGGCGTTTGGGATTCGGCCATCGTTCCAGAGGCTTTTGCTGTCTTCATTTCACAGCCTGCATTACGGTAACCTTGTCTCTGTAAAACACTCTGTGCGTCACTGGTCATAATGTGAAGCTGTGCATTATTACATTAAATAAAATGTACATAAACACCTGCTGTAGGTCAGTAAACCTTTTATTTATAGTAATTTAATTTACAGTAGTTCAGGGGAAATTGTAGTCTTTTAGCACCCCCTTGTGGTAATGATGTGCAAAATGTTGTTTTTTTTTGTTGTTGTTTTTTTCAGTGATTCTTGTCATTCATTTGATTCTGATTCAAATCTTTAATTCACTGATTTTCAGAAGTGAGCAAGGTTTCAAGGTTAGTAGGGTTAGGAAGGATAGATTAGGGTCAGGTTAGGGTTTTAAAAAAAAAAAACATAATATTTAACAAGGGGAAAAAATTCCTTCGGTGCACAGGCTGGAACAGCTTTCGTTTTATTATCCGCAGGCTGAACATATTGTATGAGGTCTATCAAGTAAATAAGTTATAAATATATTATATTATATGAAAGACCTCATTATACATACAAAAAGGTGTGGATAAGTACTTCCAGGGTGAAGGTTCAGAAGAATGAGCGGCCATTTTAACCAGTGCCGGGTGAGTTTCCCTCCACACACTATAAGTTATTAATTTACCCGTAAATGTTTTATTATTATTATTATTATTATTGTTATTATTATTATTATTATGTGGATAATTTAGATGTTGAAAATGTAGACGTGTCTCTTTCTGTAAAATAATTTGTGCTTTGAGATGCTGTGGACGCCATCTTGGAAATCAAAATATGTCACTGGTGTAACAGCCTGTTCTTATGACACTAGTGACAATTAATAATTCCTGTGACTTAAACTAATGGCACCTCATTAATCAAAATGTGTCAGAATTAATCATTATCATTCATTACAGTCAGAATTTCTAAATAGAATATAAAGCCTAACTCAAAATTTTGATGGTCAACACATTTTGATGGTCAACATATAATGACTCACATTTATGTACACACACACACACACACACACATTTGTCTTACTATCCTTGTGAGGACCTTCCATTGATGTAATTATGCTATGCTACACCTAAACCTAACCCCAACTTTAACCTCAGTAACCAAAAGAAAACCTTTTATCTTTTTTTTTTTTTTATTAAAATCTACACTGTTTGTATTTGGAGAGAAAAGCAGCAGTTTTCCACATGGAGTCCAGCCAAATGTCCAATCTCAAACCTGTCAGATATTCCAGTCGTTGTGTGGACATCTGGTCCCCAGCATGATATAAAAACACGGTCACACACTAGTGCTGAAAAAATGTACTGAACTTTTACCATTATCATGATGAGCATCTTACACGGTGAAGACACTCGATGAAATATTTAAATCATTGACGTTAACAAGAGGCACGGCGGTGTAGATTTGCGATTTCTTCTTCCTCTTGACACTCCCTACTCGTAGTTACGAAAGTTTATACGTCGCTACGATGTCATATGAGCAGCTGAGAATGAAAAGGCAAGCCGAAGATTTGGCTCCCAAACGGAGCGAGACTTCAGTTGTCTTTGAGCTGGATAGCTTGCAATAATCGCTCTCAACAATATATACAGAGGATAGCTTAGCATTATCTGGCTAGCTTGCTACTATCAGCTTTGCTGTATTCTGATGTAGCAGAACGAACGCAATTAAACTGAGGCGATTAGGTTGCCATTCACAAACACACTGTGTTTAAAATAAGCTGGAAAAATTTATACCACACACGTTAATTTCTGATTCATCGCAACTTCTCGACTATCGCAATCTTTATTATGCAATTTCATAGAGAGACGAATGGGATGACTGGAAATGATATGTTTCACTACTGAATAAATCAGTAATAGAAGGTTAATGAGAGAGCCTGAGATCTGAAATATGACACCAGGTTCATTTTCATAGCCAAATAAAGTGAGATGTAGGCCTGTGATGTGCGACAAAACTGTGTCACACTCAAATAATCGTCCTACTTCCTGAACGGTTCGAGACCTGAGGGCCAAACATCCCCACGCTGAAGCTAAAACCGCTTCTGTAACAGAAGCACATGAATATTTAATGATGTTATGCGAGCCTCATGTGTTCTCCAAGAACAACATTTTTTCATTTCTTTAGTCTCAGCACAGGAAGTAGAACCTTTGCCCTATTACGGTAGCAATTTCGTCAAATCAGTGTTTTAAAAAAATGTTTCCTTTATTCCTTTTATGAAGGAGAGTTATGAAAAATGCCTATGAAATGTGAGCACCTTTCTTTTTCTTTTTCACTCTTTAACATAATTTACTCCAACAAATTTCACCAGACACTCCTTTGCTGTCCGAACACCGTTTCAGAAGAAGCGATCCCGCTTCAAAACTGATTCAAAGAAAAGGATTCGCTCGTGAAAGTCACTACTACAGATAATGAAGTTTATGTTCTAAAATGGTTGTTTTTGATCTGTCAGCATTTTCATTTCTAAAATAACTAATGGTACTTACTTATATGTAGATGAGGAATTGCTTAAAAAAAACAACAACAACAAAAAACTCAAATGTATGCTGTCAAATTACCTCAGCAGCCATGCTAACTAGCTAACCACTGCCTGAAACTGAGCCAAGACAAACAGCGTGGCTTCATGAGCGTTATTACTTCATGCTTGAAATTATGTTTCAAATATAAAATGATATTTAATTATACTCACTTTATTTGTGTACACATTTGATGAATTCCTCTCCTGTAGCTTTACAGTGGCCTGACTAGCTAACCGTTGCTCAGAGAAAGAAAGCAAACAGGACCAGATGCTAGGATGTTTTGATAATTTTATTAGCATTCAGATGATGTAAATACAGACTCTAAACTTCATCTCTACATCCCATTTATTTATTTTCCCTTCCCAAAAAAATTACTGATTTTATTTCTCAGTTCATAGCATTTCATTTTTAGAAAATAAACCAAAAAAAAAAAAAAGAAAGAAAAGTAACTCTCCTCTATGTACAGTAACTCACAAAGTAAAGATATTGCAGCTGTTTTTAAAGATGTACAAATATTCACATATATTCTTCAAGTGGTAGTAGACACTTGGGTGGGATTATTTTCATGTACAATCACATGTCTGTGAGAATAACTTCCTCAGTTTGAATAGACACGGTCCTACTAATGAAGGCAGAGAGAAAGAAAACTGTTCGGAAATAAGGTCATAAGGTTTGTAAATTCGAGCAGTGATTTGGTGGATCATGAGAAGTGTTTTACGGACACAGATGTGATTTATTTCTAAGAAATGCTTGACTAGAAAAAGATGAATTATTAACAGAGCGTCATATGTAGAGATCTGGTTTTTCACAGTATCTATTATATACAACATGGTCAGATTGTTACGGTTTCAGTCACACTGATATATAAAAGAGAGAGAGGGACAGAGAGAGAGAGAGAGAGAGAGAGAGAGAGAGAGGTAGGACTTAGAATAAGCAACTGAAGCCCTATTCGGACAGGATTAGTTTACAGTAGTTACATATGACAGTTTACATATAAGAAGACTCACTAATGGGAGCCTTGACTGATCGGCTTCAAATCGTGTAATTGTCGATGAGTTACTGTGATTTTATATACGGATTACACCATCGAGTTTAAATCACTTATTTATCCAATTCATATTTATTTTTTTAGCCATCATTTCAGCTTCATGACAAATCCTTAAATTATAATACATAAATACTAGCTATTCGATTAGGACAAAAGTAATGGCACCCTATAAAAGGAGGAAGGAGTTAGTGTATGTCTATAGTAGTTGATGCACTGCGGTGGCTGAGCTGCATTACTGGAAGATTTAGCGTACACCACAGTTAAGATGCACTCTTTCACAGTTTAGTCGCCATTTTATTTTTATTTATTTATTTATTTTCAGCTCTCTGAGAGCTTTTGCCTTTCATGGAGTTTTGTGGATGTGGTTAAATGTAGATTAGTTGTGCTGAGCCCGTGCTTGGTAATTTATCAACATATGCACATGTGTACGAAAATGATTAATGTATAACGATTATAGTTACAGTGGGTATAAAGCCTTGCTTTATATTAGCATATTAGCACAATACCATGACTGTAATATTCTGTAGATAAATCCATGATTATATATTATATAGTGTGAACACATCATGGATGTGATGCTGTTAGAAGCTCATTCATCTGTTTTTTTTTTTTTTGTTTTTTTTTACGAGGGTGAATCAAATGAAAACCTTGTGCGACATTCCTTAATTAGAAGCGAATTGAATTTCTTTCTAGGGGAATCCGGACCCCTTGTTAACCGCTGGAACACTTGCATTGAAGGAAATGGAGATTATGCAGAAAATGATAGAGTTTAGAGACACCTGTTTGCAATAAACAATTCAAAAAAAAAAAAAAAAAAGGTTTTCATTTGATTCACGCTCGTGATTTATAGCTGTCCAGATGTAAGATGGGCGAACGCTTTTTAATCAGATATCATCCTAATAAACGATCCTGTCCGAATAGGACTTGCGAGGCGGAAAAAGAAATTTTGAATCAGACGAAGCAAAAAAAAAAAAAAAACCTCCCAATCCATATAACTTTTTAGTGCAAGTCTGGTCTTATAAATCCAAGTCAAAACTCAGGGTTAATACACTTAAGACCAGTTGAAGAGAGCTTGATTAGCATCATGGTCTGTCCATCAGCAGTCCTTATTAAGGCATGACGGCCACTTCAACAAACATCCAAACAAACCTCTTCATTTTTATATAAAAAGAAAACTCTTTTTAAGGTGTGCAGTCTGTACAAGGGAAGAACCTCAGCACTTTGGTGTAGGGTGACAGCTACGGGCTCTTCACAAAAATATACCATCTCTTTACTAAGCACCTTTCTGACTAGATTCTGAATGCAGCAAAGTGACTCACAGTGACAGGAGGAGGAAAAAACAGCAAGCATGAGCTCAGCTTGAGGTTCCTTTGGTCCCTCAGTCGCAGAACTGAAAGCAGCTATAACGGCTACAACCCTAAATCTGAAAGCTCTAAAGCTAGCAGACGGAAGCAGTAAACCTGTATTAACTCGTTTTCACTGTAAACAAACAGGAATGACATATAAACTACTGAGTCTGGGACGTTAGCATATATATATGTACATTTTTGGACCACACTGTCAGTGATGAAAAATGGAGGCCTTGTTTTTCGGTTGTTGTTTTTTTTTTCCTAATCCCCTTTCACTGCACCAAGTCAAGCACGCTGTGTGGAACATCTACAGACGTCATCTCGGGTTCTATCAGGTCACCAACAACCCATGCATGTAGGGGACTTCAACACGGCTCTTAAAATAATAAACAAGCTAAAAGGGAGGTGCTGAACAGAGAGATTTTTTTCTCATGATTTTTTTTTTCTAGCATTCAATCTAGCAAGTGCAGCATTAAACCCCCAGACCGAAGAGCTCGTGCTCGTGCTGGTGCTGCCCACGTCCACCAGGGGGAGCACAAACCACCCAGAACGAGGCACTATTCCGGAAAGTTCAGCGCCGTGACCTCGGGTTTCATCTTGAAGTACTGGCTAAAGCGAAGAACCGCATACCTGGGAAAAGATTTTTTTAAAGAAGAAGAAGAAAACAGACGTCACTGTAAGCATTACAGGTTTCAGTGATAGTGAAAAGATAATTGTTCAGGTGTCCAAATTTACCCCAAGAAGTCAAAGTCGATGGTGGAGTACTGAGCCTGAATCAACGCCCACAGGCCCCAGAAGAAATGAGATGCCTATAGAGAGAGAGAGAGAGAGAGAGAGAGAACATAATGTACAATTACAAGTTAAAAGCCATTCCATTTACTAGTAGACTTCTTTCACACCTTGTAGTCAGTTTAGTCCAAACCTGTTTCCTTCGGTTCATTTGCTATATTTGGTTTGGTTTGAAAACGTCCTCGTAAGACTCATTTCACTCATCAGTTAGAAAAAGGACAACAAAATAAGCTAAACAAATCTTTAGGAAGTGTAGAGAAAAATCACCCGAGCACAGAGAGCACAGAGTCGGCGCTCGATAACTGATGAGAGAAGTTTATATATTATGACTATATAACTAGTTATAACCTTGTGCGTCACATCCAGTGATTATTTTCTCTACAAATCTCCGGAAACACCTTTTTTGCAGCGCTACAGCTCTGTGCTTTGGCTCAGTCTAGCAGCTCACATCTCCGGAAAAAACGTTTCGATTCACGATTGATTCACTCCCTGCGGTGAGTCGATTCAGAGCTGAATCGCTGTCGCTCCCGGACCCGACTGCGCTGTGTTCTCACCTGCCTAGAGAACCGCACTGAGGCGGAGAACACACCAGGGTTCTGCTCAAACGGACTAGACGCCGCATGTGTGTACACTTCCATACGGCTGGACAAACCGCATGGTTCATGGTGCACCGCTAGAGCACGTTATATTACAGCCAGTGTCGGTGTGATTAATTTTTCATTTCATTACATTTTCGTGCAACTGAAGGACAAAATGTGAACACGTTTGTTCAAGACTGTTGTTCTGCGGTAATGCCGGTCCTTTATTTTTTGTAACCATCAGCGTTCCAGGTGGTCAGTTAATACCGTAATTAGACGTATAAACAGATGACACAGGCCATTTGGTAAGAGTGACTCAGAAATGTATTGTAATGCTACATTCTAGCTAACAGAAATAGAGCGAGAGTGCATTTCTTTCTTCTAGCGACTTTAAACAACACCTGCAACAGCTTTAGAGAATTATTTCAGTGTACTTTACATTCCTGCTTATTTTCATCACTCGGATTCCTGCCCCAGTTTTGCACAAGCTCCCATGAAGACAAAGAGCTCATTGTTTAGAAATATTAATACCGCATTTAATGGTCTGAATAGGAGCGAAACTGATGTTTTTAGTTCATTTGGTTTAGTTTAACATGGCACAGAAACAAGCGAACCACAAAGAAAAGAAAAACAAAAAACGTCCGAAAGTGTATGGGGCTGAAAAAAAACGCCCTCATGAAACACTTTCATTCATTCATTAGTAATAATGGAAAGCGGTAAACAAATCTTTTTATCAGGTGTGCTTGAAAAAATCAGGGAGCTGGTGCTTAAAAAATGACTAGATAATTACGTAAATAACTAGTTGTGTATGCATGTAGCGTTTCTCTTTTGTGTGGTATCTTGTCAAAGATGTAATGACAGCACAATTTCAAGAGTTCAAAGTTCTTTTGATAACACTTACTTAATATTTTAATTACAAAATGGATTAGAAGTGTTGAAATACAACCTACGCCTCTGGTACCAGTAACGGCTAAGTGCTACTGTCTCTCGTAAAAAAAAAAAAAAAAAAAAAAAAAAGGATTGTTCGTGTTTACAGAGAACAATCAGAGCTTCATTTCCTGTGAGTGATGACATTTTAAAAACCCGATATGCCAGTTCTGTTTGAGTTGGCTTGGTGACATGCACATTAGAGGCGACGTGTCGCGCAAACAAAACGCGCCTCGTGATAAGACCGAATCCGTGTTTTTTTTATCATGTGAGCGATGATTCAGTGGCCCAAGGCCACACACCACAGCCCTTTTTTTTTTTTTTTTTTTTTTACAGCTATGTCTCTAGCTCTAATCGGACCAGCGTCTGCTTGTTTACTCTGACGTCCATCCTTCTGTCTCATTCCAGTTACCGCACCAGAAAAAATAAAGAAGAAGATGTTCAATGTGACAAAACAGCTACGGCCGTTAATTAAAGCTGAGCGGTGTTTCTTCTTCTTTTCACTGTTTTTCAAGGTCCATCACAGCGGGACATTAGTGAAAATAAAGCAGCCCGGTTAATGGAATTTAGTGCGGTTGAGTTTTATTATTTCTGTCTGTTTTTTGGTTTTTTTTGGGGGTTTTTTTTTTTTTTTGTCTGCCATTTCTAAAGTGAAACCACCATCAAGCTTTTATGTACCACAAGCTGGGGTGAAATTAAGTTTGTTTTTTTTTTTTGTGAAGAAAATAACATTGGCCTCAGAGGAGTAGAGAGCAGAAATGCCTGGACTATACTTCAAAAGAGAAAAGAAATTTAAAAAAAAAAAAAGAAAGAAAAGAAATACGCATTCATGCTTTTAAAGATTCCCAGCTGAAAGCTTTAGAAACCAGGTTAAGAATCCAAACAGCAGAACAATGCCTAAGATGCTTCCAAGGTTTTTTCTTTCTTTTTTTTTTTTTGCTTTTTGTGTTGCGGCACCAAACACTGCAACTGGTGGACTAGAAGAACTTGGCTCAAAGACCTGAACTGTAGTTCGACATGATTGACAGGTCCCGATCGTGTCCTGATCTTTCTGACTGGTTCTGTGTGATCCACATCATTTATTTACAGAGCCTGGAGAGCGAAAAGGGTGTGGATGTGTAATTTATATCACAATGTGCTTGTTCGTTGGATACGTGTAACTTTGGCGACAAGGTTTAGCTGGCGACTTTGAGCTCATCACAAGCACCAACTTGTCTTTCTTTCTGCCAGGACGTTTATTGTTGCCCTTATTATAGCGCTGTGTAGGGTCATACAGAACAAAGAACTCTGCTGCTTTGTACTTATGACAGATGGAGCTACGTATCTACGTCTCTACTACTGGCTTTGTCCTGATTGGTCAATGGTATGACCACCACTCCCATTAAATTACTAATGGGCACGTCATCTCAAACGGCTAATTATTGTTATTATTATTTTTTTTAAAGATAAGGTTAGATCTTAATTCAAAGAATATGACCAAGCCTACATTCATACTCGGAAGTGACAAATTGACAGACGTGACCATTCGTTTTTTTACACACGTGCACTACGTAAAGATTTCAGCAACCTTTCAATCGAGGTTTTCTCGATTCTATGCAAATTCTACATTACGCCGCTGTAAAGCAGCGACAAATCCAAACACCGACCTCGAATGATTCCTCAGACCAGTCCTGTGGTCCGACGTTTCTTCAGTTCCCCAATCACAGCGTTAGTTCCTAATAGCTAGTTCAAGCAAAAATGAAAGTAAAACTTCTAATTTTAGCCTGTCATATACGACCTCTCGTTAAACGTGTATAGAGACGTTACGAAGAAAAATAAAGCTTGGAGTGAAGCAGCAGAGACTGTCGGTGCCTCTAGTGAGTATGCGCAGCTATGCGTATGCGTAGCTATTTTAAACAGAAGTGGTGTGTGTAAATGGTATAGTGGGCTGTATAGTTTGGCTACTACTGGAATGAGGAAAAGTGGACAGGCCACGCCTACAAGCAACTTATCACTTGCTAGTATGAACATAGTGTAACATAGCTAGCTATACAGCGATGATCGTATCTAGTTTAATTTACATTTAGATATTAGTAATGATGTTATTCATTTCACTGCATTTCATATCAGCGATTATTTATAACGTCCGAGTGAAAGTGGGTGACACTCACCAGGGCGAAGCGGTTCACCTGGACATACAGGACCTCCACCTCAGCCTCGGAGACCTCAGCGCCCTGATCTTTATATTCCTTATAGGCCTCCAGATACGCTCGCAGCCACTGCAGCTGGAGGCTGCGCTCAGGATACAGGCTGTAGTCCACCTCGTTCAGACCTGTCAATCACAGCCAGGCCACGCCCACAAACATTAACATGAACATTAGCACACAGGACATGTAGTCTGTCTTTCACTGCTGTTAAAATGTAACTGTTGTCATCACCACTACAGGTTTCTACTGGTTTCTAGTGGCTTGTAATGGTCCGTAATGGGATTTTGTGATCTGTCTAGACATGTTTGACAGTTTTGTAAAGCAATCTTGATGATAACAACTTTGGGATATTAAGTGATTGTAGACACCTTTATGCCAAACACTGATATATACTGACATTTTAGGGTTATCTAGATAGAACTAGATCCGTTTCTTTACAGGTTTCAACATAATAAAAATCAGACAGTTATCAAACTTATTAACATTTTAAGATTAAGATTTTATGGGGTTTTTTTTTTTCCAAAATCTTTTTAAAGGTCATTAATTATGAAATGCCTTTGAAGTCCCTAAATTTAACAATTCAGAAATCAATTGTGAATTAGTCATATATATTAAACATCACCAAATTGAATTGAATCAATAAATTATTTAAAAAAAAATAATAATAAATAAAGTAATTACTATAAAATAATTCTTCACATTATTGTTTGCATGTTATGGATAAAGTGCAATTGTTGCAGGATTGGATTAGGGATGAAATTGCCTTAAGGGTGGATTTCAGCTTTAACTTTCTTTTTATTAAAATGATTAATTATGGCAGTTGTTCGTTTTATTCATTTCTATAATTTAGGCACGACTCATGTAAAGGGAAACCATGACATTTGATGTACATCTGAAAATGTGTCTTACTAAAGAAAACGTTTTGTTTTCATAGCAAGCTAAATATATTTCAGAGAAATGCTGTGCATTACTACTCCTGACATGAACGCGTTTAAAATATTTCCAGTCACATATAAACGTGAATTATTGCTCTAACTAGACATCTCTAACGACGACATTAGGTTTAATAATCTCATAATAAGAAATATTGGATAGCTCTGTTTCTGTTTGAGACGTTCTCGCTGGCTGATGCGTATCATTTGTATTCACGTGGAATTACCTGCAAATTCATTGAAGTGGTTCCCAATGTCATAGGCTTGGTAATTGTACCCAGCGTATTCGTAGTCAATAAATTTGACATGTCCTGAGGAGGGCAAACAAAGGAGGGTTTGTTTAGAAGAGAACACTGATACGCCGCGTCCAAACCCTTCCTAATCCTCGAACATTACAAATCTACACACAAACCAAATCAACACTGTTACATCTGAGCTCTAACGTGACTGTGGCAGCTCGGAGTCGGAGTGAGGCTTCGTGTTGTGAAAGGACAAGAGAGACGGCACGCAAAAAAACAAAAAGAGAAAACTTTACTCGTTAACGGGGCGCTGAGGCGGATCAGGACATGCAGTCTGAGCACAAGGCACATACAAGCGCGCGCACACACACATACACACACACTTATAAAACATGCTTCTGTTGCTTAGAATGCACTGGAGTTAGAGAGAACGACATGAGCAGAGGAAGTGAGGAAGCTGCTCTGGCCTGATTTCTGCTGATAGTGTGGTTTGTATATATTTCAGAGCCAAGAAAAATAGGCAACGACGTGATTCTCGCATAATTACAGAAACTCAAGAGGAACAGGGGTGGAGAAAGTACAGAGGAACCGTACTTCAGTTCGGAAATCTTAACTAAAAAGTAAAAATAAAGAGACAAAAAATGCACATGAGTAAAATCAAAAAGTTCCAGGATCATTCCAGGATTTAAAAAAAAAAAAAAATTTATATTATCCTATCCACTTTTTTTTTTTTTCTTGCTGATATCAGACAGATATCGATCCTGGGTATCAGATCAGTTTTGTTTTTGTTTTTTTTCTTTTCGAGATGTACTTGAGGAATGCTGCAGTGCGTTGTACTCGGAACTCGGAAAAACACATCCTCCGACATGGAAAAGTGCAACAGAAACGATCATTCAACTGGGAATTCTGCTGATTTTGAGTTTCTGTTGTAACAAAAAATTGTTATGAAGATGACCGTGTAGTTGACCTGCATGACCACGTTATTTCTCTTCATTAACCACACGGAAGTCATTCGTGTATATACTCTCTATTTGTTTCGAAAGTTCAGAGACACACAAATGTGATCCGTGTATCTTTTTCCGCATCACTGCAAGACTTTTAGATGGAAACGCTTTACGTCGGAACTACAGAACTTTCAGGGTTGTGAGTACAGTGGACTGCAGCGTACGAGTACACGTATTGCGTTTCAGATTTCAGTACTTAAAGCACGCTAACAAAGTAGAGTTACTGGAGTATTTTTCCACCCCTGTTGGGAAAGTTTCAGGAAATCTGTGAGCGGCAAAAAAAAAAAAAAAAAAAAAGTAAAGGCGTATTAGAGAAGATTATTTTTAAAAAATTAGAATGAAAATGGAGAGATTTCCCTTCTTGTCTGTACATGCTTCGAGAGTAGAAATGTACAAGATAGAAAGAAGTGATAAGGGAAAAGGAGAGCATTGCCCTCTAGTGGCTCGGGAAAGCTACTGTCGGGCGGCGGAGGACATTTCAGAACACTGAGCCTTACTCCTCCTCCATTACAGCACACCAGAGTTTTTGTGTTTCTCTGAACATGAATTAAGCTTTAACTAATGTGTAAAGTGTGTGTGTGCAAACAAGCTAAACAACTCCTTGCTTTCCTAGACTTATGGTGTGTGCGTATGTGTGTGTGTTTGTTTGTTTGTTTTTTTAATTTAAAAAAAAAAAAACAAGGTTCTGATTTGACAGTAGACAGAAGTGTTGGTCTACAAAAAGAGACACGTGAGGTGGTTACCGGGCCCGTTGGCATCCTAGCCGGACACACAGAACAGCTCCAGTCAGTGGCTATAGGCCTGTGTAGCAGATGAAGAGATTTGGGGCAAACTCACATCTGTCACAGAACACACACAGCTTCACTGCAGAGCGGCCTCTGCGTCCCTCCCCCTTCCTTCCTTCTTTCTTTCTTTCTTTTTTTTAAAAAAAAAGATTCGATTCACCGAGGACCTCCCCTTACAAAAAAAAACCCCGCCCACCCGCCCACGCCGCCAAGAGCACCGATGAGACATCGGCTTTGAGTGCCCTTTTAGGCAAACGGCGCAGTTTTCCTGCACAGGTGGAACCTCTGGTACACTGTGACTCACAAAGTATAATAAGTAAAAGCACAAAAGATGAAGGATAGGGAGGCTCTGTCTGTCTGTCTGCAGTTTAAAATAATAAAAGACAGTATTCAGCTTTACAGTGTTAACCCCTCCCCTCTCTCTGTGTGGTTAAAGTTAGCTGGAGGAAGTGGCTTTGCCTTGTTGTCAGCTTCTTCCTTCCGTACAAAACACTCGCTAATGCTGCAGCTATGCACGTTTGAAGCGCGTGCCAGCCATCGCGCCACGTCGCGCCACGCCACTCTTTCTCGGTTATTCATAGGGAACACAAAAAGCATTCACAACATCACACAACAGGGGAATTAAATACCCAACAACATTCCCACAAGCATACATTTTTTTTTTTTTTTTGCTGCAATGTAGAAGAAAACAAACAAAAAATAAACCTTTCTTGGATTTATAGTTATGGTTTTTAAGATGAAACAGGATGAGGAAGGCCTTTGAGAGGGGTTTTTCTCTCTTTCTTTCTTTCTTTCTTTCTTTTTAAAGTGCAGAAAAGTGTAAAAACCAGGCCTACCTCAGGCAGGACAGTGTGTTGTGGGGAAGCCAGTGGGTTTATTAGTGAAATCAGGGTGAGGTAAAGGTGCTCACCTCCTGCCTGTTGGTAGATGATGTTCTTACACAGCAGGTCGTTGTGACAGAGCACGACGGGCGAGTCAAGCTTGGAGAGGCTCTGCTGGAGCCACAGCAGCTCCTCTCTCAAACACGCCGCACTGGGCACCTGGCTGCTCAGCCTGCACACACACACACACACACACAGTCAATAGTTACTAAAGGCATGATTAGGGCTGGGGTGGTACGACAAAAACATCATATCACGATATATATATATATATTTATATATTTTCGAATTTTAAAGTTTCAAACAGAAAATTTGATCCACGGCTTGTAATTTTAAAAAAATTTAAGTAGAGATACAACTCTTTTTTCTGACACTGTAACTAAAACCTTTCAAATAATAAATATCATAAAGTATAAATATAATTAAGCTCATAAACATAAAGTATAAGTATAATAACTATCATAAAGCATAAGGTGTAAATATAATAAATATCAATTCTAAAAAAAAAAAAAAAAAACATGTATTTTTATATGTAAACATTTCCAGTTAAAAAAAAATCTAATTCCAGTCTTTTTTATTTGCTACAGGATCGGATTAAATTATTTTTTTTTCCTCTAATATCCAATCCACTGTTTTTTTTGCTGGTATCCTGGGAATCGGATCATCGCTAAAAATACGCTCTAAAAAACATATCATGATATTGCAGAAAAGCGTATTATGACGTAATGTATCAGGATATCACTAGTTAATCATCGCCTCGCCCAGGCCTAGGTCTGATCTACCCTTACATGTAAGCTTTGACTGCGATATGAATCATAAATGTGTTGTGGTCTCGTGACGTTTGAACGTGCATGTCACGTGTAGATTTGTTTACACAGATCCGAAACGAGCCTCCTGCAGTTTGCATAAATGTGACTCGGAAGAGTGTCTCGTGTTTAAAAGAGTTCAAATACCGTAAAAGGTAAAAGGTAAAAGGTAAAAGTCGCCTGGATAAAACTAGCTCACGTTACAGGGTTCTTGCTTTTTTTTCTCTCTCTCTCTCTTCAAGACAAAAGAAATTCAGTCCTTCTTAAGACTTTTGATTTTGTGAACTTTTCCAGAATCTAAGGTCACCTGAAATGCGATATGGATCAGTGAACACGTGATGGTGCAGAAAATACAGGGACGTCCAACAGCATCAAATTATTTAAAAAAAAACACACATCTTTAGACATTTTTATTACTTAAAATTGCACATCGTATGAATTTCTAACATTTTTCTAAAATTTTTGTAAAATTTTTTTTTTTATAAAGATATTAAACATATTAAAAAGTAAATGGATCCATTAGTAAGAAAAAAAAAGTATAAAATATTATACCTGAAAAAACTTTTGTAAAAAAATGTCTTTATAAGTAAAAATTGTTAACATTCAGATCTAAAATATTTAATGTTGGTGACCAAAATTAAAGAAAAATATAAATTTTTAAACAAGATAGAGCAATATTATTGAGAAACTGTATGCAGATTTTGGAGGTTAAAAAAAATCTAATTAATTATTTTTTAAAAATTAATTTTTGATTTTGTGTTGAAAGTTTGTAATGATTTATCACAGATAAGCCGTATTGAAAATTGAGAACATTCTGGAGGGACAGAAATTAAAAAAAAAAAAAAAAAAAAAATTACAGTAATGCCTTAAACTGACTCTCTGTAATCGTGTGCACGAAAGGGTTACATTTTTCTTTTTTTCTTTTTTCTTTTCAAAAATAAGTGCAATAAGTGAGGAATAACACGACAGACTGTGCATTTATACGAAAATAATCCAAAGCGTCGCTGACACTGGAGACTCCTTCCATAGATGTTAAACAAACATACAAAAAAATTCACCTCATCAAGGATATTATATATTTATAATATCGATATTATACAATTTATTAGAATGTATATTATACTTTACTCTTTGCTAAACAACACATTTTTTATCCGTTTATTTTTAGTCTTAGATTACGTTGTGCATCCGCCGTACACGTCCCTGTGCATGAGCTGTTACTATAGAAACAATAACGTATTAGAACGAGCGCATTAATAAATTAATAAGCCTTTAATATAAATATGCGCTTTTGTCTTGCCGACGTTCCACATCTTCAACTGTAACTAGAAATTTTATTCATAAATTGAAAATGAATATTCGTTGGTAATTTGCTGAGGTATACGAGGAATAAACTTTAGGACGTGCTGTTATTTGAAACATCTGGCTTGTTTGTCGTTGATTATTTTCCTGTTTTATTTGTTTCGCTATCGAATATCACTGTTTTCATCTCAGCCAAGTAGCTAAGTATCATATCATTAAAACTGGCGTACTAACTAAGAATTAGCAGACTTAGCTTGCTAGTTAGCTAACATGACTAATATATATTGCTTCAACAAACATACGGAGCTCGCGTAAATTCTACACCAAGAAACTGGCTAGCTAACGCTAGCTATCTAAGTCGTATTCTTACTGAAGAGTTGCTTATAATGCACACGTTTAGCTAGCTAACTTTATCAGACTTACAGCTGAGTCTGTGGTGTCTGTCTGAGCAGCACCTCGGCTTTCAGTGCCACGATGACGTCCAAGACGTTGGAATCGTAAAACGTTACGTGGCCGACAAACAACAAATCGGTAATCATCAGGAGACTCTGAATTTCTCTCTAGTTTAAGTTTTAGAAGTTATAAACACCCAAAGGCTTTATAACTGCCTAACGAAGCTTCACACTTCAGTATACTCAGAGTGAACTTGAATACACCTGGAATACATTTGGGTTTTTTTTTTTTTTCATACAGGCAATAACACAACCACTTTATCAGCATCAAGACATGGCCTGATATCATTTTGCATACAAGTGAAGTCCTTATACAAATCAAAACCGGGCTGGTCCGATCTGATTACAGTCACGTCACATTTGCATTTGCATGAACAGGTGGAAGTGTGTCATGTGATATCTGCTATATTCCCCTTTGAGCTCTACAGGCTCTCAGTTAATCATTCTGTTTTTAAACAATGAATTTTTTATACGTTCTGTGAAAGCGCTACAAAAGGAAAAGCCAAAGGCTATTTTCAGTAAATAATTAAACGATAGCTAGAATTATAACATTTAAGGCTAAACAGTGACATTTCATAAATAAATAATCAACTGTTACTTATTATTATTATTTCCTGAGCATTTTGTTTAACTACACTTTTTTTGTAAAAACTCCATACTTTTTTTTTAACGCAGTCCTTTCACACATCACTAGCATAACAGGACTGTAGTGTACGTGTATACGGCAGATTCGCGTGTCAATCTGATGTCATTTTTTATTGCGGAAGAAAGAGAACGCAGCTCTTTTTCGTCTATTTTTTAATGTATTTTGCGTGATAACTCATAGTAGAGTATTCCGATGTAACAATGCGCAGCTGTTACGCAAAAAAACAAAACAAAACAAAAACAAATATCTTCTTCCAGTTTAGGCCACGCCTACTTCAGGTTTAAATCTGAGTAGAAATACAGATACAGATACAGACAGTGGAATTGCGTTACATCCCTAATATGACGGTTTTATTCCCCAACTCCTAACATACCAGTAACACACCTGCTCCAAGTAAGTAAGTAAGTAAGTAAGTAAACCCGTAAGGAGTCAATTGTTGGCTTTAATTCGTGAAAAGTTTAGAGAAATCAGAAAAAACTCGAACTGTTCACGCTTAAGGATAAAAGCAAGGTCTACGAATTCTCCAGCTTTTAGTGGCTGCACTGAAACAGAGACGACATGATTGAAAATATGTGCCTACTAGAACTTCTTACGATAGAGAACGCATTAAAAAGTCCAAGTGGATGCTTAGAACCGCAGATTTAATTCGAGATTAACTATCACCAGTGACAGATAACGCAACAACAAATAAAATGAAGAAAATGCTAATGACTCTGTGCTTCCCGGCAGTGATGAAAATGGTGAGAAAAGGACATGATGTGAATGTAGGGTAAATAATAATGACTAAAATGTTCCAGTTTTGGAGTGCTCTCGTCAAAACCACACGTGTACAAAACCACACGCTGTAGCCTACATTCCTGTGTGGTAATCTATAGTCATGATCTTTCACAGAATACACCATTTCAGCCAGTTCGGTTATAAGCTTACTTAAGAGTAAGGAATTTTACAAACAGCTGTCGAATTTAATTATTTCTTATGAATGAAAATATCTCTGGTTACCTCTGATTTTGCTTATAGAGTATTCTGAATTATTATGTGTTTATTTCTCTCTCATCAGTGTTTTCTTATCCTGAAATAAAGGTACCAGACTGGTACCAGGTTGAAAAATGTTTCCTTTAAACAGCCATAAAATTTACACTTGGGACCAGCTTGGGACTTTGATTTTATTGTCTTAAATGGATTAAAACTCCAACACACCACTTAAAACTATACACAGAGGATCCAAGGATAAATCTCCTGAGTGGGTGTGGCAATCTGAGACTGCAGCTTATTAACCCCTTAAAGTTTTGCCTTATTAATCAGTCATCTTAACTCATATTATTCAGTAACTACCATTAATTAATCAGTAACTACCAACTCTCAGTTTGCTGATGCGTTAATATTATAGTGAAGTTTCCCAATAAACAAATGCTAACTACTAGCATAAATTCATTAAAGTATTTTTTATGTAACAGGAATTTTTGTGGTGTATTTTGTGGGAACTGAAGCTATCATACTTACTGCTTAGATTACCTCCTAATCTTAGTTAGTTGGTTTGTTAGTTAGTTAAGACTTGCCTTAAAGTTTTGTAACACATTCTCGCCCTCAGCTTTTAACTAAAAAAAATGTCTCACTGTAATTGAGAAATACTATAAGCACCACGCCTAATCCACTTTGAGATTAAAACATTATGAGACCCGAGCCAGCTATAGATATGTAAGATAAGGGACCAGGCTACAGGCAGCCAAGCACGTGTCAGGCGGATCCCTACAGATTTGGTATTTACCGTGAGCGTATGAGTCATAAATGGGTGTTGCATGTAGCTGTCAGGATAATTAATGGTTACCAGCTAAACAAATAGGACGGGCAGCTGTTATTTATTTGCTGCTTTCTGCACAGAAACTCTGAACACAAACTATTACAGATTTTACCACAGCAGCTCTGACACAAATCTGTAATACCAGCTGTGAGGCAAATCACAGGTTTATAAAAATAAATTCTTTTTAATATGTTATCTTTTCTATAGTAACAACTTACACAGGCAGACGCTCCACATAACCTAAGCCTAATAAACGGATAAACTAAAAACAAGCAAATGTCTCATTATCGATATGGTGAAGTTTTCTGTACAGAGACGGTTATTTAACATTTATGGAAGGAGTCTCCAGTGTTAGAGTGTTGTAACAGTCAGAAGTAAAGCTGTGATATTTTTACAACTTTTCCACCACAGGAAAGTTTAGGAAAGTTTAGGAATGGAGGAAGCTTTCTCTGTCTTATGAACTTTGAGAAAGTGAAGGTGTGACTATAGCTGCTATGAAGTAAGTGATAACTGAACAAATTTGTTTCTCCACATTCAACGATGTTAAATGTAACTATAAATAGATAAAAAGTACATACATGAAAATTATAATTGTTTGATGTTGCTGTGAGGAATTGAAAACTTCACACATGATACACGGTGTTTCATTCCTTACATAACAGCTCATGTTGGGGTGAAGTTACACCTTTAATGACTTGTAACAGATTGTGGCAGGTTTATCTTTCTTGTATATCCATGGCTACATTACAATCAAGTGACAATGTGAATTTAAAATGATTTTTAAGTGATAAAAACAAAAACACAACACAACAGGTTTAACTAATTGTATTAGTAAAAAAAAAAAACTAATTGTGCTGCTAAAAATTTTAATTGCTAATGGGTAATCGGTACAAATTTTCTTTTTGTCCTCTGAGGAAACTGTAGACTAGTTTTAAAGTTCCAAAGTAGATTTAATTCAATTCAATTCAATTTTATTTGTATAGCGCTTTTAACAATGGACATTGTCACAAAGCAGCTTTAAGGAAATAAATGGATTCACAAAAAAAGATATTGTAAATATTTGAATTTATCCCTGTGAATTTATCCCTAATGAGCAAGCCAGTGGCGACGGTGGTGAGGAAAAACTCCCTGAGATGATATGAGGAAGAAACCTTGAGAGGAACCAGGCTCAAAAGGGAACCCATCCTCATCTGGGGTGACACCGGATAGTGCGATTATTAAATTTAATGGGGACAAATGAGAGAGAGAGAGAAAAAAAACATCTGTTGGATTATGATCTACTAAGTATTCACTTCAGATATCTGATGAAGGCCTGCTACTTTCTGATAGGGTAAGTAAATCTTTCTCACTCGATCTTAGCCTGAGGTATGCAGCATGACTGGCTGGTTTGTATAAATGCTTATTTGCTACTCTGTTTGTGCAGCTTTGTGTTAATTGGTAGATACAAAAGGAATCTTGTTTATCTTGTCACCTGGTCTACACATAAACTGTGTGTTGTTGGATGTTTAAATACCCACACAATTCTCAGCCCTAGGCCATGTATTAGCTTAACGCAGCTCTGTGTAAACGGAGACAACCCCCTCGGCTCATAATGTCACCTAAAGGCTCACCTCTGGTTCTTTTCTGGATCCTCGAAGCGGTTGGGGACGAGGGAGAAGTACTTGCCCATCTTGTGCCAGAGATCAGACCGGGGAACCCAGCCGTTGTGCGCGTGGATGGCGTGGTACTTCGCCATCTGCCTTGCAATGAGCCTAAGATAAAAACATCAAAAAGCTATACATCAGCATGTCTTTCATTATCCATCTAACGGGATCTTGAGCGGTATCCAACATAACGTGAGCTAACAGGACAGAATTTCTAAGAGAAAGTTTTAATCCTGTACAGAGATTATGCTAGTCAACAAGCCAACGAGCTCACCTGACAGGACTGCTCAGAGGATTTTATAATAAATTCATATTAATAAATGTTTATAATAGTTAGTGCCAACATCAGTGAACAAGTTAATGAGCTCACCTGACAGGATCTCTGAGAGGATTTTTAGTTTATATTAATAAATGTTTATAATAGTTAGGGCCAACATCAGTGAACAAGTTAATGAGCTCACCTGACAGGATCTCTGAGAGGATTTTTAGTTTATATTAATAAATGT
>CM075020.1:2578452-2598166 GCA_037576675.1 Pangasius sanitwongsei | reverse complement strand
TATATATATATATATATATATATATATATATATATATAAAACAAATAGATGTCAGAGTCACGTTGTGGACTCAGAAGAGGAGACACGTGTGGAGTTGTGGCTGTAAAACTGTGCTTCATGTGCAGGAGAGTGGCTGCAATAACTTGTCACGCGAAGCTGCTTTGAAAAGCTACAAATTTGAACACTTTTTATCAGAAACTGGCCTAGAAATGGCCGTCGTCAGCATTCATACTGCCGAAGCAGCTCCAAAAGCCTTGAGCTGAATGTCATGCAGCATAATTCATATAATTCTTGTGTGGGGAAACTGAGATAATGTCTATTAATGCTAAAAATGAAATGTGGATTGTCTCAAAAAGTTTAAGCCAGATGTTTTGACCTTTGTTTCCATGGAGACAGTTCTTGCAAGTTAATCATTTGATGCATTAAGTCTGTTTAGCGCACGACGTTAGTGCCTGCTTCGAGAAAAACGGAAGCAGTGTTCAAGCTATAAAAACTCTTCAAGGAGCCTGGTGTGAGCCGAAAATCAAACTACACAAGAAAGTTAACCAATTATTCTAATGAATGTGACACACTGTATACTTAAATATAAAGACAAACCCACATACGTTGTAGCTAGATTTGGTGACTTTTAGAACCATTTAGTGACTTTATTTAAGAAGGAAAAAAAAAACTAGAGATGAATCTAGTGCCATTTTGACATTAACGACTTTCCTGGACTCGATGTGGCTCTCCAGGTCACATCACAGCTGCTGGTTTTACGAGGTGAGACAGCAGGTTTCCTCAACTTACATCCAGTGGGTAAAGCCAACAACCAATCATTGGTCACGATTGTTCTCAGTGTCCAATAACAGATCACCTTTATTCCCAATGACCAATCATAGATCACCATTATTCCCAATGACCAATCATAGATCACCATTATTCCCAATGACCAATCATAGATCACCATTATTCCCAATGACCAATCATAGATCACCATTATTCCCAATGAGCAATCATTGATCACCATTATTCCCAATGAGCAATCACAGATCGCTCTTATTCCCAATGAGCAATCACAGATCACCATTATTCCCAATTACAGATCATTGTTATTCCCAATGACCAATCACAGATCACTATTATTCCCAATGAGCAATCACAGATCACCATTATTCCCAATTACAGATCATTGTTATTCCCAATGACCAATCATAGATCACTATTATTCCCAGTGAGCAATCACAGATCACCATTATTCCCAATGAGCAATCACAGATCGCTCTTATTCCCAATGAGCAATCACAGATCACCACACCATTATTCCCAATTACAGATCATTGTTATTCCCAATGACCAATCACAGATCACTATTATTCCCAATGAGCAATCACAGATCACCATTATTCCCAATTACAGATCATTGTTATTCCCAATGACCAATCATAGATCACCATTACTGAGGAATTTCACAAAATGTAGATGGTATTGAATTTACATCAGATTTTACACTGAAAAATGATAATAAATTTCATACATGTGCAAAGTGTTTTCTTAAAACTAAACTGATATTTATTTATTTATTTATTTATTTCCATGTATTCATTTGAAAGATGCTTTTATCCGCTGAGCTGAGCTTGAAGGTTACGGTTCTTGCTCTGTGGTCGGGCAGTGGCAGCTCGGCGGTGCAGGGATTCAAACTCACAACCTTCTGATCAGCAGTTTAGCTCTAGACAACAATCTTTCCTGTAAAACCTGCTCTTTTGAGAGTGTGTCCATCACTGAAAGACTAGATTTATGGTTCTGTTAGGCCTGAGGAAGCGAATGTATGCCTACTGCATAAACCATTTCCATTTCTGAAGACGTTATCAGCAATATATCAGCACCTGCTGTTCTAAAACTGAACCTGTTCAGGTGTCGTGTCTTGTCTTGAAGTGTGGCGTTTTGTTTTTATTGGTTTATTTCTTTTTTGTCGGATTTCGCGGAAGTCGGACGCAGCCGCAGCACTGAATTTATAATCCTCTCAAGGAAATCCCCATCATCTAGCTTAAACTGCGTGTGTGTGTGTGTGTGTGTGTGTGTGTGATGAAGGGTCACGTGTGCAGATCATTTAAACGTGTATTTGAGAGAGATTCACAGTTTATAAGGTGTAGAAATACCTTTTGAATGAGATGTCGGAAATTAGAAAGATGATATTTTTTCTTCTCGTGACACGTGAAGGCAGACTAACCGCCCTCTGGCGCTCCCCCACCCACACACCTCCCTCCAATCACCACTCCAACTGCGCGGTGGCTACTACAACAGGAGATACACACTATCCTGAAATATCCTGAAATATCCTGAAAGGCGGAAATCCCGGATGGCTGCGTGTCGCGCGCTGTGACGCAGCTGCGCCTGGAGACTTCCATCCTGCGCGCTCGGCGGCCAATCGGCAAATTTATTTAGCCTGTTATTACGCGTTATAAACACGACATAAGGCGTGCATAAGGCGTGAGAGGACCTGCACACGGGGACTGTTACCTTCATTTTGACCTCAGTCGGTTTCCAGTGAGGTCTGAGCGCCTTGATGAGCTGCAGCGCTCCTGGTCTGTAGTCCTGCTCGTCCACGGTCACGTCCAGTTTGGGCACGACAGGCGCACCGTCAGGGACGTGGATGTAGTTCGCCATGGGTTAGAAATGCGGGGGGGGAAAAAAACAAAGGAAACCTTCGTCACTTGCAAAGTCAAGAAAGAAAGGGTTAAAGTCGGGTTAAGCGCTGCTGCAGCGGGTTCCGTAAATGCGCTGCGTCGCCCTGAGGAGCAGAATTTAAAGCGGGTTATGTGTTAATGCAGCCCGGCTACGCCTTCTTCTCTCCTCCCGCCCCTCTGGAGGAAGAGCGCGCAGTGCATGCTGGGACCTCTGTGACTCATCCCCTTTTACATCAGTTCTGGGCAAAGCGGAATTTTTAACTGTAAGGTTTTATTTGCATAGTAATGTATCTAAATTCTGTCCAAAAAAAAAAAAAAAAAGAAAGATATTGAACATCTTTTCTACACTTGTGATATTGTTAAGCTCTTTTGAGACAGAATGCATGAGTGGTGCAAGAGTTACCTGGGTTTTCAGTATCACTTTGTTAAGTTTGGAAGGCTACTGTTATGCAACATAAAGGGGTTGGATGTTTGTGTAATATAATATTATGATTATGGGTAAATTTTACATACACAAATGTAGATTTGTTAAATTTGCTCCAAGTTTGCTCCAAGACTCTCAATTACTTGAGGTATACCTTGATTAACTCCCCTGAAGCTCAGTTTATTTTTATTATATACAGATACACACACATATATATATATATATATATATATATATATATATATATATTTATATAAGTATTTATTATGTGTACTGGAATGGTTTTTTCTTTCTCTCCTTGTTAAAGTATGCTGCTTGGATTTATTGTTGATGTGCTCAACAATGATAATGCCTGTTTTTTATTTGAAGATATTTAATAAAGATTTAAAAAAAAAAAAAAGTCCTGGACTAGGCAAAGCACTTAGTCCTCATGGCCAATGTGTCTCACTGATCTACTTTTCGATACAATACCAAGCGATACAAGACTAGACTCTGGACACTGATACTCTCAGAAGGCTTTTGTGTGAAGGAAAAGCAGAAATTTGCGAGTGAGATTTTGCAAATAGGCCTAAAGACTGTTCTGTGTTTGTGTCCTGTTCCAGGTGTGTATTCCCGCTTACGCTCGCGGTATTCCCGGGACAGACTCCACATCCACCCTCAACCCTGACCGGGATAAAGTGCTTACTGATGGTGAATGAATGAATAATTACTGTTCTCTCTCTCTCTCTCTGTGTGTGTGTGTGTGTGTGTGTGTGTGTGAAACAAAGGGGCAGTAGTTCCTATTCTGTACTTCATCAATATCACACCCTTTCACCCTAACATTGCATGTTATTTCTCAAATTCTGTTTGATTTAAAAAAACAACAACAACAACAACAACAACAACAAACAGACAGTATTAATATTTTTATATGAGGATCAAAATTTAAAATGTCAGAATAGAAAGAATGAATTAATGTAATGTGTGTCCTACTTGTTAATGGACAGACTTTATTGTATGATCACAAACAGTTTGGGAAAGTTTTCTTCTCTTCGCATTTTACAAAATAAGAGATTCATAACCTTTTTTTTGTTTGTTTTGTTATGTAGCTACTATTACAGACACAAATAGAAATTTTTGTAATAAATTTAGTATTTGTTTATTCTTGTAAAAATTGTAAGATGTTATACTTTAATGATTTCATCTCCTAAATAAATACAGTATTTTTTTAAACGTGTCTTTTTGACATGAAACCCTGAATATAAATGATAATAAATACATAATAAAATTATTATTTTTACACATTAAAGAGGCTCTGAAAAACCGGCACTGTTATTCCAGTGTTTTGTTTCAACTCGGACATCATTTTATGAACCATCCCCCTAGCCCATGTCCGTGGCTCCGTCCCAAATGACTCCCTGTTATTCACGGAGTGCACTAGGTAGGGTGCAGAACCCGTTATGTTACGTAAGTGCACTTGTACAGGAATTACGCGGCGGTTTGGAATCCAGCCCATAATGTCTCTTAGCAACCGGTTGGTGGCTCGGCTCGAGCCTTCTTACTGACTTTGTCGCTAGATTTGGCGAATTTAATCATTAGACTGATTTAGTGACTTTATTTAAGAAAAAAAAAAAAGAGACTAGAGGGCGCCATTTTGAGCAGACATTATGGTTATACAAGCAGAGCTTCACTCGACTCACCACTAGAGTGTAAACCCAACGACCAATCACTGATCACTCGTGTTCGAAACGACCAATCACTGATGACCATTGTTAACGATGACCAATCACTGATCAGAATTGTTTGTCCAACCCACCTAAACACGTCCTAGTTTTTCTTTTTTTTTTTTTTTTTTAAATAATTTTGTGCGTAAAAACGTAAATAATTATGTTGTGGTGCTGTAACCAGAGATTTACTTTCCTATAAGAAATAAGTTACAATGCCTTTTCTAAAAAAAAAAAAAGAAAAGAAACTTCAGAAAAATAATCCGTTGTATGCAAATGATATTGACGCGTCAATGAATATGCAAATTAGTCCATGGCGCCCCCTAGCGACTTTATGAGCATTAGCGTTAGCATTAGCATTAGCGATTTTCCCGTGTGAAACAGTGAGCAGCGCTGTTCCGGTGTAGCTGCAGCCGGTGGCACAGCACTTTGCACTGGGTGCGCGGCTCTTCGCTAAGCTCTCCGCGTCAGGAAATCCACCTTTAGTGCTCTGTCCTGCCTGGAGAAACCGCTGTCGTGTTGTTTACGTTGCTGTCTGCGTGGACAGGTGCTCTAATGCTAATGCTAATGCTAGGTGCCTCGCTGTGTTACTAGCCTGGGTGTTAAGCTAATACGTTAATAAGCTAACGTGGCTAGCTTATTATTGTTACCTAGCTTGGCGAGGATTTGTATGATTATTTTACAAAATTCACAGAAGCTCTTAAAATATGCCCTTGTGAATGTTTTGGGTAGATTTCATTTGTTTAAAATAATAATTTGCTCCTAATGTCCTGACCAGACGCATCCTCATCATGCGCTCTCTCTCTCTCTCTCTCTGTAGCTTTTAACCTCATTTTGTTCTTTTTCCCTTCATTTCCGGTTTATCTCCAAGGTTTACTTTGGAGAAATGGCTATGAGGCAGACTCCTCTCACATGCTCCGGTCACACCAGGCCTGTTGTGGATCTGGCCTTCAGTGGAATCACTCCTTATGGCTATTTTCTCATCAGTGCTTGTAAAGGTGGGTCTGAGGTGAACTCCGCTTCCTTATTAATGTCAGATGGTCACTGTATCATCACCTAGTCTGGAAAAAAAAAACAACAATATCAAACTTTTCACATCATAGTATCACACTTTTTAAAAACACAAGCCTGAGCTGGGAAAAAAAATGAAAGGAAACCCTTCAGAAGAACCTTTTCATGTTTTCTGAGACATGACTTCACAGGAAAACTTTCTTGTCAAACACAGAAATCGTAAAAGAATCCTTGTCGTGAGTTGAAATCGGTGGACTTCGGACACATAACGAGTCGTCAGGTTGTCGCCATCACGACCCAAGATGGCCGACGAACATCTTCGTTCAGTCAGTGTGAAGAATTTCCGGTTAAAATGTCAACAAAGCTGCTACGATTACGATTACGACTTCGACACTCGTCTAAAATCTACCGATAGGAGGACGGCAAACTCAAAGACAGCTACGAAATAGCGGCGCGATGATGCAGAAACCTGCTCCTGGACAGAAAAAGATCCTCACTACATCAAGAACCTTTTGTGTTTTTACGCAAGATGATGACATAAGCACGCAAGAACGTAATAATTTCCTTGAATCGTAGGTCTACCGTCAGCGGATCTTCACGGATAACGTGCGTTATCGCGCAGTCGGACGAGGTTTTATTGTGATGTCACGCTTTGACAGTATCAGAAGTTTAAAAAGCTGAAAAATGAAAGGAAACGCTAAGAAAGAAGAACCTCTTCGGTCTTAGACGGGTGTTTTTTGAGACGCGACTCTTTTTTTGTCGAACGCACATCGTTACAGAATTCTTTAGCCGAATTTATTTCTATTGTGAAAATGTAATAACCGATGACCATCTTGGTTTTGTTAGCGCGATGAATTCCTGGTTAAAATTCGAACTAATGCGTGACTGTGACTATGGCGCTCGTCTAAAATCCACCATATAGCTACGAAATACGGTAGCGGTGATGGAGAAACGCACAAAAAAAAAAAAATCTTGTTAATGGATATGAAAAAAATCTTTATTATATTAAAAACGTGTTTTTTTTTTTTTTTTAAATTAGTTTCTGTTTATTAACGCGAAACCATTTTCCGCACTGATCGATGACGTAAGAGCGTAGTCGTTACCTTTAATCGTAGATTTATCGTTAAAGGATCTTCACGAAGAACAAACGTCGTCACACAGTCTGTTGTAGAGTTCGCACCCGATTTTATTGCGTTCTCGTGCGGCGTGACGAGCGTAAAGATGGTTTTAGGCTGTCGGTATTTATCACGTTGTTGTTATTTTAGGCGACCTGCTTAGCGCCGTGACACCTGTATGCAAATCTATGCAAATTTATGCAAATCGCAACAACACGTTGATGACTGCATGCTGTGACAGTGTTTGTAGTATGACGTAACCTCCTCTGTTTTCTTTCCTCAGATGGTAAACCAATGTTGCGCCAGGGAGACACAGGGGACTGGATCGGGACGTTCTTGGGTCACAAAGGTGCTGTTTGGGGCGCCACCTTAAATAAAGAAGCCACGAAGGCAGCTACTGCGGCTGCCGATTTCTCTGCGTAAGGAAACACTCCACAATCTACGACATTAAATGTGTTTTTTTTATTATTATTATTATTATTTAAATATTTCTGAGGTGTTTAGCTATTCTGGAGGATGTTGTTAAATCTAGCGCAGTTACAGTTACGGTTTGAAAGGAGAAAAAATTTAAACAGTCTCAAACATTTTCTTCACTTCTCTCGCCATTTTCCTAGCGATCGTCTTAATCAGAAATCCAGCATAGAAGTCAGGGAGACGTCCCAGAATGCAATGCAGCTATACGACACGCATATTTACCCAGCTAGTTAGCGATCTACGAGGTAACGGCGGCGTTAGCATAAAAGTTAAAGCTTTGGAAGCTGATCATTTTGAGCAGAATGTGAGATAGCCGGACAGACCGAAGCACTAAAGCTCCGCCGCACCGCTGTCTTTAGTTAGAGATGAAGCGAGGGCTTAATCCCACTGCACCACTACGAGCAGAACAGCATTGTGGGTAATTTAGGATGTGAGAATAGACCGACTCGATGAAGGAAGTTTAATCTCATGAGGATAAGTTTATCGGTGCGCATTTCAAGTAAAATCTTACGTTATTTTTACGTTACGCTGGATGTTGCATTTGTTTAACAAATCGATCGGTTTGTCTGAATCTGGTTAAAAACTCTCGAGTTTGTTTATCACCTGTTAGGTCGAGTTCCGAGTCTGCTGCAGATTCCGTCATGAATAATCGTGTCTGTAAACGTTCTGATGAAATACGATGGAAAAAGACACCTGAGAGTCAGAGAGTCGTTGTTTAGACATCGGGCCTCATTTATCAATCTTTTAGTAAAGTCGCGTGTAAATGTTTTCACATAAGCCAAACCAAACTAAAGTTTTCCAAATGCACAGTTTATAAATGTTTCAGCGGAAACGCTGATTTTCTTCGAACCCGTAGAGTGCAGACTGCGTTCCTGACGCAGCTCATTTGCATATGGCGACGCCCACAAAACTCCATAAAAGGTCAAGAGCACAGAGAGCTGGGACATGAAATGAACAATCAGGGTAAATGCTGAAAAAACTGAATTTGGAAGTTATTTCACTTCTATACCAATAAAAAAATATTTAATAATAATAAGTGAGCACTAAATCTTCTTCTTCTTATGATTATTATTATTATTTAATTATTATTATTATTATTATTATTATTATTATTAGCCGTTTCTTTACGGCTCTGCGTAGACAGATCGTCCGGCCCTCCGTTTATACGCCTCCATTTCTTTTGTCATAATTGAATGATTAGTTTTATTTGTCTTAATTTAATTTATTATTTTTAAAAATAATAATCTTTAATTAAAGCTAATAATATTGAAGACCTGGTTTTCCAAAAAAAAAAAAAAAAAAATGTTCTGGATGGTGCTTTTACTCCCGGACCGAGTGAACTAGCATGAGGATGTGTTTCTGATCGAGACTCCTCTATAAGCTCCTCTATAAGCTCCTCTATAAGTCGCTCTGGATAAAAGCGTCTGCCGAACGCCGTAAACTTAATAAAGATAAGCAATTTAAACGCCACAGTATATTCCAGATGTAAACGTGCAGTAATCCATGCAGATTATATGATCTGAAGTCGATCGAGTCGAGGTTTTACGTCAGTTAGTGTTCGCATGGGTAAATTTACACGCGCTAAGGAGCACGAGTAGGATACGAACGTTTCTTTTCTGAATTTGTAGGATTTGTACGAACAAATCCGTTCGTATCCAGTTTGATAAACGAGGAACGTTTTGAATTTAACGCGTTTAACGCTTTAATTCAGCATTAAAGGAGGTTTGCTTCATGTTGCAGAAAGGTGTGGGACGCAGTCGCGGGAGACGAGGTCCTCACCCTGGCGCACAAGCACATCGTCAAATCTGTCAACTTCACGCAGGTGAGAACACTTCAGCGCGCACACGTCTGATTTTATCAGGAGGAAGCAACCGCTCCTGCACCTCGTGCGTCTGTATTTTAGGAACAACCTGTACTCGGGTGTTGCCTTGGTGTTTTTGTTTGTTTGTTTTTGTGCCGTAGAATACGCATCGCAAAGTAAAACACCGTGTGCGTGTAGCGCCGTTATGGTAAAATCATCAACGCTGGCGTGGTGCGAACATGAAGCAGGTTCAACGATCAGTTTCCTATAATGATGTAAGCATGTCCTGAAGCGTTTTATTCCTCTTACACCACAGCGGTACGATAACGTATTAGGCGGAGCGCTTGAACACAATGAAGAAGAAGCTGCACTACCGTCAGAGCTTCTGTTACAGAAAATTAATCAACACCACCTGATTCTGACCAATCACAATCCAGAGTTCTCTTTAGATTAGCATCGCTCATTTCATTTTTTTTTTTATTTTAGATGACGGATGAAACTGTCACTTTGTCATGACTCGTACGAACGATCCATAATCTTCAGAAGTTTCCCGTATGAGGGAAGACATTCAAATTACGTTGCAAAACTTCTATTTGCATCTGTTTGTTTTTCTGCACGGCGACGTACAGGGGCTGTCCGAGTTAAATTCGTCACGTCTAAACAGCTGTGGGCGGGGCTTAACTTGGTGGAGGCGAATGTGCTTGCAAAGCGTGAGGGAGCGCTGGCGTAGGTGGAGATTATACCGTATATGGAGTTAAGTAATCATACGCATTAGAATCTGCTGACAAAGATATCCCCTAGTCTGATTGGTCCTGGCTGGAACCGCAAGGGTTTTTGGGTAATGGACTGCGCTAGGGCAATCAAAATATCGTATTACAGCAGAGTGTCACAACTTTGGTGATACTTTATTTACTGTTTACAAAAATAACACTGAAACAAAAGAGGAAAGAAATAAAAATGTGTACAAATTTTTAACAATTTTAAACCCAACGCAGCATTCACTGCTTCCAGAAACATAAATGTATAAAAAGATATCCCACAATCTCTGAGAAGCGTTTTATGACGTAATTTATCACGATATCCAGCACTTGGATGCAGGATTCACCAAACGGTGCACCTTTAAATCCTGAAATAATAAATAGGACACTCTACAGCAGAGCTCTTCAGGGAGGCGGGTGTGAGCGAGGGGTTAGATGGAGACAATACCGAAAAATGGAAATTGAAGTTGTTTAAAAGTTTGTATCAGACCTGACAGTCTTAGCGCATTTCGCGTAGGAGCTCATGGAATTAACAACGGCGAACGCTAGTACGAGTTTTCACAGAACGGCGTGCCGACGTATGAATCCGGCATGAACTGACCCACGGGAAGCTCCGCCCCCTTTCCGCCATCTCACGTTATCCTGCGTTCACGCGAGCGAGCAACAAAGCAACAAGTGAACACTTATTTCCTACATACGCCACGATTTCCGCAACAAAGCGACGTGCGAGTTCAGATTTTTCTAAACTTTATGCAAATTAGCAAAGCCACAAATCCACATGATTGGTTGTAAAGAGTGATTATATGAGTTACTGCAGTATTTTCTTCCTGGCAGCTCGAGCCCATCTTTCCTCTGACCTCAACTCTTTCCTCTTATCAACACTACAGAACTGTCGCTCAGTCAGTGTTTTTTGTTTTTCGCACCATTCTGAATAAACTCTAGAGACTGTGGTGTGTGAAAATCTCAGGAGATCGGCAGTTTCTGAAAGTCACAGAGATCACGCTACTTCTTCATGCTGGTGTTTGACGTGAACATTAACTGAAGCTCGTGACCTGTGTATGCATGACTTTATGCACTGAGCTGCTGCCACTTGATTGGCTGATTACATAACTGCATGAATGTGCAGGTGTTCCTAATAAAGTGGCCAGTGAGTGTAGCTAACATTAGACAATAGCAATGTATAGCTAACATCAGCTAGCTATAATTTATTACAGTCTAGCTAATACTCCAAAAACGAGTTTCTGATTTGTTTATTTTTGTTTGTTTGTTTGTCTGTTTTCAACCGAGGGGGAAAAAACGGATGAACATTTTGAGCGGAAAAAATATTAATAGAGCTACAACGAGGTGCCAAATCTAACAATATACATAAAATGTCAATAATGAGATTAAAAATAATAATAATAATAAAATATTTATAATCGTTGGCAGATTGATTTGGTGTAAAAGGAATAAAACGCTTCCGAATGCGGTAACTTTTACGATTCGTCACGTCGCCCAGTTGTTGATAATCGTCCTGTATTTAACTAATATATATATATATGTATATAGTGTGTGTGTGTGTGTGTGTGTGTGTGTGTGTGTGTGTGTGTATATATATATATATACACACACACACACACAGCATGACACGGAGTGTTTTATTCATTACTGAACGTATACAGTGTCAAGCTGTACTTGTTTTCATTTTTGTGTGAAAAACAGGACAGTAACTGCCTTTTGACCGGAGGAAATGATAAAGTGCTGCGGATTTACGACCTCAGCAAGCCTGAAGCAGGTACGGAAAATAACCTATCAGCTTTCTGAGAGAGAGAGAGAGAGAGAGAGAGAGAGAGAGAGAGAGATCCTGACCGATATTGTGAATACCTCGATTATATTTGTGTAAACATGAACAAGCCTTGTGTGGCGTGAACGAAGCTGTTGTGCTCCCCCTGTAGAGCCGCGAGAGATCTCGGGCCACACCGCAGCCATTAAGAAAGCGCTGTGGTGTAACAGCGACCAGCAGATCCTCTCTGCCGCGGAGGATAAAACCATACGGTAACGCCCCTTCATCTCTGCACAGTGTATGTGTTTACAGTGCAGTGTTTGAGTCTTATGACTCTCTTTTGTGTGTGTGTGTGTGTGGAGTCAATAAAGGAGTGACGCCTCCTCCTCGCCCGGAGAGTCAATATTTGCTCTTGTGTCTCGTTCAGTCTCTGGGACAGAAACACGGGAGAGGCGGTGAAGACGCTGTCGTTCGAGGCGTCCGTGGGCAGCATGGAGTACGTCCCCGACGGCGAGATCCTCGTCATCACCTACGGAAGGACCATCGCCTTCTACAAAGCTCAAACGTAAATAACTCGCTCGCTCCGAACAGCCAAATGCGGCGGTCACGAGGGCGGATGTCCTGTAAAGCGCATGCTACTTGTCAAACACGAGTTTGCATGAAAGACAACAGGTGCTGGAGTGCGAGTGACGGATGTAGCGCGTGTGTGTGTGTGTGTGTGTGTGTGTGTGTGTGTGTGTGTTAGGCTTCCCTTGTTCCATTGCACGTGAGCGGTCTTAAAGCAATACTCCATGTGAAAGGGGTTTAAGCAGTGAGACCCGTATCGTAAAATATGATGTGTGTCTGAAGAGAAATCAGATTGGACGTATTTTTTTTTTTTTCAAATGAACGCCACTACGCAGGATAGAGCAGGTTAAAAAACATTCATAAGCTCTTAAATATCCGTTATGACTTCTATAACACACTAAAATAATGGACTGAAATGCTAGTGTCACTTCTTGACAAGATGTGTACAGTTTTAACAAACGGCGTTATTGAACTCTTCATGCGTATCGCTCAATTTCTCTTTATCTAAAGTTTAAAATCGGGATATTCGTCTGATCATATGCTTCTTTTTAAAACGGAAGATGAAGAATTTCATTCAAAAACGAAACGCTGCAGGACTTCAGTGCTGCAAACGCAACTTTCGCTCTTTAAAAACCTACGCGGAATTTGTATAATATTTACATTTTCAAAGGCGGATAAAAGCTACGTTCGCGTGTCCGACCCCGTGTTTTCGCGTTAGCAGGTGACGAGTAGCTCGTCTCTTCGGGGTGTGGTCTTTTCTCCATAACACCTCTGTAGACAGGATAAGATGAAACCACGGTTAGACGTTTTACTTCCAGTTTTGTGCGATAAACAGTAAATGGGAACTGACTGCAGGTAGGAACTAAAGTTGTGAGCGGGGAACTGAAGAAACGTCGGACCACACGCGCCATGAGGTCAGCCCGAGGATTCGTTCGTTTGGATTTGTTGCTGTTCACCTAAGATCTGTACTTTTATAGTACTCTTACGCTACATTTAAGTCTGTAAAAAAAAAATATATATATATATATATATACACACACACAGTACTGTGCAAAAGTATTGCCCCCCCCCCCTTTTTTTTTTAGTGCAGACTTTTATAGCTGTTTATTTTCTGACTTCTACATTATTGATTCAGTACAAAAACATTTTAGATTCCAGACATTAGTTTTCCAGGAGAAAATGAAATGTTACAGAAAAATGTTTGTACGTCAGTAAAGAAAGCAGCAGATGACGTAAGATAAGAGACACTTTTCAGATAAAAACAGAATGAAGGCTGCTGGGTTTCGCTGCAGAAATAAGAAGCGAGTCGACAGTCAAAGTCTCCAGAAGAACCGCGGCTGCTTCTGCAAGATGCTCAGTAACACTTACAGCTCATTTCCTTATCAAACTGCACACACTGCACCTGAGACACTGCTTTATTTTTAAAGCGAAGGATCGTCACATTAAATATTGACTTTGCTTCATTTATTACGGCTCTTTATTGCATTTTTTTAAAATGTAGAAACATTTAGTTTCATTATTTTTGAAGGTGTCTTTGCTCTACAGCATTTCTGTGCATGTGACTTTATTTTTGTTATTTATTTATTTATTTATTCCTAAACCATTACGCTTGATGACTTGATCTACAAAAAAAAAAAAAAAAAGGTCTGTATAAACATGTATGATTTATGGCAATTTCTTATCAGTTTAAATAACGTGACCCCTGACACTGGAGACTCCTTCCATAAATGTTCCACACACATCTCCTCACAGAAAACTTCACCACATTTCAACGATTATATGTTCTTTAAATCTGCTTCTTATTACAAGCCCCAGCGAGCGAGCTGTTACTATAGAAACGATACCGTCTTAAAACGAGCATGTTAATCTCTAAACCTGAGATTCGCAGCAGCTCTACTTCTTCAGCGCCGCGCTGTAAGGAAGCTGTTGCATGTCATGTAGTGAGCATCTGTAGTTAAAAGGGAGCCATGTGTGACGATGTGCTGCATGTGTTACATGGAAAAAGAGAGAGAGAGAGAAGCGATTACTCAGAGTGTGCATGAATTTTAAATATGGCGGATGTTTAACTTTGTTATATAACCGATTGTTCACGGTGTCCGTTGTGTCCGTAGCCTGGACCTGATCAAGACCGTGGACGCTCCGGCCTCCATTCACTCCGCCTCCCTGCATCCTGACAAAGACTTCTTTGTCGCAGGAGGAGACGACTTCAAGCTCTACAAATACGACTACACCACCAAGGAGGAGATGGGTAGGAACATACAGGAACATCCTGTCCAAAAAAAAAAAACACCTGCTAATGAGAGCCAGTTAGCATTTAGCGTTTAGCATATTCACATGACCGTAGTGCAGAGGCTCTCAGCCTCGAGGGTCACAGGAGACGTTTATCACCAGCCGGTGTTTACAGAGTAGCCCTGAGATTTAAATACCACGTCAGACCACAGCGGTGCCGCATCCAACACGCTGTCGTGATAATCAAAGGGGTGGTCTGAGTCTCTCTCGCACACACACACGCTCACACACATACACACACATAAATATTTAAATTGTACGGTCATGTTTTTTGCGATAGATAAAACACAATAATCTAATAATCTAAACTCCAGTAGTGCTGCTCGGGCGTTGATTAAAAATCCAAAAATTGGTGAAAGTTCTAAGAGTGTAAACGTAGAAATCTTATTAGATTAGCCAACTTTGTGACAATAGACAGAGAAGCACGAATCGGACGCGTCTGCGCTAGGGCAACGATTAGACGCGGTCGATTAGACAATCCTTCGTCGCTCTCCGGGACGCCTCCAGACACTCTCGCTTTCACACTACAAGCGTTAGTAAGTAAGTAAGTAACCTTTATTTAACCAGGATAAAAACTCATTGAGATAAAATCTCTTTAACAAGAGTGACCTGGCCAAGAAGGCAGCGAAAGACACAACAACAACAACAACAACAACAACATAATGATTGATAAATAAATAACACCAGATGGAAAGAATTAGGTAAAGAAAAACTCCTGCCATAGTGAGACGAAGCGCAGTGTACAGACCGGCAGTTATTTTGCATATGCAAATCAACAAGGAATGAAACAGCGCTTGAGGTTAAAGTGTAATCGCTTTCACTTTGGGGGAAAAAAATGTGCATTTCCTTTAGAATCGCAGCTTCCTGCACCACATAGCCGCTCTTCCTTCGTTAGCTTTATAGCGTTCACGTACTAGACTGAAAATTCAGCTACAGATCCACTGTGTTGGTCAGTCGAGCGCTGAAGATTTGTTCCTCCTCTCTCTCACAGAGTCGTATAAGGGTCACTTCGGGCCTGTGCACTGTGTGCGCTTCAGTCCTGACGGAGAGCTGTACGCCAGCGGCTCTGAGGACGGGACGCTGCGCCTGTGGCAGACTGCCGTGGGGAAAACGTACGGCCTGTGGAAGTGCGTGCTGCCCGGTGAGTCCTCGTCACACGTCACTCGTCACCTGAACCATATTAATATTAATTTCACTTGGGTCTAACGCTGACGACGCCCCCAGATTATCTCCATACGGTACCTCAACAATGACCAAGCTAGCAACGTGACGTGCTAGCATAACACTGCGACGCTACATGCTAGCTAACCACGAACATTTTCCATTTCAGTTACGTCAGCAAGTGAAACTAGGAAAGCAGAAAAGTCCTAATAATTAGTATTAATTTCTTACCGCTGTTAGGGGTACGTTCCTGCTCCTCTGCTTTTTCTTCTTTTTTTTGTTTTTCCACCACAAATACAAACAGCGAATGTTTCCTGATCACCGCTTCATCGCAACTCACAGACTCTCCTTTTTGCACCACAAGGCGGCTCCCTGTGACTCTCTGATACGTAATGATCTGTCTGTGTGTCTCTCTCTCTCTCTCTCTCTCTCTATATATATATATATATATATATATATATATACACACACACACACACACACACACACTATATTGCCAAAAGTTTTGGGACCCCCCTCTCCATTGAATCCATTGAAAAATTCCCATAAACACACTCCTAAACCTTGTGGAAAGCCTTCCCAGAAGAGCTGAAGCTGTTATAGCTGCAAAAGGGCCGACTCCATATTAAACCCTACGGATTAAGAACGGGACGTCATTAAAGTTCATGTGCATGTAAAGGCAGACGTCCCAAAACCTTTGGCAATATAGTGTGTATGTGTGTGTGTGTATATGTATATATCCATATAGAACTTTTTGAGTTTAAAACACATTCCCACTGTCTGTATGGGATTCCTCTGGGTTCTCCGGTTTCCTCCCGCCTCCCAGAAACATCGCAGTGGTGACTCTAAATTGCCCGTGTGTGTGTGAATCAGTGTGTGCGATGGACTGGCACGTCATCCAGGGTGTATTCCCGCATCACGCCCGGTGGTTCTGGGACAGACTCCGGATTCCCTGATCAGGAGACGTGAATTATTCCAACAGTCCACAGAGTTCACCGTTTAACAAATCAACGTGTTTCTGGAAGATTCCCCCCCCCCTAAAGTACAACCAGAAATGATTCACATCTAACCTTCATACTACACATATTGTTACATAATTAGTAGACTGTTTTGTTTGTTTGTTTGTTTGTTTGTTTGTTGTTGTTGTTTTTTTTTAGGTAGTCCAATCTAGCGGTGGGCCGACATTGACAAAAATAACATCTCACACTGAAAGCGTTTCTACGCCACACGATGTGTCTCTCAATATACAGATACAGTGGTGTTTAAAAATATTGTTATAGATACTGATACATTCATTTATTGTTAATAATATATTCATTATGGTCTTTAATATTTAAAAAAAAAATACATTTTATTTTATTTTAAAAAACATGTAGTAAGTAGTTAACACTGAATAGATGAAAATCTGTTAAAAAAAAAAAATTAAACAATTTTACAGATAAAGTAAAAGAAATTTTAACATCACATTACCTGCTTTTAGTCAGTTTGTAATTATTATTATTATTATTATTTTAATTTTTAGGATCGTTTAGCTAAAATGCCATTAAAACAGGATCTTAACGATTTGGGAAGAAGAAGTTGGGAAATTGCTGATACAGATTTAATAGAAATAAATGATGTTAGCAGTTGTGAAGTTGAAAAGCTTAAACTTAAAATCTTAATTTAAAAAAAATTGATAAAAGAATAAAGATATCACGATGTTAACAATATCCCAAAAACTCGTCGAGAGAGAATTTAGCACAGTTCGGGTCGAGCGATACGACGATATAATATATAGTAGATATTGCGATATCATTTTATCATGGAAGCAGCTGAAATTTCGTGCTTGCTTTTAAGATTGTTTTTATTATGTGCAACATTTATTTTTAAGTTCTTTTTAAATGCAGCAGCGTATTTGCCGGCCGTTTTGTTAGCAGACCGATATTTCCTGATGCGTATCGCGTATCGTAGAAGTGCCTGGATATCATGATACGATATTGTTGGTCATATCGTTCAGCTTGAAGCTAAAATCTTTAACATCATTTCACTTGTCCGACAGAGGAGCTGTCTTCGGAGAACTCGGACGCTCTGTACTGCCCTCCGGCTGAGATCAAGGCCTGAGGCGTGGACCGGGACGAGCGAGCGGCGAGGAGAAGAGAGGAGAGGAGAGGTCCGGGACAGGTCCAGATCAGATCCCCTGCAGAGTGCTGTGCCACCTCAATCTCCATCACCTAGCAAAAAAAAATAAATAATAATCGGGAAACAACAGACGGCCCGCGGAGCTGAGCTTAACACGGGGAGTGCGGGGAAATCCAGCAGCGCGTCACGCTACACGACCCAGACCACGCACCAGGAGGCAGTAGTAGAGATGGGAGTGCGCACGTTCCGACTCCCAGCTGCCTGCTCCCTCTCTGATGCTGTTCAACACCATCCGGCTGCTCCACCGCGCTGCCATCAGTTACTTCACTTTCATTATTGTATCTTTTTGGGTTTTGTTTTTGTTTTATTTTTTCCCAGAACGTGTAAAAATTTGTGCTTTTAAACAAACAAAAAAGGGATACACAGTGTTTCTATTCAGTTTATTGACCTCAGTGATCGTGGTCCTGAGGCGTTACGTCACGTGTAATCCACAGTGGTGTCTTGGTGTATTATAATCACCCGTCGAGGACGTCAATTTTGGGGTGTTTTTGAAAAGTAACAAGTAAAACTGACTTAAAAAAAAAAAGTGACTTAAGTTCTTGACTATGGTTTTTCTTTGCAACGTACCAGCTGTAATGTGTGGTCAATAAAACATTAATGAGATACAATTTAGAAGTTCGTTAGTACAATTCCTTTCATTCCTTAGTAAAGACATAAAGCACCGTGTGTTGCGACGGAGCGGCGTGATGATGGAGTTCCCGCGATTAAAGTTGATCGTTTTAATATCGCAGGACGTCCTGACGTGTTTTATTCCTCTTACACCACAGCAGTTACAATTTCTATTCATTAAACGACGTCACATGCTTTTTTTTTTTTTTTTTTTTAAATCTGTTTATAGATATGTTTTGAAATAAGTTCATTGTCACTTACGTTATAGCAGCTATAAACAGTCTTTCCTCACCAGCCTAGTCTCTTTTTCTTCCTCTCTCTCTCTCTCTCTCTCTTTCTCTCTTTCTCTCTCGAAGTTTGTCACGTTACCAAGAAACCACAAAGCGTAAACTACTCTAGTTCTGGCACTGGAGACTCCTTCCATAAATGTGAAATAAACATCTCCTTACTTGAAGAAAACGATTTTTTAAAATCTTGGTTGAATCCAGGGTTGAGTACTGCGAATGAGCCGTTACTATAGAAACGATAACGTATCGGCGCAGTCAGATTCGAGTATGCGACGCGACACGCTGCGCTGTAAAGAATTAAGACTAAGGTATTTTTATGACCAGCAGATATCAGCCTCATCACTACCTGGAGTTTGTTTTACATGCCGTAATAAGCACGGGATTTAATTTAAACGCCAGAACACGAGTAAATGAATATAATAAGCCAATTACGGCATACGAAGAAGGAGCGAGTGCTTTGAGAGACAGGGTTAATTGGATCGATCTAAAAACGAGTGTAAAATGTTCTTTCTCTCAAAAAAATGGTCAATCCATGAATACCATACACAACATTGTAGTGAATTATTGTTAATGTAAAAATAGTATTTGTGAGGTGTTTTTTTTACAAAAATCCGTTTTATCTTCCGTTAAGTGTGACGCGAGTCTCGGGAAACCTTCACTCTGAAACCTCGCTGCCATCTTCCCCAACATAGAGGTCGTTACTCCACAAATTTAAGTGAAGTGACGTGACGTGTAGCCAAGTACGGTGACCCATACTCAGAATTTGTGCTCTGCATTTAACCCAAATATGTGTGCGCACGCACGCGCGCGCACACACACACACACACACACACAGAGCAGTGGGCAGCCTTTTTAGCTGCGGCGCCCGGGGAGCAGTTGGGGGTTCGGTGCCTTGCTCAAGGGTCTCAC
>CM075020.1:2550580-2566795 GCA_037576675.1 Pangasius sanitwongsei | reverse complement strand
ATAAATTTTATTTTAAAACTTTAAACACTTTCCAAACTTCCACCCGTTTCCATTTTTTGATCACATAAAAAAAAAACCATTTAAACCAAAAAAAAAAAAATATATAATTCTTTTTTTTTTTTTTTTTTTTTTTTTTTTATTGAATTGAATTGAATTTGTTGAATTCTGTGAGTAAGTGTTTAAAACACGACACTATAAAATGAAAATAAATTCAAAACCACAAGACCACGAAAGAACTCTGTCGTCATGGAGTTTTATCCAGCTTTAATCCGTCACTGGAGCAGCTCGTTCAGTTCAATTTACACTTTAATGAAGGTTTTGTCGTCTTCATGAGTCATCGCGTCCGCAACTACTTTCCAAAGACCCGCCCCGCCATTTATTTATTTATTTATTTATTTATTTATTTATTTAAAGAAGATAAGAACCTTTTATTATCTGAGAGTGCATGTTTGACGCTCTAAATTATTGCTAATTAATTTCTTTTTAAATATCTAGACCCACTCGGAGGAAACCGCTGTCTGCCCTCTTCCACATACATGAGCTCACAGGCCTCAGACGATTGGCTAGTGTTGGTGTGATTGACAGGGAAGAGAGAATATGCCCCTCCCACCCTGAGAGCACAGCTAATCACGCTCTTCAGATTCAGATTCGAATTTTATTTGTCACATGCAAAACCATACACAGTACGACTTGCAGTGAAATGCTTTATACACCTGTTCCGACAGAAAATAAGAAAATATAGAAAAATATTAAATATAAAAGAAAAATGTGTATAAGAATATATAGAATATAAAAGGTATATATATATAAAAGAATGTGTATGATCGTACTGTAAATATTGTAAATACTGTAAACCTGTTGTAAACATACAGTATAGCGCTGGATGGCAGCAGTCGGACAGATATAAAGTGCGATTATGTGCAGTTTTGTGTGATATAATGTGCGATAAATGCTCACTGTACAATAAGATGTGCAACATTAGGTTTGTTTTCGGGTAATTAAAGTTTATTGGCTTGGGGGCAGGGACAGGGACCGTCTCCGCTGTGACTGTACCTTCATGGGTTTCTCCGGAGGTCTGACGTCAGTAATGAAGAAGTTGAAAACAATACAATCTGCTGATGCCAGCAAACTGGCCTTTTGGTTGTGGCGACGGACGCGGTGTCTCAGCTCGGAAAAACGCTCCTACTGAAATCATAACATCTGTTTTTTTGTTTGTTTTTTTTTGCGAAGAATTCTACAAATTCATAAAAGCGTATACTGAACGTAAAACTGCCATTATACTCATATTTTGAGCAAACAAGCTTCCTGTTCTTTTCGCACTACGAGGAAATGTCCTCGTTGTTGTTCTCTCTCTCTAGTAATCGCACACACACACACACACACACACGCGCACACACACACACGCACACACACATACACACGCACACACGCTCAATGGAGGGAAAATAAAACAAGTATTTCTTTAACTAACCTGTGTAGAAATTAATTCATTGCATCTGAAATGTAAATGAAATGATTTTGGTGATTTGTGGATCAGAAACAGCAGCAGCAGTTCCAGAACCGGAACCGGAGCCAGAACCAGAACCGGATCCTGACCCCGTGGTGGAGCGGCCGCTGAGGAGCCGAGGAAGAACACCAGTGACCACCCGAACTCGAAGCAGCCAGAACAAGGTGAGGAGGAGAAGCAGAAATACTGCTCTCTCTCTCTCTCTCGCTCTCTCTCACTCACTCACTCACTCACTCACACACACACACACACACACACACACACGATATCTCTAATTAGATTTTCAGCCTCACACACCCGAATCACAAATGAACCTTAAGTATCGAACCCAAAGCCCTGAACTCCTGCTCTTATCATTTTTAAAAAGATTTCACTGCACATTCAGAGGATTTCAGGTGTTTCAGGTTCACGTGTCATTCATTATTCCGGCTTTCTGACCGCAGGCTTCCGCGCGTGTTTGGAGTGTGTGTGTGTGTGTTTGGAGTGTGTGTGTGTTTGGAGTGTGTGTGTGTTTGGAGTGTGTGTGTGTTTGGAGTGTGTGTGTGTGTGTGTGTTCGAGCAGGTGAGCAGCACCACCGTGTGTTTAATCGCAAAAGTTTGCGTCCCCCTTACCCGTTTCCTCATTACCATTTTTCTTCTTTGTGTCTTATTTCAGAACGATGTTTTTTTTTTTTTTTTTCCCCCCACTGTGACTGTTCTCAAGAAACACACTCTCTCTCTCTCTCTCTCTCTCTCTCTCTCTCTCTCTCTCTCTCTTTCTTTCATGAACATGGTAAATACTGACAGCGTAAGAGATTTTATGTTCAATTCATTATCAGGAATATATTTCTGAGAAGATAGAACAGTTTATGGGATTTTTTTAACAAGACCTCCAGAGGTCGATTAATACGGCGAGACTGTAACGTATTTTTTTTTTTTTTTAGATTAGATTTTCACACCATGAAAACTCGCACCATGAACCGTAACATTTCAAATGCAGTTCAAAAAAAACATTTCGAAAACGTTTGCGCTTGTAGATTCGATTGCTGTAATATTTAGGCTCCATGTTGTAACAGCTGTTCAATAGAAAACATGATTAATTAATTAAACGCCTAATTCTGGTTTATAGGTTAGGGCTGGACAATATGACAAAAAGATCATATATATATATATATATATAGTATATGAATCATGATATATAGGTTTGATAAACTGCCAGCAAAACAGTAGTGTTGCTGGGGAGAAAAAAAAACTAACTGAGATGACTAACTTTTATTTAATGTCTGCAGAAAAGTAGTTTAAAAATTGTAAAAATAAATGTAAAAATATAAACATTCTAAAAGAGTTTATAACTGTTATTTATTTTTTTAAAAAAAGTTAAAAACGTAGAAAAATATATCACAATATTCATGATATCTCAGAAGTGTATTATATAATTTATCCCATTATTGTTTTTCATATCGCCCAGCCTTATTGTACTTTTTTTTTTTTTCTTTTTTTTTTTTCTTCTTCCTAATTTTCTAATCGCTGGACAAAACTGGATTTTTTTTTTATTGATTGTGTCTTTTAGCAAATGTGTTGTGTGAAGTGTGCGAGAGAGAAGAAAACGACTCGGAGAGCGTTGCGTTGTCGTGTGTGTGTGTGTGTGTATAAGGCAGAAGACGACGAGTCGGAGGAAGAAGATCTTCAGGTGGTGAATGTTGAGAGAAAGTCGAGGAGGTCTTCTCGCCGACTGGGTCACGCTGTTCCTGATTCTGTAACATCACGTCTTCTTGTTTTTCACATCTGCTTTTTCCAGCTGCTTTAAAGCTTCACAGAGGGCTCTCGGGTTTTCCGTTCAGCACATCGGGCCTGTTCGTGTGCACCTTTCCTTGGTCCTTTACTGGAGCACGTTTGATCTGAGCCGTAGCCTTTTTACGACTGCATCGTACATTGTACTTTTTTTTTTTTTTTAATTTTTTTTCCCCCTTGTACGTCTTCTTGTCCTCTCGAAGGTTTCGGCATCTGAGATGCTGCCAGTTCCTCGGGAGAGAAAAAGACTGTCGGTATGTAAACGAACAACAGTCGGGCAGCCTCGGATTCATCAGGTTTGCTTTCTTAGAATCATGAACCATTTTCTTCTCTCGAAGGCGATACCTAAAGATCCGAAGCCGCCGCTCGCGGACAGGGTGCCGATATTTCCGTCAGCGAGCGAGGGCGGCTCGTCCGGGTCCCCTGCACGTCATCCGGCTTCAGTCCACGCCGCGTTGGAAGATTGCGACGAAGCCGTTTCCGCCGACGGGGTGCTGTGTGAAGTAGATCTGTTTTTTTTTTTTTTTTTTTTTTTTTTAAATCTGTTCGTTTTCCAGCACTGGGTGAAGGGAACGGATTTCTGAAGCTCGTTACTGTCTGATAAACTCTTCCTCAGTTTTATAAAAGGGTTCAGCTCCCTGTGAAGACCGCGCAGCCACATCGTACACCATCACCCTCCTGGCAGCAAGAAAGCAAGAAAGGTGCTTTCTTATATAAATATATATATAATCACTGAGTCTTTATTATTATTATTATTATTATTATTATTATTATTACTGGCAGAAATGATCTCGAAACCTGACACGATCACTTTGGCGAAATTTAGTTCGGAAAGTTGTTAATGTTCCTGAAGTGTTTCATTCCTCTTATCTCACAACATTTTTTTTTTTTTTTTTTTAATTAAAGAGCGACACTTCGTACTTTATCCATTTGTCGTCGCGTTTAATGTTGTGGAACATCTCTAAAACAAGACGGTTCCTCTTATCACTTACATTAAAGCAGCTATAAATCACTAGCCTCTCTTTTTTTTTTTCCTCCGCTTTGACTCTGCTTGACGTTTTAGACAGAATTTGCAGCTTGTCATGTTATCGAGAACCCGCAAAGCGTGTACTCCTCTGTCCCGAAGATTTGCAGCTCTACTTCTTGACTGTTCCAAAGCGCTGGCACCGGAGACTCCTTCCATAAACGTTAAAATCAACGTCTCCTGACTTTTAAGAAGACGTTCAGCGTATCAGCTACTACAGAAATGGTAACGTGTTAGAACGAGCGCATTAAAACCTAAACCTGTGTTATGCATAAAGCTGCTGTTACAGCACCACCTTCCGACCAATCAGAATCCAGAATTCAACAGCTCTAAGTGCTGACGAGTAAAATTAGGCATGGGTAATATGCAGTCATGGAATTGGTGAGATGTTACGATGTGCAGAATCACTATCCTGCCTCGTTTGTAATAGGATCATATAAATATAAATATAAATATATATAAATGTATGTTTTTTGCTTCTCTAAAGCTTAGTGCAAGTGCTGCTGCTCTGCCTGAAGCGTCCGGTGAGGAAGCACAGCTTTCCCTCCTCGATACCGCTCTCCTCGAGGTGATTTCTTCATGCACCTTCTCCCTCATCGTAGTTCTCCTGGAACGCTACACAAGCTCACAATCCGTCCTTACTGAAGCAAAACGCTTTCTATTTTATGTATTTGCGCACCAGGTTGGTCCACATGAGGTTCTGAGCTCTAGACCTGGTCCTGCGGTAGGTACTGAGATTCTTAGACATGGTTTTAATGAGATTGGGAAAGTTTCTTTCCTTTTTTTTTTTTTGTTGTTGTTGTTGTTGTTTTTGGATCATCCTTGTGCTAAAGGGCTCGTCCCAGGAGCTTAAATCCGTCTCATCGTTGCGCACGAAACAGCCCAGTTCACCTTGTTCAGCTTCGACTCATCCGTCCAGAGATCTGATCCACACCATGTGCCGCCTTTCACCTTCTCGAGCTAGTCAAGGCAAAGATTCCCCCCGTTCTCTCTCTCTCATGGATTCTCCCCGTCGTCCAACTCACGATCTTCCCATCGCAAAGAGCTCGTCTGACGTGAAGGTTTGAAGCGCCGATGATACTTCTGTGGTTTGGTTTGCACGTGGTGGTGGAGGGTGGCGGTTTTGCTAGTACACACTGTAGGTGGTGTGAAATTGTTTTGAAACAGAGTTGTTGTTGTTGTTGTTGTTCATGTTGAGGGACTCTGACGGCTTTTAATCCCCCATATTAGGACCATTTCTCAGCAGTTCGTAAGCTTTCTCAGTTCTGTTGTAGTTAATAACAAACAATACTTGCCATCTAGATAAGATTAAGTTTTAAGATTAGGTTTCAAGATAAGGATTAGGATTCAAGATTAAGATCATCTTCTAAAATTAATTTTAGCTTCTAAGATTAGGCTTCAAAATTAGGTTTTAAGATTAAGATTAGGTATGACGATTAGGGTTCAAGATTAAGATTAGTTTCCAAGATTAAGATTAGGTTTCAAGCTTAAGATGAGGTTTGAGCACTAAAATTAGGTTTTAAATTGGTTTCCAAGATTAAGATTGGGTTTCAGGATTAACATTAGGCTTCAAGATTAATGTCAAATTCCAAGCTCAGGTTCCAAGATTAAGATTAGATTTTGAGACTAAGGTTTTGCGATTAGGCTTCAAGATTAAGATTAGGTTTCCAAATTTTAATATTAGGTTCCAAGGTTAAGATTAAAACTCAAGATTAGGTTTCAAGACAAAAATTCGGTTTCAATATTAGGATTAGATTTCAAGGTTAATATTAGGTTTTGAGATTAAGGGTTTGAGATTAGGATTCAAGATTAAAATGAGGTTCTGCAATTTAGGATTAGGTTCCAAGGTTAAGATTCAAGATTAGGTTTCAAGTTTAAGTTTCAGTTCCAGTTGTTGGGTGTTACTGTGAAACCGAATCACCGCTGCTGCTGTTGAGGCTCTCTGACGGCTTCTGCTTCACCACATTAGGAGCGATCAGGTGGTTCTGCAGCAGTGCAGAGCCGAATCGATGGGTTCTTCTCTCCAGTGACCCCTGTGCGGGGGCAGGACGACAGCCCCAGAGATCAGACACCAGGAGGACTGGTAATGCAGCAGAGGAAGATGATCAGTAACAAGGGCTGCACGTGTGAATAAGGGCCGATGCACCAAACGTCCTGTCACACTTTCACTTTGTTCCTCAGCTGTGGTTCTCGCCATCTTTATTCCTCTCACCCGTTGGTGTGGTCCTGATGTTTACAAAGTTCCTTCTGCGGTTAATAATAAGCAAAATGCCAAGTCTTTTTTTTTTTTTTTTTTTTTTTTCGCGACCTGCAGTTATTTAGTGTTGTGTTTCTGTCATCTTACTTCATCACTCGTTCTGTGTTTGAGTGCAGATTGAGAAGTTATCAGCCGTAGAGCAGACCCCAAAAACAGCAGAGAGAAACGTGCTAAAGGAATTGTTCCCTAACGAGGTCCTCAACACTCCCACGGGAATCAGGTGAGTGCTCGATAGTGCATCTAAATGGAATCGTTTTCTCCTTGAGTTGTTTTGCATTTGAAATTGAATTACATTGAATCATTGTAAGGAATAAGAATAGTTTTCCAGACTGAAATTAGGTTTCAAGATTAGCATTCGGGATTAAGATTAGGATTTGGGATTAAGATTAGGATTTGGGATTAAGATTAGCATTCGGGATTAAGATTAGGATTTGGGATTAAGATTAGGATTTGGGATTAAGATTAGGATTCGGGATTAAGATTAGGATTTGGGATTAAGATTAGGATTTGAAATTAAGGGTTTGAGATAAGGATTAAGATGAGGTTCCTCAATTAGGATTAGATGTCGAGATTAAGGTTAAGGTTTTGAGATTAAGTTTCAAGAATAGGTTTTTAAGATTAGGTTTCAGGAGGATAGTTCTGATTTTTGATATGATGCCTTGAGAAGCACTGTGTGACTAATCCAGTTTTTCATTTCTTTTTTCTCTCAGCGCCACTCGTCGGCAGCCGATTAAAGGAGCAGCGGGCCGGCCCTTCAGCAGCCCCTGGCAGGACAGCCTGCGTCCACGCCTCGCCGAGCACAGATACACCAGTTCATCCTACACGGAGACCCGATCCGTCCCTCGCGTCAGCGCCGTCCCTCGCCTCAGCGCTGTCCCTCGCGTCAGCGCCGTCCCCCTGTCCGTCCCCAAACCCGCAGCGCCCCCGAGTGTCCCGGCCAAAGCGAGGCGCCGAGTGCCCGTGTGGGTGCAGCTGCTGCTCCTCAGCGCCGTCGCCGGCTTCCTGCTGTTCCTCTACCAGGCCATGGAGAGCAACCAGATGAGTCCGTTTGGGCAGCCGGGCCGCACCAGTGCGCTAGATAACGCCTGAGAAAGAACAGTCCGTCTTTAACGTACCTTCAGACCGCCGGCGTTTAAAGACTTCTCTCTTCCCCGTACATCGTTTTTCTAACTCGCCCAGTCCAGAGAACCATCCGGAACCAAACGAGATCGCTAGAACCCGTTTGCGATTCTTTTCTGATCAGTTTTCGAGGGGCTCTGTTTGGTGCTAGGTTTGTAAGAAGCTTCTGAATGAAAGCTAGAATTAAGGACAAGCCAAAGGAGTAATGTCTCTATGTATTTTTATGTTTTGTGAATATAATATCCTGGGGAGGGGGAGGGGGAACCTAATTAATCTGATTTATGAGTTTAATAATAAGTCACAAGACGGCCTTAAACTGAACTCGGGATGCATCGATGCACTTTGTTTAAAATCAACTCGCTAACGTTATAAAGAACGAGACCGGTAGTGCGTGGACGCGCACGTGTGCACGCGTTTCATGACCACTATTTAAACCGTGGAAAGGTAAACAGAGCCAAGTCAAGTGTTCCATGGCGCTCCTGACTGGTTCATACTAACTCGGTTACTCGTTTTGGTCTCATCGAGTAAAAAAAAAAAAAAAAAAAAAGTTTCCTCGTACTCGTTCTGAAAAAACGTAGTACCGATGCGTCCCTAAACCTGAACCCGTCTCCTCACTAACTCATCGTTTCACACAGTGTTACCGTGTCGAGTCTCATAATATTTACGTATGTAAATTGTGTTTGCAATGTAACAAGGCGTAAGCTCACTGGCCACTTTATTAGGAACACCCGCACGTTCACGTAAGCAGCCAGTCATGTTGCAGCGGCACAGTGCGTGAAATCATGCACATGCACGTCAGCCTCAGATTCCTGTGTCCTTCCGCTCTTGTAGCTCATCCACCTCCAAGTTCTGTCGCGTTGCGATGCTTTCCTGCTCACCACGGTTGTAAAGAGTGCTTATTCGAGTTACCGTAGCCTTCCTGTCAGCTCGAACCAGTCTGACCTCTCTCATCTCATGGCTTTGTTTTCGCAATGTTCTGCGTAAACTCTCGAGACGCGTGCGTGTGTGTGTGTGTGTGTGTGTGTGTTTTCGGAATCTTTTATTAGGTGTTCCTAATAAAGTGGACGATGAGTGTATATCGCAGCTCACTTTTGATCATATGCAACATATCTGTACGTGTTTATTCATCAGAAATTCCAAAAAAAAATGTCAACAGCACAAAAAAAAAAAATATTTTTTTTTTCTAATTGTTTTTAATATCTTATTATAATTGAAAGGAAATTGACCTCATTGATCATTTATAAGCAGCGTATCGACTGTAAAAGATTCGGTAAATAATAATAGAATAATTTAAAAAAAAAAAAAAACTTTCTTAAAATCAGAATATATTGGCTTGCAACCCAGCAGACATGAGGGAAGCTCAGCGCTTCGTTCTAGCCATCGCGTTTTCCTCACGTATAGTATATTTACTCCTCCTCCTTATCGTATTTATTGTTGTCGTTTATGTTTATTTGGGAGAGCGGAGCGTGGATTACGACGGAGATGGAGAACAGGGCTTTCGAATTAAACCGTGGGGATTTTTTTTATATACTGTAGACGGCATCACATGATTTGTAGAAATGAAATAAAACAGTTAACTTCATATCAAACGTCTCTGGCGTGCGTGTCGTTATTTCCCCACTCTCACGTTCCTCAGATAGTCTCGTCACACACTGAGGGATAAACACACGACTAATCCCCTTCCAGCTCCAACCCCACGTTACCGCTAATCAGTGTTTAACATAAACACTCCAGCAGTTACTGAGGAGCTTTTAACCTTTTTCCAAGACATGTCTCTTAAAAGCTGTAACAGCTAGACAGCCAGATTCGACTTTAGCTTCTTCTTTATTTTAGTTATTTTTCTCCATTTTTTTTTTTTTTAATTTTTTTTTTTATTTTTATTTTGATGAATTTTGACGGAATAATGTTTGTGCCACCAGAGTTTGAGTTTTAATATTTTTACAAATCTGATTTTCTTTTCTACATTTTTTTTTTTATTTTTTTTTTTATTTTTTTTTTTTATTGTTCATCAAATCTTGAAATAAAAATTTAATGTAGTTCATTCTTTACTAAATAAATTCACTTTCCCTGCTTTAGTCTGAATTTGTATACGCGTGTCATTTTTAATCAAAATTAAACTCTGATGTACAAAAGTCAAGCACTACTTTTTGGCAGGAGAATAATTGTCAGATTTATTTTTCTTAAAATTAATTGAAATTTGATAAATTGCACTTTTTTTAAAAAAAAATATAAATATTTAAATAATCTGAGAGCTTAGGGATAGCAAACAAGCACAAATTTGATTGTCGGCTCTCTTTTCAGCCAATCAGACGTCTCCCCCATTGTAAACTCGATTAAATGAATTTAAAAATAAATTGCGCCACCAAAAATGAGAATTTTTTTTTTTTGAAACCGTTGGATTACTTTAGTCCTAAAGCTAAATGTACCAGTTTAAAACGTAATAACTTAATAACATAACAGCAATAAGAGAACCTGGTAGCAGAAACGGTTCCATCTAGCACCCTAAAGCGTTCTTCGTCTGAGGGAAAACCTCCTGAAGGTTCCGTGTAGAACCCTTAAGCATCCGAGGAACCTCAGGGAACCTTAGTGTGGAAGTGTGAGTGTAAGATTCCCAAAATAAAGCCTAAATTTTCTTCTTTTCTAAAACTGCAATGCGAGTCCCTGGAGGCGCGAGTGTCCACCAGGTGAAGCTGTGAGCAGCCGCGAGCTCCGTCCTCACCTTGCCGCTCTGACGTCACTGAAGGACACGGAGGATTTAGCGTGAGCTCCGTGTGACGCCGGAACTCGCCGTCTGTCTGTCTGAAGTGTCTCTGCGTCTGACAGGCGAGTATTTAATCCACTCTGCAGTCGTTTACATACGTCTGAGAATCTGTATTTAGTTTAAGCTTTAATTCAGGGGCATGTATTTAGACTGATCTGGGTTCAGAGAGCAAAATATATTGTGACATTACTGCCGATTTAAACATTATATATAGATTCTTATTCATTTCGATTGTTTTTTTTTACTTTTCTTTTTTTTTTTTTTTACAGTAAGTCCTTGGTGCAGGTGAAAATGTACCCATCAGGACTGAAGTGTTTATCCCGGGTGAAGCTGTTCCACTCGCCGCTAATCTCCTTACAGCCGCGGGAAGATGAACAGAGACGCCGCACCCTGACCGCAGCCTCCTACCGCGGTAACGTATTTACAGACGCGACCATCATTAGCACGCTGGTTATAAACGCACTGAAGGGGGGATATATAATATATAATATATAATATGATGTCTAGTATATGCGACTCTGATTGGTCAGAAGGAGGTGTTGATTCATTTTCTAGAACAGCTACTAGATCAATACGTTACGGTTTCTATAGTAACAGCTCATTCACAGGGACTTGTACGGTGGACGCGCTGCTGTTAATAATAAACAGATTTTTAAAAATGTGTCTAATCGTTGACGTGATGACGTTCGATGAAAAAGTGAGGAGATGTTTATTTCACATTTATATAAAGAGTCGCCAGCGTCGCGACCAGAAGGTGTAAGTTTTTCCGAGTAAAGTTTTCTGGAACCTTCAGGACAGAGATGATTACGCTTTTTGCGGTTTCTCGGTAACATGACAAGCTGCGAGAGAGAAAAAAAAAAGTCTGGTGAGGGAACGACTGTTTATCAGGGACTAATTTGTCTCCCGGATTTTCCACAGCATGAAGTGGATCAAAAGTATGTTGTTTAATGAATAAAAAAATGTCATAGTTGGCAAATTGCTGTGGTATAAAAGGAATAAAACAAATAAAATCTATTTTTGTGCCACTTCCCTTGTTTTTGGGTTTTTAGTTGCAGAAATCATTATAAATAAACATTTTTTATTGCATTTTACTGCTTTGTGTCCTGTTCCTTGTTTCCTTTTTAAGAGGCTGATGTGAGCTGCGAGTACGGCTCAAAGAAATACTACGCGCTGTGTGGATTCGGAGGCGTCCTGAGCTGCGGGCTCACACACACCGCCGTCGTGCCTCTCGACCTGGTCAAATGCCGCATCCAGGTTCGTATCTGCACCGTGATCCAAAAAGACTGCAAGCCTATACGGCGCTCCGGAACGCGTTACGCATTGTGTGTTTCAGGTAAACCCGGGTAAATACAAGTCCATCTTTAACGGCTTCTCCGTAACCGTGCGGGAGGACGGGCTCCGGGGTCTGGGTCGAGGATGGGCCCCTACGTTTATCGGCTACTCCATGCAAGGGCTCTGCAAGTTCGGCTTCTACGAGCTCTTCAAAGCGCTCTACAATGACATGCTGGGAGAGGCGAGTGTGATGCGCAGCTGCAGTCTTGCTGACACTGAATCGTGTATCGCTGTGTCGTCGGTGATGTCTGACCAGCTTGTTTCCGTCTGGGACCGCAGGAGAACGCTTACCTCTGGAGAACGTCTGTGTACTTGGCCGCTTCTGCCAGCGCGGAGTTCTTTGCCGATGTTGCTCTGGCCCCCATGGAGGCGTGTAAAGTGCGGATCCAGACGCAGCCAGGTTACGCCAGAACCCTGAGAGAGTGCGCCCCAAAGATGCATGCAGAAGAGGGGCTGTGGGCGTGAGTACAACACGCGCAGTACAAAGCACACTACAACGCGCACGCAGTACAACGCACGCGCAGTATAACACGCACATGTAGTACAACACGCACACTACAACACGCACACTACAACACGCACGCAGTACAACACGCACAGTACAAAGCACATGTAGTACAACACGCTCAGTATAACATACGCAGTACAATATGCAGTATAACAGAAAGAAGCTGGGACACATTTCCTAATCTGAGTTAGAGTCAAAGTATCAGAGAACCTTAACAGTAAGGTTAGCTAACGGACCAGAGTAACGAAAAGGTTAGCTAACGGATCAGAGTAACAACATGAATAATGGACTTTTTTTCTTTTTTTTTTTAAATCTTCCTCAAAGGTTCTACAAAGGCGTGTATCCTCTGTGGCTGCGTCAGATCCCCTACACCATGATGAAGTTTGCGTGTTTCGAGCGTACGGTGGAGATGCTGTACAGGTACGTGATGCCCAAACCTCGCAGCGCCTGCTCCAAACCCGAGCAGCTCGTCGTCACCTTCATCGCCGGCTACATCGGTGAGCGATTAGCGGGTTGTTTTTTTTTGGTTTTTTTTGTATAACTTTTCTATAACCAACAGGTATTACATTGGGGGGAAAAAAAGATTGCTGTTTGTCTCACAGGTAAAGAGAAAAGTCTATAGAAATGCTGGGCTTCTCTTGTCTGATTAGCACTTTTTTATTTCTTTATTTATTTACTTCTACACACTACACTTTTTGCTCACAGTTCTTAGCAGAAAAATGTATAATATGGAAGAATAATCCTGAAAAAACTAAAGCGTTTTCACACACTAGGTGCTTGGACCCCTAATGATAGTAGTAGTAGTAGTAATAATAATAATATCTGGGTCTCTGATCTCTGATGGATGGATGAGGAACACGTTAGACGAGTGCTGAAATGAACGCGTGAGGTTTTGATAGTCTTGCGAGCACCATTTCTTCTTCGGTCTTTATTTAGCTGGTGTGTTCTGCGCTGTGGTTTCTCACCCGGCCGACTCGGTGGTGTCCGTGCTGAACAAGGAGAAAGGAAGCTCAGCCATACAGGTGCTTAAGAGACTGGGACCTCGGGGTGAGTCTTTCTTCACGCACGCACACACACACACACACACAAACACACACACACACGGATTTGTTTGAGATGCTGTGAGGATGCAGTACCTCTCAGACACCACCTGGAGGTGCCCTTGTACCACAACTGCTAACACTAAACCCTCTCTTTGGTTTAGATGGCTGAACGTCCCCAAGTCCGATAACGTATTAGAACTTGTGATCTGTGGTAGAAGGAAATATAAAGAGATGCTGCGTCTCAGTCGGCTCCCTCGCTCCCTCGGTGGTGAATCAGTAGATCGTGTACGCGAGTTCGGGCGCCGATAAGCACCCTGACTCACGACACGCCGACGTAGACTCCATTTCCGGCGACGTGACCACGTACTCGCGTTATAAAACCTCACCACGGGCATTTATCACCAACAGACGGGACTGAAATCTTTCTGACTAAATGAAATGTCTTATAAACGTATTAGCTTAATCACACGTGTTTTCTGTCATGGTGCTTCAAACAGGATCGTAGGCTAACTAGCGGATTTTTAAAATAAAAATCATTAAATGCTTAAAAAGGCTTCAGAAAACACGACGTCATCTCCAGTAAGGGGGGCACAGTGAGCGTCGAGGCTCCCTGGTTTTTGCTGTGCATTGTGGGATATTTTTCGGAAGCGAACGTTCCAGTGCACTGGAGTTTTGTTTTTGTTTTTTTTTTAACGATAGAGACAGCCGTTAAAATGGCCGACCCCCTGATCAGTGCCCTGACTACTGGACTAGAGCGCTGACTGAGACGCAGTCCATGTTTAATCCCGACTCTCTGACCTGCAGGCGTGTGGAAGGGGCTGTTTGCTCGCATCATCATGATCGGCACCCTCACCGCCCTGCAGTGGTTCATCTACGATTCGGTGAAGGTTTATTTCCGCCTGCCGCGCCCGCCTCCCCCGGACATGCCCGAGTCTCTGAAGAGGAAGAGGAGTTTGGCGGGCCAATAGAGAAAACACACACACACACGCCTCAAGGGCAAAATCTACCAAAACATTGCATGTGATTTCACCAGTGAATGACCGTGACATTAATTCTGGAGTAAAGTTATTAATAATAAAGATATTAAAAGCCTCAAAGCCACAGTTACGCCTCAGTGGTCTGGTTTGTTATCGTTCTAGTTCCAGGGAATGATTTAGGGAACGATCAAGCAGATGAGGGGGGAAAAAACATGGTTAACCGTGAACTGAGTGTGTTGATAAAAAGGAGCGAGAAGCCTGAAAATGTCCGTTTTTTTTTCTAATACGTCGGATTAAATACAACTGAAAACTAAAGTGGGCCGGGGCGTTAGTTAGGGAGCTGAAGATTTGGTGGAGGAGTTTGCGAGCAGAAAAGCAAGAAAGAAGCGAACATGATGTAAGACTTCCTTCTGTAAAAGATACAATATAGTAATGTATACCTTTTATTCTTTTTTTTTAATTTATTTTCTTTTTTTATTCCGTCTTTTAATGTGAAATAATGTGGAAAGTCCGAGTGAAGGAGGCTGGAAGTGAAAGTGGCAGTGCTCTGATTTCTTTACTGTTACTGAGTTCAGTCTGAACATACACGTGCGTTGAAACGCAAAGAAAACGCCAACTTTCCGTGAATCATTCCCCTGATTTATGATAATTCACTTGAGTGCAAAAGTTTGTGCACCCCCTAATGGTTACTGGGTGCAAAAAAAAAATAAATAAATAAGGACAATGAACCTGTCTGTTACAATTTACATTAAGTATTACAAACGAATAAAATTACAAATGGTTAAGGAATGAGAGGTTTCACGTTTACGGTCCTGTGCATAAAGAGTGCTTGAGCATCTATATACAATGAAATTGTATTGCTGCAGTTGCAAACTTCTACCCAGACGCAGTGCAAAAATGATCAATGAACACTTATGTAGTACAAAAAGTAGCAAACTGGAAACCTTGAACACAGACAAAAGACCGTGCAAGATTATTAATGTGCTCTAAGCAAGTAAATAATAATAATAATAATAATAATAAACTGTCAACTTTTTGACTGCATACAATGTTTCCAAAGTGACATACTGCACATACAGTACATGGACAGTCAGAGTCCGATATCAGTTCAGTTAAATTCAATTCTACTATTACGTGTTCATTCTTAAGGGTGCACAAATTTTCGCATTCAGCTGTACATGGATGAAATTTCACGGCTGCACAGTTTACCCAAGATTTTACAACTACCAGTGCAGCTAGAAATGACAATTTAGGTCATGTTAATCATTTTTCAAAGATTTTTTTCCAAATAAATCAAAGCTCAAAAGTAAAACTACCTGAAGCTTAGCGACTCTGAAGAAGTCTTTAAGCTCCGCCCACTTTACAATCCCATCATGTCACACATCCCTGAAAAGCTTGTTTCCTGATAGACATGTCAGTGTATGTACACGTCAGTTTCCCTATAAACCTTAACCACACTAACTAGAGTGGAAACACGTTAAACCACGTTATATTCTTAAAACCGTTTTCCTCGAAATCATTTGAACCAAAAAGCTCAGTTTCTAGACGAGTTGTTGCATTCGTGAATTTTTTTTAGAAATTCATTTTGATCTCTGGTTAGAAGTATATTATAGAGGATTTTATTTTTAATCACAAACCTGTAACTTGTAATTTGAAATGTTTTGTTTTTAAAGGCAACTCTTACCCCTAGTAAGTTCAAAATGTCAATGTATTAGTTTGTGCACCCCTGATCATCACACTCGTATGTGGTTCTTCCCCAAACTGTCGGCACAAAGCTGGAAGCACACAATTGTAGAGAACGTCTCAGTGTGCTGTAGCATTACAGTTTCCCTTCACTGGAACTCAAACCTGTTCCAGCATGACGACGCCCCTGTGCACAAAGCGAGCTCCATGAAGACATGGTGTGTGAAGGTTGGA
>CM075020.1:2539804-2550480 GCA_037576675.1 Pangasius sanitwongsei | reverse complement strand
CAACATCAGCGCCTGACCTCACTAATGCTCTTGTAGCTGAATGAACACAAATCCCCACAGCCACGCTCCAACATCTAATGGAAAGCTTCCCAGGAGAGTGGAGCTTATTATAACAGCAAACACAGTAAATCTGAATTGGGATGTTCAACAAGCACATATGGGAGTGATGGTCAGGGGTGCACATACTTTTGACTATATTGTGTACACTACTAGGGCTCTAAGTCGAGTCTTGAGAAGTTTTTCTGTATTGACCTGGACTTATCTCAGATTAACTGGCATTTGTATTCAGACTCGTCACGGATCAACGTGGTCTCGGTCTCAAATGAGAATTTGTAATAACAAACAAACAAACAAATAAATAAATAATAGTCTTTCCATATCAAGTTTGACAAGAATTAATTCCTTCTTCTAGAAAACAGCGTAATCACTGGCACAACGCAGCTGAAGTAAAGTCTTGGCCTCAGTAACGACGGAAATGGTTTTCGGTCTCGATCTTGACTTGATCTCGGCTAGTCCTGGTCTTGATGAGATCCCTATACACCACAGAAACTTTAGACTTTTATTTAATCTTTAATATTCAGATACTTTTGCCAGCTTCCAAGCTCCATAATCATAATCATAATCTGTCCAACGTACATTTTTCCAACGCAAAAAAATCCTAGTCAGAACATCAGCAATTAATAGGCAACGATATGTGATTTTTTTTTTTAAATCTCTATATTCACCTGTAGTGACATTTACACCACATTAACATTTTTAGTCAGTTTAGTCAATCAGCACAGCAACCGAGTGCTAAATAAATGTAAGAATGTCGCTAGAATCCAAAATAAATGCTTATTAGGGATATTTTGTCACGTTTTGTCTGTCCTCATATCACAATTTGGACAAAATGACGTGTCCACGGCTGTCAGGAAACGATTTCCAGGTATTTGGATCACCATTTTGTTCCGTAATACAGAAGAAACTTGAAAATGGAATCTGATGTGTGTGTGTGTGTGTGTGTGTGTGTGTCAGAGTGCACTTTGTTCCCTCTATCCTGTTTTTTTTTCTCTCATCAGCTCTGAGTACGAGCTCTGCTGACCCCGACAGTGCCAGCTCGGCGAACGCAGATGGAGCTTATCACAGGCGCCGAGCTTCCAGGTCACCTGCTGCACACGCGCGAGAGCGTGTGGCGCTTTTGTGGCTGTGTGCGAGTGCTCACGTGTGTTCGGAGTTCACACGATCTCCAGGCACTAATGGAGACACCCATGCGTCACGCTATTTAACAAGGGGGACGTGTGCTTCGAGTTACACGCACTTACGGGCGACGCTTGTCATTATAATCCATTTGGTTTCACCGGTTAATGCGGGTTTTCATGACAGTTCAGAGAAATGGGGTCTGTTACCACTCTCTTCCGTGTTGAAGGTTAGAAGATGTGCAGCAAACCGGATCCTGTGACGTTTTTTTTTTTTTGTTTTTTTTTTGCATCGGTAATCGCAGAAAAGAAAGCCAGGGGTGAAAAATAACACAATTCTTCATCATGACATTCTGTATTTTGCCTGAAAATGATTTGTGTGCGATATTGTGTAACTACGACGAACTCTCACCGTGTAACTTTCACCAACTCACGCTCTCGCTATATTTATAATACATCAGCCCACTTTAGTTCTATTCTTATAGCCAGACGCAGGGTTTAAACGCCTGCTTTCGAATTTTTTTTTATTTTTTTTTTTAAAAGGTTTAAATATAATTAAATAGGCATAAATAAAGTATAAAGAATGAGTCAAGAGGTTTGGATGAGTTTGGACTTTACACTGTGTGCTTTCCAGCCCTGTTTTGCTGTGTGCGTCATAAAAGAATTCCTTGTCGAGATCGAAATGTTCACAGCGGGCCTCACTTGTCTGTCTTTTAGTAAATCTGTGTGTAAATGTTTTTGCGTAAGCTAAACTGAACTTAAAAATTTCCACCGGATTTACAGAAGTTCTAGAAAACGCTGATTTTCTTCGTACTCGTGTGCGTATGTTGATCACCTGTAGAGTGCATTCCTGACGCAGCTCATTTGCATGTAGCGACGCCCACAAAACTCCATAAAAGGTCAAGAGCACAGAGAGCTGGGACATGAAATGAACAGTCAGGGTAAAGGCTGAAACAGAAGTGAAAATTATTTTGATTCACGTCTATGGCAACAAATTATTATTATTATTATTATACGCGCTAAGGAGCACGAGTAGGACACAAACGTTCAGAATTTACGAGATTTTTCACGAATATTAAATTTCTTGTGTAAACGCTCGTACAAATGATTTCCGAATAAACAGGACCCACTATCGGCGACCAATTATTGAGTGCCATTGTGACTAAAGACAAAGTTCTATTAGTGTGAGACATTTTTCTTTATTAACATACCGGGGTGTGAGCATTGCTACGACTACGACACTCATCTAAAATCCACCAATAGGAGGACGGCAGACTCACAGGACAGCTACAAATACGTTAATAAACAAAACATGCTAATCGGCAGAAAACGTCTCCATATTACCTCAAGCCCACTTCGTGTTTATTCGAGCCTGGTTTCTGCACGAGCTGATTCCTAGATCACGCTGATCGATGACGTAAGCAGAGCGTAGTAACGTTACTTTAATCGCAGATCTATCGTTAGAGGATCTTCATCGTGTAATCTGGTACGGAGAATTGCAGACCAGATTTTACTGAGATCTTGTACAGTGTGATGAAAAAGGCGTACTGAAATCACAAAGTGTAAAAGCAGAGCTAGTTAGTTCACCTGAAATGGGAATCTATTTTAATTTCCAGGGGGAAGAAAAAAAAAAGCAAACAGAAATTCAAATCAAAACAAATTTGGTCCCACTGGATCAGGAGTCCTGTGTGACAGTCCCGGATGGCTGATGTCCAGGATAGTTTGGTGAATTTCCTGCTCAGTTTATTCAGCTCGCGGGTTTAAATTACCAGGTTCATTCAGTGTGTTGAACAAGATTAAACCTGACGGAGGGCGAAAGGAAACAAAACACCTTTTACACGGTGAGAACGTATTAATTATCTCCCTTCCTGCGAAATACTGCCAACAGGATCAAACTTGCACGGCTTTACCGTGTGACCTAGTAATTCTAGTCATTTGAATCCTGTGTGCCTTTTTTTTTTTCCCCCTTGTCAATAAATATCGAATCCTCTAATGATAATGGTGGCAGGTGACACATTTTTACCTTAAAGCTTAACCTGTAAAGGATTGTATTCATTTCCTCAGCACCTGTAATACTGTAGTATAATAACAGTAGATTTTAGTTTATCAACATTCAGAATATAAATTAAGAGTTACGGCTTTAACATGCCACAGGACCGTACGTGTGTCCTAGTTATGGGAATTCTGGCTCTTTTCAGTGACTCGGATCATTTGACTCACTGAATCATTTGACTCAATAATCTGACTCGACTCGTTCAACTGCCCAAAAAAACATTGAGTAATGTTCCTACTGGAGATGCTGGTATTTTCTCTAATAAATGATCTGCTTAATTTTTATTTTTTTTTTTTTGGGATAATGACTATGCATAAGTATTTGCTCCCATGAGCTTTTCCCACGTTTCGAGATCATATTAGTAATTCAAATCCTGCGCGAATTTTTTTTTTTTTTTTTTTTTTTATAATACTGATTCTTCTACTGAACTACATACATATTTTAACTAAAAACGACCCTATAAAGAACGTTAATACTTTTATAATGATTATAATGATCATGTAACCATTCCACTGATTGGAGTTCTGGTCTTTTCAGTGTGTCAAATCATTCGATTCATCTCATCAACAAGAGCCAACGCATTCAACTCTCAAACAATTCATTGACCTGTTTTATTTTCTGAAATCTTTCTCTACCTTCTAATTAACAATGAAACAGTAAAATCACTTTACCATTCGCCTCCTGAGGCTCATCCCTGTCATGGGCAGGGCAAAAAATGCAAACGACTCAGCATTCACTCAGAGCCGACTCGCATATATGACTTGTTTTTTTTTTTCTCTTTTTCACCCATTTTCTTTCCTTTTTCATTCTTTTTTTTTTGTTCTAAGATGCATGACAGTGCCATGTCTCTTGCAGTGTAACTCAACTACAAACAACTCATATATGCGGCTCGGCTCTCATCCAAAAGAGCCGACTCAAAGAGCCGACACACAATATGAGTCGTTTGCGTTTTTTTAACTCCTTTATTTTCTTACGTTTTTAAAAAGATGTAGGCAATGTCGTGTCCTTTACAGCGTATTTTAACTGCAAATGACTCATATACGCGACTCGGCCATCAACATTCACCTCAAAACTCGGACTTAAAGAACCGATTCAAAGAACCGACTCATTTGCAAATGACACATTACTAGTATTCGCATTATAAAGCATTCTAATGAACTCCAGTCCAGTGACAAATGCTTTTTTTTGCAACTAAAATAGATTTGGTCAGTCTTTGTTATATGATAGTAAATAAATGTTACAGTAATCTCATATTAATCTCAGGGGATTCTTCTGAATATTTATTAATGGTGATAAAATGACTTTTTATTATTTTACACGTCACATTACATGCTGTATTGTGTTACAGCGTGTTTTGTTCGGTCCCACAATCTCGCTGTGTAACAATACTCTGATTTATGTTTCATATTATACACTGAGCAATGGGAGCAATGTTGGCTCCGAGCCCGTCTTGTGTCCTTTTGTCCTGAATCGTGGCACGTACACTGATCCAGACCTTCTCAGGCAGAACAAATGAGCCATTTTTACACAGCCCTCTGATTGGCCACCATTCAGCTGGATGGCAGAGTCGAGGTCACTGATTGGTCGGGGTGTGCAAACTGAACCACAGAGGTCAAATTGTTCATGTGGTGAGTGTGTGATGAGTGTTTGTTATTCAGAGTCTACATTTCCACTCACCATCCAGATTGTTAGTAACAGAGCTAAAATTGTAATTGGAGGATTCAGTCAGATGCAAAAGTTTTCACACCCTTAGTACAAGATCATTTCAGTCATTAAATTGGACAAGGTGTAGGGTATTAGGCTCACAGATGTTCCTGCATTATCATAAGTAGTGTATGTTAAAATATTAATAGTGAAAAATCTTCTGTTCTGAATGTGATATAAACTTTAACTTCAGCTCGTAACCCTTCTCTAAGCAGCTCAGTCCTCTGGCAGCGTCTGGATCCTCTCCGGTGTAATACTGTGATATTTCAGCTGTAACTTCAGATGAATCCAAAAGGTTTATGACAAAAAAACACACAAAAAAAATGTCTGTTTTTGTAAGATTCTTCTTTCTGGATAGTTGCAGTTGAATTGCAGGATGCTTTGTACAATCCACAACAGTGGATGTTCAGAGATTGTTTTAATACCACACTTCCAAATCTCACTCCTAATTTGAATAAAATCCCAAAAATCTGAGCGTTGGAAAAAAGAAGAAAAAAAAAATGAATTTAATATGACACTGAGTCACAAAAATACTAAATTTTTTCCATTGGAAGATCATAGTTTATCAAACATTTTACAATAAGGGACCACTTTAACTGTTGAAAAAAAAATCAGGTGAAATCATTTTACAAATAATTATTTATTTATTTATTTACAAATATTAATTATTTATTTAAATGTGTGCCACAATATTTTGGCTATTTCTTGGAGCCAGAGTGTTTTGGTTTTTTTTTGTTTGTTTTTTTTTTTAACTATTATTATTTCTGAACTTTCCACCAACATAACCGATTTCTTTTTTTTTTATAAAATTCGTCATTAGATTCCAGCTGACATTTTTATCAATTTAATAACTTTGATAGCTTTGCTTGAGAATCACAGACAGATCATCATCAGTGCATGAAAAAATAAAATCCCACAAACTAGAATCTTAAGTGCCGAGGCTTCATCACATGACCGTTTAGCATGAACGTTAGTGAACAGGATAGATAAATAAATCGTCTATAAATTATAAAATCATATTGCGGTTTACGTTTTAACCGAGTTTAAAGAATAGTAGATGGGGGGGGGCATAAACTTTTCTTCTCAGCGTTAGGCTTGTATTTCTGATTGTTAGCATTGATTGCTTGTGTGTGATTTTTTTTTTTTCCCCTTTATTTTCTACAGCCGAGTAGTTTTGAGTTTGCTGTGTGAACTCTGTTCTAGTCAGTGTTCATTCTAAGGATTATGAAATAAATGTTATTCATTGACACACGCTTACTTTTTACTTTTCACTTTTCCCTCTGCCCCGCAGCTCGACTGCATCTCGACTGCTTTTCGCTGAACTGAGTTTTGCCTTTTTGTACTCAGTAAGGCGTATATACACACAGAACTACTGGTTTATGATCATTTTATGTTATTTATTTGGAAATCTGCCACAGTAAGGTGAGCTTCTCTTCTTCTTTTTTTTTTGCAGCCAGTGAATCCTTTAAAAATTCCCTAGTACCTCCTCAGTACAGATTTATTTCCCAATTATTCAAATATTAGATTATTTTACTACTTGCTGATGTAATTTCTTTTATTAATGTTGTTATCGTTTAATTATTGTACCAACACCTTTTACCATCGTCCTGTTTTTCTTTAATTTTGTATACTTTTTAAACTTATTATCCTTTTACATGTTTTATTTTTTGTTTCATTTTTAATCTTTTATGTAAAGCATTTCGAGAGTTTGTATATATAGAAACAATTATTATTATTATTATTATTAGTAGTAGTAGTAGTAGTATATTTGGCTCATTTTTTACTTGAAATAAGCTTGAAATAAGTGAAGTTATCTGCCAATTAAACACTCTTTCAAGTTTGAGATGAGTAAAAGAATATGTAGAAATAGTAGTCTTATGAGTTTCAAAACAATCTAATCACGAGAAACATCGGTTGAATTTGCATATGTTCAAGATATTTTACATGAAAATATATCAATTTTTTACATTTTTAACTTGAAGCGGAGAATAAACACACACTTCTTTTTCAGCACTGACTTTTCTTTAAACAATCCATGCCATCAGTTCACTGATCAGACCAGAGAGAGAGATGAACCATCTATGAAAGTCTGAAAATTCCAAGCTAATGTGTCTAGCCCTGTAGCTAGTCTCCTCCATTTCTGCTACATTTCACATGACGTTGTTCACGTGTGATTATGTCAGTAATATGAAATCACTTGAAAAACATGAGAAGGTACATTTTATCACTGCGCATGAGGACACACAGGACCGCATGTTAGAAATGAACTAATGGCATGATTGCTCACGTGTGAATCACAAAAAAATCGCATGTGGGGAAGAAACAAAGTATGAACCACACCATGAAGTGACTAAATGTGAAAAGGTGAAGCCTGTGTGACTTCTCTGTAAGGCTTTCTCCTGCTCTCTAAGCTGGAATTCTTTCATCCCTCCCATCCCGTTCCAGGATCCCTGCTCTCGAATCTTATTGGAGGATGTAGTAGGTGGAGTGGTGGCTCCTCCTGCTCGTGTCTGGGAGCCGGACGTGAATAACGTGTCATGTTTCTCCAGCTGTGAGGGCAGGGGATTATTGAAAAGCTCCTGGATGCTAGGAGCATTTCATTGTGCTCTGCTTATACTGTGCGCTGAGCTTGTTCATGACCCGCTCATGTTAAACAAACTCGCGTAACCATTTTTAACTTTTTTTCAGTCCACAGAAAGGTGACAGAGCAGCAGATTGACACCTAAACTATGTTCCCTGTTCACGGTTTTGCGTGGTTGTGCTGAAGCCTCGAAACAGTGCAGCTCTTTCAGCGTGTCCTGGGTTTTTCCGGGATTTTACCATCAGATTTGACCAGCTGTCCTGTTAACCCCGTGTGCCACACTTCATCTGAGCTTCAAATATAATAAAGCTTTAACCCTTTTAAAAAGCATGTGCCACTGATTTATTAAAGAATTTCTACTAAAGAGTTCAAAGGTCACTTAAATATCACTGATTAAAGGTATACGAGTTAAGGAATCTGTTTTAATTTTCCTTTTTGTCATAAACTTATACAGATGTATTATTCCACTATAATGTTAATGTTCATTAAAGTAGTGCTCGTCCATTTTAAACTATTTTTCTGGTTCATTTTTTAGGTCTATGAACCAAGCCTGTGTGATCAGACAAGGTCATTTACATTTCATTTAAATACAAACCACAAGCTTCACATTACATATTAGCTGTGACCTTCAAAGCCCAGACACCGATGAATAATTATTCCACTCAGGAAAGTCTGTGATTCATCCGTCCTGTCTGCATGTTCAGGCTGGTGTTTGTTTGGTAAAGGGTGAAAATAAAGAGTAAGGGCCACACCTTGGCTTTTCTGGGTTTTAGTTTAAATAATATCAGTGCATCACCAGTTCAGACAGGACAACCACAGGACATACTCTCCAAAAACCTGGCAAGAAAAGAAAAGAAAGTCGTATGTTTTCAGCAAACATGTAGAACAAGGTTCTCTGGTCTGATGAGAACAAAATGTAACTTAATGGCCTTGTCACCAAGTGCTACATACCCTGAGAACACCATCCCCACTGTGAAGCATGGTGGTGGAAGCATCATGTTGTGGGATTGAGGGCAAGCTAGACGGAGCCAAATATATAATCTGAGAAGAAAACCTGTTCTAGTCTGCAAGAGTCTAGATGCTAAGGGTACTGCCAAAGCTACACTGGAGTGGTTCAAAACCAAGAACGTGAAGGCTAATGACTCTTAATCGCACCATCCATGTCGCCCAGAAGAGGATGGATTCCTTTTTGAGTCTGGTTCCTCTCATGGTTTCTTCCTCATGTTGCTTTGTCATTAAGGATCTAATTTCTAAATCTGTATCTGGATTTGCGCAAAGCTGCTTTGTGACAATGTTCAGTGTTGAAATATTAATGTTAATAAAATTGAATTGAACTGAATTGAATTGAGTATGGTAGAACGTCCCAGTCCTCAAGCCGAGTGGGAATCTGTGGCAAGACTTGAAGATTCTTGCCAAGCTGACAGAGCCTGAGCAATTCTTTATTGCGACAGGTTAATAAAAGAAGAATTGGCCAAAAATCCAAGAATCCAGATGTGAAAGCGGATCAAGACACATCCCAGAAGACTTGAAGCTATAACTGCAACTGAGTATTGACCAATGCGGTGAATATTTATGCAACCCACAAAGTTCTGCCTTTTTTTTTTAATTAACCTGTCGCAATAATTTTTTTTTTTTTTTTTGCACCTTCAGATGTTAGACATATTGTGGAAATCAAATGGCAAAACTTCAAATTAACTCCATTTCTAAACAGTACTAAAGAGTTCAGGGGGGTGAAAACTTATGCAAGGCACTGTATATAATGTGTGATTTTAGGAATCATTTGAAACACTCTTATTGATGGGATCTGAACCAAGAAAAAGTCAGATCGGTAATGATTAAAGAGCTTTTCTAGCCTATTCGTCAGACAATTTGTCATCTGATGCTGCCCTAAGAAGTACTCTCAGAAAAAAAAGGGTACTAAACAGTACCATTCCTTATCACTAGGGCAGCACCCTCAAGCATACACCTTTTGTACCTTTAATATGTATCTTCCACCTAAATGTGGATGTAGTGTACCTTTAAAAATGATTAATGATAAAGGGTAAAGTTTTAAAGCTACATTACATGGACCTTACTATGGAAGAGACACCAGGCGACAAGACATGGTACTGTTTAGTACCCTTTTTCTGACACTGTAGCTTTGAAGTTTTGACAACCCTACATGCTAGCTACCAAATTATAAACAAACTAGTAGCCTAATGTAAACCACCGTCACTCTGACCAGGCAGTTACTAAGGATGAACGAATAAACGCTATAGATTCATCACGCAGTGCCGGACTTCGTTTGTCCATATCACACCGCTAGCTCGCGCCTTTATGGAAGTAAAAACCTTCCGCTTGCGAGACTTTTTGTGGGGTTCTGATGTACAACCATAATCTCAAACAGACATCATGTGATCCTTTAAAAATCTTTTGTAAACCTAATCATGTTCTTCATATTTGTTTTCCTACTGGGTTATACGTCCCTACTACACACTTAGAAAAAAAAGGATACCAAACTGTATGGTATGGTTTCTGCAAGCTTTCACCATTTGTACCCATAAAATGTACTTATTACTTACAAAGGTCCATGTAGAGTAGCTTTAAAGCTAAACTCTAAATTATGCTTAAATAAATTTAAAGGTGCACTATATCCACATTCCCAGGTGAGATATACAGTATATAGTAAACGTACAAAAGATAAGTGTCCTGACACTTTGTACCTTTAGAGGAGGAGTCCAAGAAAGCGTGATTGGCCATGCTGTCTGTGTGGGAGGGGCGTACTCTGTCTCCCATGTCAATCACAGCAACACTAGCCAATCGCAGGCGTCTTTGAACTCTCATGTATGTGGAAGAGGGTAGATAGCGCTTCCCTCTGAGTGTGGCTGGAGGAAGCACGTGTTACTTACATGCTGATGATACCACAAGGAAAAGTACTGCAGTTCTGAAAGTGCAGCTTGCAGTAGTTTTAAATTCGTAAACACAGTACATTATATGGCCAAAAGTATGTGCACCCCTGACCATCACTCCCATATGTGCTTGTTGAACATCCCAATTCAGATTTATTCCCCCTGTGTTTACTGTTATAATGAGCTCCACTCTTCTGGGAAGTCTTTCCACTAGATGTTGGAGCGTGGCTGTGGGGATTCGTGTTCATTCAGCTACAAGAGCATTAGTGAGGTCA
>CM075020.1:2518975-2539704 GCA_037576675.1 Pangasius sanitwongsei | reverse complement strand
TCCACTCCAACCTTCACACACCATGTCTTCATGGAGCTCGCTTTGTGCACAGGGGCGTCGTCATGCTGGAACAGGTTCAAGCCTCTTAGTACCAGTGAAGGGAAACTGTAATGTTACAGCATACAGAGACATTCTGTACAATTGTGTGCTTCAGACTTTGTGCCAACAGTTTGGGGAAGAACCACATAAGAGTGTGATGATCAGGTGTCAACAAACCTTTATATCTATATGTATATAGTTTTAAGAAACACTAGTCTGAATAGAGTAAGAGAAATGTGAATCTTTGGACAGAGGGGATCTGGTAGATTATATGACACTGACCTGATTTCAAAAGTCATCCACTTTATTATTATTATTACTATTATTTTTTTATTATTATTTATTTATTTAACTGAACTATAGCATGTGGAACTCGTTTGTTTTGTTTTGTTTTTCCACAGCTTGGTTCCGGAAAAAAAAAAAAGAAAGAAAGAAAGAAAGAAAGAAGTCAAGGTTGCTCGACTCACAGCTCTGGGTCCGTGTGTGTGTCCGCATCCGCACATTCCACACCGCCTTTACTCCACCTCTAGCGGCGCATCCAATGCGCTTTTTACGCACATGCGCAATTTGCGTAGCGCGCGCGCCTCCTCCTCCTCCTCTTTCTCCTCTTTCTCCTCCTCCTCCTCTCTCTCGCGGAAGCTGACTACAGCGAGCGCGCGCCCTTCACGCACACATCCTCCTCCGCCTGCCATCAGCTCCGATCAGCTCAGCAAGCCGCTTCACGCACCGCAGAAGGACGCAGAGACATTTCTCTCTCTCTCTCTCTCCCTCTCTCAGTCTCTCTCACACCTGATGTACGTACCGCACACTCTGATCCAACTCGCTTTGCTCTGTTTCAGGATGTTCACTTGTTTGCTTTGCTTTGCTTTGCTTTAATGAAGGTCATTTCATGCACATGCACAGAGCGCGTGCATGTAGGCCAGGTGTAAAAAAAAAAAAAAAAAAACAAGCAAGAAATGTGTTAAATTGTTTCCAGGTTTATAGAAGGACGCCTTTTTTCTCTGTCATGAGGAATGTTTCTTTCTCTCTCTCTCTCTCTCTCTCTCTTTCTGTGCATGCATTGTGTGTGTGTGTGTGTGTGCATTGCGGTTTGTTTGGTGTTTGAGGGCATTTCCGATTTAGGAAATTTCCGTGATGCAGATTTGGAAAAAAAAAAAAAGTGTAAATGCAATAGCGGTTGCTCTATCTGTCTATCTATCTATCTCTGAGGAAGATGTCCATTAATGCATCATGTGTAATGTTAGCTGTCTTTTCTTTTTTTTTCTCCCTGATTGTTTTGTGTGTGTGTGTGTGTGTGGAAAGATGTGTTGCCAGTAAACAAACCCGACATGAACTTGACCTTGTGCTTTAAAACTGCGCACTTGTGCACGCTGATTGTTTTGGGCGCACGAGCAGCTCCGGTCAGAGGCTCTGTAGAGTCTCGCGCTGCTCTGAGGAACACAAACTGCGGCTGAATTCCGCCTGAAGGCGTTTTATTAAACACTTCACAGCCCTGCTGCTGAGCTCTGCCCGTTACACACCGCCACATCCGGGACACTGAGCGTCATGACGTCATGTGCACGCTGCTGGCGCCACTAGGGCGCGTCACGGTGTGATCGGTTTCTGTAGAAACATATCGCGGTTTCACGTTTTTTTGTTTTTTTTTTAAACCAACAGCCTTAAAAACTGGAGGAAATGTTTATTATTTATTGTGATTTTTTTGGTGCACATTTTATACAACAGCTAAATCAGGTTCTGGCACTTTAAAAAAAAATCTTTTTTTTTTTTTTTTTTTTTTGAGATTCATGATTTTGATTCTATTCGTGATTACAACAATTTCCTTTAGAAACAGGAAGTCAGAGTGTTAGCATGTTGCAGCCAATAGCAGTGAAGATACGCCACATCCCGGCCAATCGAAACAAACCTGCCAAGCTGCATGAGCGAGCTAAATACTGAGAACAGCGAAGAGTTTAACAAAAGCACTTTATATATATAATGAGCTAACAAACTGCTAACGCTACTAATGAGCTAGCAAACTGCTAACGCTACTAATGAGCTAGCAAACTGCTAACGCTACTAATGAGCTAGCAAACTGCTAACGCTACTAATGAGCTAACAAACTGCTAACGCTACTAATGAGCTAACAAACTGCTAACGCTACTAATGAGCTAACAAACTGCTACTGCTTCCAATGAGCTAACAAACTGCTAACGCTACTAATGAGCTAACAAACTGCTACTGCTTCCAATGAGCTAACAAACTGCTACTGCTTCCAACGAGCTAACAAACTACTAATGCTAGTAATGAGCTAACAAATTGCTACTGCTTTTGATAAGCTAACAAACTGCTATAATGAGCTAACAAACTGCTAATGCTTCTAACAAGCTAAAGCACTTCTACTTCTGCTAATGAGATTTAAATAACATCCCCCTTTAATAACACTACGGGAGATTTGCAGAAAGTTACAAAGAGAAACACTCATTTAGATTTCAGGGCCATTTTAAAGCACGTTGTGTATGAAATGTTATGAAGTAGTGCATTTCCTGCGCAGCTGACGGTCTCTGTCACCGAGCAGGATGAAGGTGAAAGTCACTGAGTCTTTTCTGCTAAGTGTGAAAGTTGTGTAAGAACATTTTATTACCCTTTCTGAAGAGATTAGTAGCCGCATGGCCGGGTCTGTGTGCTGGACGTAGTGAATAATCGAGTAAATGTGTGTCCACCGCTGAAAAGCGTGTTGTGTGATGGCTCGCTAAGCTGCTCACGGCGTCCCGTCAGGAAGGAAACGCAGCTTGAGAAGAAACGTTACGACATTCTATATAGAACAAAAAGCACAAGGAACCAAACGAACACAATGTTCTTCATCTTGCTTGGAAAGCTATTTTTGAGAATGACTTTGATGTAAAATCTTGTACATTGTCCGTGTTTATCACATATTTAGCACACACACAGACACACACACCGCAATCAGGACATTTGTTGTCATAACATTGAAGAGGGAGCAGCTGTGAGGAAAGAGAGCATGCTCAGCTGAAAAAGAAAAAAAAAAAAACTAGTGTGACAGTGTGCAGTGCTGTTTAGCCAAAAACAAACAAACCAAAAAAAAAGCCAAGAAGTGTAGATTAGCAGTGCTGTGTGTTTTATTTGATCTGTAACGTTACGTTACTGCAGAGGCGTTAATGTGACGTCACATAGAGGGTTAACGGCGGCAGAGGCGGTAATGTGACGTCGCGTAGAGGGTTAACGGCGGCAGAGGCGGTAATGTGACGTCACATAGAGGGTTAACGGCGGCAGAGGCGGTAATGTGACGTTATGTAGAGGGTTAACGGCGGCAGAGGCGGTAATGTGACGTTATGTAGAGGGTTAACGACAGCAGAGGCGGTAATGTGACGTTATGTAGAGGGTTAACGGCGGCAGAGGCGGTAATGTGACGTTATGTAGAGGGTTAACGGCGGCAGAGGCGGTAATGTGACTTCACGTAGAGGGTTAAACAGAAACAGAAGTTGCTGTAATGTGATTCAGGATGAGTCCCGATGAGTGTAACTGACGGGAATGCTGAAAAAGCCAACTATGAAACCGTAATAAAAAATAAAAATTGAATGCAGTTCAGGAATCTATTTGCACAACAAACGATATCTGTAAACAGCGCTGTTTGTTCTCCTTTCACCCACTTCTGCTGGTTTATGTTTACAGAGCGGCTTCATCAGACTCTTCATCTCTGCAGGCAAAATAACAAAATAACTGCACTCTGGCTATAAAACAGAGCCTTTGCAAATGCAGCCTCGCCTATGGCACAGTTCCAGTGCAGAGTAGTTCAGGTACCTTTTACCCAGAAAGGTTCATGTAGCTTCACTGTATAAAGTAATGATGGTCCAGTTAAGTAGCTTTTCAGAGGTACACTCTATTCACATTTCCAGGTGAAAGGTACAAAAGATAAAGGTACAGGCTGGTACATTTTGAAATGAGGGCGCGTCCTGTAACAAAACATCAGCAAAAGTAGTGTGAAAAGAAGCATAGTGTCGGCTTTGACATGATTCCCCTCGGCCTGGTATGAGGATGTGTGCCACATGGAGCAGAGTGTGTTCCGAGCGAACTCTAGCGAGAACGTGATTCGACTCGCTGCAGGAAGTGAATCCAACACGCCGTGCGTTTTTGGGTTGCAGCGTTTTTCTGTAGATGTGAGCCGCTAAAACTGAGCCAAAGCACAGAGCGGTAGCGCTCTGAATAATGATTAGATTAGATCTAATCATTTATCGAGCGCCGGCTTCCTGTTCTCTGGTCTCCTGCACACACCTGGTAATGGTTTGTTTATCTGTTTCCTTCCCTGTACCTCTGACCAGTGTATGAAAGATTTTTTGAGGACATTTTCAGCCCTTTACACCCCTCAGACAATGTTTTTTAGTTATGTAGGGTACAGTAGAGTATGTGAAGTATTTGGCAAACGCACTAATAGGTGTGAAAGTGTCCTTAATGTATACGTTCAGTTTCATTGTTGCCTTCATTCTGTACTAAGGGTGTACAAACTTTTGCACTCAGCTGTGCTTCATGACTATACACCAGAGTGGGTTTTATCGGGCAAGTGAAACCTGACTGAGAAGGAATTTGAGTTGGCAGCGGCTCATGGTGCTTTACATTGCAAAAAGGAGTGTGTGTTTTACAGAACTGCATACACACACACACACACACACACACAGCTCAGAGTGAGCTTCATGCCTGTGCCCTGTTCTCCTTTTGTCCTTTTTGTTGGCGCCATGTCATTTCAGGATTAGCAAGTCCCCGGCACTCAGCGGCTGGAAAAGGACGAGGAGGATTAGCGGCACGTTGGCTCAAACACGTTTCACGTTTAGCTCACATGCATGCTGAAGTCAACCTTTCAACTCTGAACTTTAACACGTGATTCAGAATCGGTCCAATCAGTGTGCTGCATTACAGTTACAGCTCGAAGTAAGGAATGAAACACTCCGTGTCATGCTGTTATGGCAAAATAATCAACACCTCAAAGTGTTTTCTTCCTGTTGTATCACAGCAATTTGCCGACGATTACAATTTTTTTATATCTTGTAAAATGTAATACATTTTATCTGTGTGCCTTTAGAAAAGCAAGAAATCCAAACGGATCGCTGATGATTCCTCAGACCAATCCGGTGTCGCGGTGTTTCTTTGTAAAGCTCACAAGCAGTTAGTTCCCATTTACTGTTTGAAGCAAAATTGGAAGAAAAGCGTATAACCATGGTTTCGTCTTATCCTGTCGTTGAATGCGTATAGAGACCAAGAAAAATAAAGCTTGGAAGGAAGTAGCAGAGACCGTTGGTGTCTCTGGTGAGTGTACGTAGCTAGTGCAGATAGCTTGCTTTGCTAACCTAATCTGAGAACGCAGCTAGTGCGAAGCCGAGCACATAACACGTAAATCAATCAAACTGTTTTTCACAGTGCTTTAGAAGCTATGTATAGCTACTTATGTTTTCCACCTGAACAAACAAAACAAAAAAAAAAACTGCTGGACAAACCACGCCTCCAAGTATTAGCTGCATGCAACACGAGTGACTTTTCACTTGCTGGTGTGAACGAAGGATAAGAACTGTTAATGAGGTGTAATGCAGGAGGCGGAGTTTCATTAAAACACTAGTGCTGCTGCGATAGGAGAGGAAAAAAAACGGCTATAAATAAATAAATCTGTAATAAATGCTGTAACTCTCTGTGTAGATCATGGCCTCAGTCCTGGAGAAACTCATCACCTCCGTGAGCAGCGGTCCTGCTGAACCACCCACCAACAAGGTGACTGTGGTGGGAGTGGGGCAAGTGGGCATGGCCTGCGCTGTCAGCATCCTGCTGAAGGTCAGAGACTTCACACACACACACACACACACACACACACACAAAACTCCAGTGTTTGACTTTAGGACCTGATTGTGCTAGATACTGCAGTTTGAGCTGAGTGAACTTCCCCTGACTGACTCAGGTTCTCTCTCTCTCTCTCTCTCTCTCTCTCTCTCTCTCTCTAGGACTTGTGTGACGAGCTGGCGCTGGTCGATGTGCTGGAGGACAAGCTGAAAGGAGAAATGATGGACCTGCAGCATGGCAGCCTCTTCCTGAAGACCCACAAGATCATCGCTGATAAGGGTGAGACCTGAATGACCCGTAAATGACTGAATCTTTTTCACTGAATCTTTAAACTCTTCTGAATCATTATCTAAATGATTCGTTTGTTCAACTCTGAAAAATGATTCGCTTCGACCTGCTGTCAAACGATTCTTTAAAAAACAATTCAGCGGTTCACAGAACGTTGTAGTTTATATCTTTAAAAAAAAAAAAAAAAGTCAGTTATAAACACCAGACTTTAATGAATCAGTCAGTAAAAGATTCAGATCATTTTAAGTACTAAACTAAATTGTGACTCACTTAAGACTGACTTACTTCCTTGCATACCTTCCTTCCTTACTTTATTTATTTATTTCATACTTACTTTATTCCTTCCTTCCTTTCTTACCCCTGTACTTCCTTCTTTCATTCCTTTCTTCCTTACTTTCTTTGTACGTCCATACAGTCTTCCCTACTTACTTCCTTTCATACTTCCTTCATTCCCATCCTTCTGTACATCCATACTTTTGATGTACTTCCATACATCCTTCCATACTTCCCTCTGTACTTCCTTCCTTCCTTCCTTCCTTACATTCTTTGATATAAAAATAGATATTTACTCATCATATGAATAAATTCTATAGATAGCTAATATAAAATAAACTCTTCATAACTCTTTGTTTATAACGTCTCGGTACGTGCTGTTGATTGACAGACTACTCTGTGACGGCGAACTCGCGCATCGTGGTGGTGACGGCCGGCGTTCGTCAGCAGGAGGGCGAAAGCCGCCTCAACCTGGTGCAGAGGAACGTCAACATCTTCAAGCACATCATCCCTCAGATCGTCAAACACAGTCCCAACTGCATCCTCGTCGTCGTCTCCAACCCGGGTGAGACACGGCTTCAGCGCATAACTGCTCAGTTTTATTACCTATACATGCTGGTCAACTTCAGAACTATTGGCACCCTTCAGGATAACAGGCCAAATGCTTGTATTAAATAAAGATTACGCACAATTATTAAAAATGTCTACGCGAATGTTTAGAAAAGCTACTGACATTTCCTCGACATGAATAATTCTCAAAAAAAATAATAAATGCCAAAAAATATCTCTTCATTATTGGGGGAAAAAAACCCAAAGAGAAATGATTGTAGGTCTGCAGAAGTACAGTAATGGATATGAAAAAATTCAGTTAAAATACCTTAAGTGCTATTATAATAGTTAGAACTTAATAATTATTACTTAATAATTTAATAGTTTTTATCATCAGCACTACCACCACCGTGCTTCAGAATGAGGAAGTGAATTTAAAAAAAACATATCTGTGTAACGCATCTTTTGACATTGCTCGCTGTATATGTCCATTTTTGCTCATTTTTATGAAAAGTGCCAATAATTCTGGACAAAATGGTGGATAAATTTTTGTATTTGAAAATGCTTTGTGTAAAGCTGTTCATGTTAAACCCCCCCACACAGTGGACATCATGACTTACGTGACTTGGAAGCTCAGCGGCCTTCCCAAGCACCGCGTCATCGGCAGCGGCACCAACCTGGACTCGGCCCGTTTCCGCTTCATCATGGCCGAGAAGCTGGGCATCCACGCGAGCAGCTTCAACGGCTACATCCTGGGAGAGCACGGAGACTCCAGCGGTGAGCCCCTGAGAGAGTGGAGGAGATGGTGGAGGAGATTGAGCGAGGTGTCGTGGATGGTCAGGGCTAAAGATTTGGTTTTTTTGTGTCCTAAACACACCAAACCATAAACGTAGAAGCCAGTTGTATAAACACTTTGACTCTGTACTACAAGGTGCTTTTATGTTGTAGTGGTGTATAAGTTTACGCAGTGGTGCAGAATTTTCGATGGAAAGGAAATCTGAGATCTTCCCGGTTCCTGTGTTCCTCAGTGCCTGTATGGAGCGGCGCTAACGTCGCCGGGGTGAACCTGCAGAAGCTCAACCCGGCCATCGGGACGGATCAGGACAGCGAGAACTGGAAGGAGGCTCACAAGCTGGTGGTGGACAGGTGAAATAAAATCACACCATAATGGTGGATTTTATAAACAAATACACGTGTAGAGAAGGTGAATGCAGACAAGCAAAGCTGCTTAACATGTTTTACGTTTATAAGATTGTGTGACTGGGATCATTTTTTTTTTTTTTTTATCAGTATATTTTATTCAGATTTGAGTTCATGTCTGTTTTCGTCAGTATTATTAGTTTTAATTCTTTACAGACATTTCGCTTTCAGTATTCATTGCAAACGCAATTTAATTGTAAATTTTAGTTCATCTGTTATTTTTATAGAGTTTCGTTTTATTCATTTGAGTTGTTCAGACAAAAAAGGAAAATCTGTATTTGATTTCAGAATTGTTTTATTGACTTAAATAAATGATGTGCAGTTTTAACGTAGCTATTAATAATGTAGCTATTAATAATGTAGCTAGTACTAATGTAGCCTACATTTGAGTCGATATTTGACGATACCACTGAATCCAATACGATTCAGAAAGCAACAGTTTTGATATTTGATGAACGCTGAATCTGCTATATGATATGATCGGTTTAGATTCGCAAGGCAGCGATTCAGTATTTCACGACATCACTACGCTACGCTATAAGAAATGATTGCAGTTCTTAAAGGGAAGGAAACTTTTTCATACCAAGAATAGTTTTTGTCCCTTTGGGTCTTGATGTCTTATGTTAAGCGTAATTATTCCCTGCGGCCGAACTACTCTGTAACACCATGCTGAGCACTTGACCCTTGCGCTCCGGTGCTGCGTTTACCCTGACAGGTGTGTGATGTCATAGCCCGGCTTGCGTTTACGCGCTGTCGAACTCTAAACAGCGAGTAACGCTCCACTGCACAAGAAGATTAAAAACGTCTGAAGCTGACTGTATAGCAGCCGGCTGCACAAATCACGCCTACACTAACCCGAGTGCGAGTTATGACTGCGAGACACGTCTGCGGGAGGCGCTCTCGGTACGGTTCCAGTGCGGCGACTAAGTGATTCCATCCTAAACAGTGAAAGGGAAACGTACATGGCGTGTGTTCGGGTTGTTCTTCTGTAGATGTGAGCTGCAGAACATGAGCCATGAAGCGCAAACTGAGGCAGAACAACTACGTTCTCCAGATAGGTGATATCCCGCATGTATATCTTGCATTGTAAGCAGTGCTACATCTGGAACTTCCCTATCCACACACACACACACACACACACACACACACACACACACACACACACACACACACACACAGAAAACTGACATTTTCCTTAATCCACCTTGGACTTTGTTCTTGTTCACAAACAGGAGTATGATGGCTCGTTTGATTTCCCTACAGCAGATGCACTCTGTCCCAGCTGGCATTAGTGCACGTGCACCAGAACAGATCCGTTCCTCTGTCTCCGTCAGGTTCAAGGTCCGGATCAGACTCGGTGATGTTTACAGATGCTTCACGTGAATTTGGGGGGGGTGTGTCTGCTTTAGCTAGAAACATATCCCACTTTGGCGCAAACGCATGTCCCTGTGGAATCGTGGGTTTTATCTCCATGGCGTCTGTTTCAGAGGAATAATCTTCAGACAGAAGTTCTGATTTCTTCACAAAATGTTGCCATATCTCTTGCAGATGTGCGCAGATGTGAAACAGACACCCGAATTCTGATGTAGTTAAGACGTATGCCCTGGATGTAAATGCTAATGGCGCCATGCAGTGGCAGAGAGGGAGAGTTTATCAGGATTTATTTACAAACCAGCCACGTGCAAGAAAATGTGTTGCTTTGATTACATTTCGATTTCATTTCATAAGGCAACAATGTGATTTGATTTATTTATTTTATTATTATTATTATTTTTTACGATACTGCTGAATCTACTACCAACTTTGTTCAGAATCTGGGGCGGGTCTGATGTTAATTCGGGGTTAATTTAACGTTAATTCGTGAATGATGATGACGTGCAGAAGGACTGTTTCAAAAGTTATGAGCAAATCGCACTGCTAGCCAGTATGAATGATTTTTTTACGCACCATTTATCTGTCCTTCTCCAGTAATGTTTGATTTATGATTTCTGCATCAATTCATTTCATTCGTTTCCATTTAAATCGATGCATTGATCGGAATCTTCGGGTCGTTACACTCCTACGGCAATGGCGTTAGTACATACGGTATTAGACATAAAGACGAACTCATTTCTTTTACAGAAACAAGTGTCTGTAACTTGATCTTATCTTTCTGTCAGGTTATCCGCGTCCAGCGAGAAGCAATAATGCTGGCTAAGTAATGAAATCTGTTCTTGGACCAGCGCTACTGTAACATTTTACAGCGTTAAACCTCAAACTCCTTGTGCTTGAACATTAACTTTTTAAGCCGCAGCACTGATAAAGCGGTGTAGGTTACTGATTAACTGTTTAACTCTTAGCGCGCAGAGAGATAAATGAACAGTGCACTCGCATCTTCACTGCTGTGCTACTTCATTTCAGAGGTAATGGTTAAAATTTTGGTTTGTGTTTTCATTCATTTTTATTTTATTTTTTTTAAACTTCAGTATATTATTTCATTTCAGTTTATAAACTAGTTTTCTTTGTTGTAGTTTCAGGTGTGTGTAGTGCTGGCCTCGGTGCAGTTTGGTTAATGGTGTGCATGAAGGTTTTTAACTAAAATGCAGACTTCAGTGCACTAAATGACGATCACGGAGGTAGTAAGGATAGGACAGGGCTTTGAACATGTCTTTACCCCAAAACCACCCTCAAACCCCAACTCCCAGCCCCCCCACAGAGCCATGCTAGTCCCCGCCCACTTCCCATGCTTAGAAACTCAGGAAAGGGTTCTTGGGCCGAGTGTAAACTTTTCCCTTTATAAATAATCAGTGTTTCAGGAAGTCTTTCTCTTCTCTTCCTGTTCTGTCCTCTATGGTCATGTCTTCCTTCGGTGAGGAAAATGCTCTCTCTCTCTCTCTCTCTCTCTCTCTCTCTCTCTCTTTCTCTCTCTCTCTCTGCAATAAAATATGTCTCAGCTCAGGAGTTTTATTCAGTGTATGAAGCTAAACACCCATTTGGACATATATATCGATGCTCACACTGAATCTGTAGCCAGATAAAGCTTTATTTTAATAACAAAATTAGCATGAGCACATTAGCATTAACAGACTTTCCCCTCACACACACACACACACTAAGTGTCAGAACAATGAGGGCAGCAGTGGTTGTATGTAAACAGTGTTTCAGGTTGAGCAGGTGACTGATTGTGTGTGTGTGTGTGTGTGTGTGTCACAGTGCCTACGAGGTGATTAAGCTGAAGGGTTACACTAACTGGGCCATTGGAATGAGCGTCGCTGATCTGACTGAGAGCCTGGTGAAGAACCTGAGCAGAGTTCATCCTGTCTCCACCATGGTCAAGGTGACGAGCGAGCACACACACGCACACACACACACACACACGCTGATACACACGCTGATACAGAGAGAGATGTGAGGGAGAAATACAGGCAGTGAGGCAGAGAGAGAGACAGTAAATGAGGGAGAAATACAGGCAGTGAGACTGAGACACAGAGAGAGAGAGAGACAGATATATACTGTATCAGGTCAGACAGTTCAGTGTATTCCCTCGATAATAGAGAGAGAAACATGACATGAAAATAAAAACATTTTGTGACATCATCTAAAATCGGATGTTTAGAGGCAGCAGAAGTCGTTGTGTTTTGATGAAAAATTGCTGAAAAAGAAAGACATTCTTGTACATGATGATGAATGATACAAATGACCATGTAAAAAAAAAAAAAAATCGAAAAAGCTCAGTCATGTTTTCAAAGAAATCACAGGAGAATTTGTGTGTGTGTGTGTGTGTGTGTGTTCTTATTTTATTTATTTTGTTATATATGGGGGGGGGGTGGTGTGTTTTGACCCGAGAGCACCACCTAGTGTTCAAACGAAGAACTGTTGTGATTTATTTTTTTTTTTCTTAAATTTACTGTAACCTAAAGACAACATCTGGAGAATATGACACGCATATCGTTATTCATTTTTTATCTTTTGTAACCCGCATTATTTCTGAGTGAATCTGAGGCTTATGCAAAAAAAAAAAATAATAATAATAATTCTGGATTCCGATTGGAACCTGTAGCTGTAAGATTTCCAACATCTGCAGGACAGAGGAGTTTACGCTGTGTGTGTGTGTGTGTGTGTGTGTGTGTGTGTGTGTGTGTGTGTGTGTGTGTGTGTAGGGCATGTACGGGATCAGTGGGGAGGTGTATCTCAGCCTGCCCTGTGTCCTGAACTCCAGCGGCGTGACCAGCGTGATCAACATGACCCTGACTGACGGTGAGGTGGGGCAGCTCAGGAAGAGCGCCGACACTCTGTGGAACATCCAGAAAGATCTGAAGGACCTGTGAAGTCATCCTGTAGTGGCCAAACACACACACACACACACACACACACACACACGCTCCACCCATATCATATACATGCTTCTAGCCCCTCCACTTAACACACCCTCCGTCGGTGTAAAACGTGGATCTATTTTTGTGTCTTGGTCCCTTTTTTTTTTTTTTTCTTTTTTGCTTTTGTTGTTTAAAAGATCCTAAAAGATCCTAGTCTGAATCCTTTCTTTTCTTTTCTACTGAGGTGTGAATAAACTGTTGTAAGATCAAGCAAGTTTTTCACAAATATAGTAGGAGCGAAGGGGTTTTGTGGTCTTTCTGTCGACAGGAGCCAGACTGAAATATAGAGAGATATTTCCCTTAAAAAAAAAAAAAAAAAAAAAAACCCAAATCAAACGTGTTTAAAATGAGAAGCAATAAATCATTCATTAAATCCCAGTCATGAATGTTCACGATCATTGTTTTTGATTTTTTTTTTTTTTTAAGCACACTAGACACTTAAAATGTGAAATGCACACTTTTAAGTAATTAAAAATGAATATATTTAATATATTTTAAAATGATTTTAGTCTCTAAACTGTTCAACAATTTAGGAAAAAAAAAAAGCCTTTATTGCACACACATGATTAACACCGTACACAGAACAAACCTGTGCATTAAATGAACAGGCCAAAATGTCCATCACAACAAGCTCTCCAGTTAATCCAGAGTTAATCCAGCTCTTAAAAATTGCACTTTTTTGCAGATGTGTGTGTGTGTGTGTGTGTTCATGATGCTTCCTCCAGTTCTCTCAGAAGCAGCAGAACCGGGAGCATCTTCCTCATTCCTGATCTGGCTGATTCTAAGCGTCCGTCTCTCTTCCCAAAGCGCAGCCCGAACGGGTTGTAGTTAAATTTACTGCGGGTCAAACGATGCTTGCAGGAAATGTGGCTCTCCGAATCCTTCTCCTTTAACAAGAAGCAAATGCTGTCATCTTCTGAGGTGCTGCGCTCGTCCACGCCTCTCTGATCCGGTTCTCTGAGTCCGGCAAAATCTACAACACATACCAAAAATAAACCAAAAAAAAAAAACCTTAGATCTTAAATCTCGGGAGTTGAAATTTTTTTTTTTTTAATTTTTGTTAACACTTTATTTTAAGGAACACATAAAAGAGGTTAATTCAAATCTTGTTCATGTTTAATGCTAAATATCTTATAATAAATAACATTATACATAAAAATGCTATAACACATTATAGCATTTCATTTAGCATTAATAAATATATTAATGTGTTATAGCATTTTATAATTATTTTATTATTTTCTAATCATATTATAGCTCAATATCTGTATTAGACATAGCACCAGATCTGTACGATTGCATTATTAGCTGTGATGATGTTTAATACTTTATACAAACTCCCAAGCATAAACGAATAGCCGAAATTCACACCTTGTTAGAATTAATCCTTAATGTTTTAGACTTTTAGGCTCTATGACTTTTAAAGCATTTAACCTGAATAAATCATGAATGTTGCCATGTTCATTTCTGCTCTGTAGATTTTAATATAGAATTTTATTCACCACTATTTAGCAGTCAAAACGTTTTCAGTAAGTCCATTTCTGTCTCGTAATCTGCAGTCAAGAACGAATAACGTGTAATTCTGCAAACTTCTGAACATGAATAAATCCTTTACTAAATAAAGCCAGTGGAATATGTTGCATTTTAAAATCCATTTTGATGCATCTTGTTTTATTATTTTAATATTTTTTACATTTTTCTAGCATAAATGTAGTATATTTTTTTTCTAATAGAACCATAATTTAATCCATCATGGAAGTTTTTTCATGTTATTTCATGTTTTATACTTAAACAGTTTTTGTGTAAATGTGAGAGAAAAGCCTCGCCGCTTCCTTTTATTGTTTATATTAGTACAGACTCGTGCAAACTGGACAGCTGAAGCCTGGAAAAAGACCAGCTGATTTTTTTTTTCTAATCTTCAGCTGTCCGGTTTGGGTGAGTCTGTGCGCATGATCGCCTCAGATTCCTGTCCCTGGCTGACGGGAGTGGACCCTGATGTGGTCTTCTGCTGTTGTAGCCCTCAAGGTTCGATGCTTTGTGCATGCTGAGATGCTTTTCTGTTTGTCACGGTTGTAAAGAGTGATTATTTGAGTTACTATTATCCTTCCTGGCAGCGTGAACCAATCTGGCCATTTTCCTCTGACCCTCTCTCTCATCACCAAGGTGTTTCCACCCACAGAACTGTCGCTCACTCAGTGTTTTTTTGTTTTTCGCACCATTTTGTGTAAAACTCAGCAGTTTCAGCAAAACTCCAACCAGCCCATCTGGCACCAACAACCACACCACAGTCAAAGTCACAGAGATCACAGTTTTTCCGCATTCTGATGTTTGACGTGAACATTAACTGAAGCTCGTGACCTGGATCTGCAGGATTTTATGCGCCGAGCTGCTGCCACATGATTGGCTGATTACATAACTGCATGAATGTGCAGGTGTAGAGGTGTTCCTATTAAAGTGGAAGGTGAGTGTATATGCTAATTTATTTATTTATACTATAAAAAAAAAAACTAGAGTACTGGAATGCACGGAAGCTTCTATGGATGTTTAACAACATCATCGATTTCTCATTTTATAGAAATTCAGAAAAGGAGAGATTTAAATAGAAGCACACTGTATTAGGGGTTAATCAAGGTCTTGTTCTGTATTTGATAAAAACCCAAATTAAACACTCTTCAACGTTTTATTCACTATGAATTAAACTTTCATGAACCCATAATCAGAGATCTGTTGTGTGAATATGAGTAATAAATGCAGTATTAGTTAAGATAATGTGCAGTTAATGCTTTAAGACCCTGTAATGCAGACGATGGAGCGTAAAAATGAATCTTATTAGTTTATAATAAATGTTATGCCTGGAGATTCCAGGTAGCATCAAGTGGCCTGCAGTTTATCACTTTAAGAGCGTAAATAAGTCATTAATACTACATGTGTTCTGTATAAACGCTAAACAAGTTTTCAATAAGTCAATCCATGTCCCGTATTCTAAAGTCATTATCATTTTCATGTAATTTTGGTATTGAAGACGTACAAACATATGAATATTTTACATGCATACAAACCAGACATCTCCAAAGCCGACATAACAACTGTCTCATATCGCTGATGAAATGTAACACTACAGAGCATGACCTTAACAGCATTTAAATTTTAGTTTAAAGAATTAATATTGACTGTGAAATGCCGTAAAGCAAAGATGCAAAGACTAAATTAAACAAAGTCAATATTTGGTGTGATGATGCGTTGCTATTTTACTCAATAATGCAGAAGTCATCAAATAAACATCAAAGACAAAATGTGTATTTGAAATTTAGGGTGTAAGACTTTTGCAGTCAGTACTGTGTACTCAGTATTGTATATGAATACTAGTCTAAGGGACACGGTGTGTAGTAGAAGTCTGCAGAAATCACATGACGTCATGTCGAACCTACAGATCTCAAATCGTAAACTGATAAGATCTGAATTCCCGTCATTATAATTTGCCTCTGGCTCGCTCATTAGGGATAAATTCACATACTTACGATTTATTTTGGTCTGATTTAATTTGAATCTATTTATTTCTGTAAAGCTGCTTTGTGACCGTGTCCACTGTTAAAAGCGCTATGCAAAATAAAATGGATTTGACTCGGATTCATGCTCAGTTGTTTGCATAATGAGGCCATTTTGTAATCTCTCCCAAGGAATAATACATTTACGAGACATTTTTACACGGACAGAACCTATTCTGTTTAAGTCACAGGGACGAAACCGTACACGAGCGTCTAATTCGCACTTTACTGAACGCAGAAGGAGAGAATAATCCCTGATACAGTGGGGTTTTTTTTAAAATAAGGTGTCATCTAAAGCTCAAAATCTTTTTTTTTAAAAACTTTCACATCAGTGTCTAATGGAAGTGTACTTGAGTCTCTTGAGTACTTGAGCATGTTTGAACGCTGACGCTTTTTGACTTCCACTCAAATAGATTTTTCTTTTGTCTCCATACTTCTACTGGTAATGCGTGTTAAAAACAAATCTCAAATGAAGCACATCAATTCACATCTTATTATCTGAAATTCTCCGTATTGGACCTCTAGGTTCTTCTTGGTGTTCATCCGGCTGTGACCTGTGAGAAAACTAACTAACTGACTAACTAACGTAATGAATTAATTAGCATAAACGTCAGCTGAATATACACTGGGGTCCAAACCGTCTCACAGCTCTAATGGAAATGCTTCTGTTTTCCAATTTGTTACATATTTTTCATTAGAAGTTACATGATTGTCAATAACCTGAGTGAAAAGTGGAACATTCGAAAGATTGACATGAATTTCCGAGGTTCTTGGGGGTTTGGTACGTCCAGCTTTTGCTGTAACGACACTCGAGCGAGCGTGGGCTCTGCAAGCTTGTGTAAACCCTGACTATCTGTGTCAGATCAAATCCCATCAGTGTGCCATCTGAACACGTGCTTCAGTGGAAGAGATAAAGACTCTAGGAAAATTCTGATGTTTTAGACATCATCATCAATTTTCCCTACATTTAAATAGTGACCTAGAAATAGTGGAGAATCTTCAATATTGAACATTTCCTTTCGAAAAAAACATTTATTTCCAGTTTTAAACATGATTTAGAAAGAAAATGTTCGGTATTGAATGTCAGAGCACAATAACAGGTCTGACAATAAAAGGAAGCACTGTTTTATCTCATTTTGCAAAAGATAAAATAAGCTTATTAGATATTAACATTAATATTAACCCTTTCATGCGCAGCATCCAGGCTTACAGTGGGACAGTTAATATACTGAGGTCTACTTTACAGAAACGTATCACAGTAATATATATATATGTGTGTGTGTGTGTGTGTGTGTATCAATTGAGGATTTTTAATTTCTGTTATTTTTATCCTGCTCTGAGTCCAGTTTTAATTTTACTGAGTTGAATATTTTTGGTTTGCAGAAATAAGTTTTGTTTTGGATTTCAGCCTCCAAAAAAGGTGAAAATTTGTACATTATCTAAAGTTTCTTTAACATGACAACTGCAGATATCACTATTATTTCACCTATCACTACTTATACAGCACTTCCTTTATATTACCTGGCATTTTTTTTTAATTGTACAGTAAACTGAATACATATTAAGGAACAAATAAGCTCTTACCATTAATAAATAGTCTATTTTATCCAGTTACTGTAAATGATAGAACTATTATTGTTATACACTGTTAACATAAAAATGACTGTTTTCTTACACAACTTACACAAAACGAACATTATATATATATTATAGAAAAAAAGATGTTATGTACAGTAATAAGAAATTGCACATGTAAACCTTTCTACTGTCTACAAACAGAATTTTTCTTTTCCCAAGCTCAAAAAAAACAACAACAACAACAACAACAACAACAACAAAAAAACACCAAAACTACCTTGGTGTCCTGAGAGCTAGTTCCACCCATGCTTATATGTGTCCCTTTAAATAAAGTGTTACCTTTCTTTCCATCGCAGAAGTCTTTTACCTGGAATACTGACACGTGAGGATGCGTAATGAGCCACCAGGACTGACGTGAAGAGGACCAGCACCTGTAGTTTCATATTGTCTGGTGATGGAGCTGATTCCTGCGCAGAACCTCGTCTCTGCTGAGAATAACGAGTCCATGTGAGAGCTTCCCTCAATATATAAGCATGGGGTGACATCTTTTACACACACACACACAGAGGGAAAGAGAGAGAGAGAGAGAGTGTGTGTGAGTGTGTGTGTGTGTGTACGCTTTTTTCTAACCTCAGCACAGCAGCTCTTTCCTGTTTAGATCATTTGCTCTCTTCTTGGAAATGTTATTCTTATTTATTTACCCACAGTCATGTCAGAAAGCACAGTGATTATTTAAATTACTCAGATTTCTCGCCATCGCTGGGGCGAAAAATACAAAACAAAACAGACAATAATGAATAAATGGAAAGCTTTTTACGCACCATCTCACATACAAACACAAACAGCGCGCTTTTCTGAGAAATTTACTGAAACGAGGATAAAACGGTGCTATTACACTTTACTGCTGTTTGCAGGCTGGGTTTATATCTATCTATCTATCTATCTATTTATTTATTTATTTTTACCTAGCAACTTTCCAATACAAATCTACAGTCAGAAATTCTTGGCACCCCCCTGAACAGGAAAATGTGCATCTGTAGTGTGTGATTTTCAGCAAAACACTGGTTTCAGAATTAGAATAATCGCCTCTTCCTGTCATGTCTAGCAGGGTTTCAGACACCTGTACAGGATCTTGGATCAATCCAACATTAATGGAGGATAATTCAAGCTCCCTTATCATTAACCTCTTTAACCTCCTGGCAGAGGCAGCCGTGTTTTCTACAGTAACAGAATCCATGACCTACAGTATGAGTCATCAGCAGGGACGTCTCTAGCTACAAGCAGCAGACCACTATCAGGGAGTCGCAGGGCGCTCCTTTGCGTTGTGACAGGAATAAAAACTACGATTATTATGCTACAATTATGTAGCGAATGTCAAAAGATCACAAAAAAGCGTTTGTCTCAATCTGGGGTGGAAAAAAGCAAAAAGCAAAAAGCAGATGAGGAGAAACAGACCAGAAGGAAATGAACATTAATTAAAAGGATGTAGTCAATTTGTCCACTTTCTTGCTTGTGCAAATATTGACTCCTCAGTGTTCAAACTGAAACTGTTTGACAAAGAAAAACAAAACAAAACCACCATTTGCAAAATAATTTGTCTTGTACCATCCATTTTCTGTACCACTTATCCTACACAGGGTCACAGGGAGTCTGGAGCCTATCCCAGGGGACTCGGGGCACAAGGCGGGGGACACCCTGGACGGGGTGCCAAGCCATCGCAGGGCCATACAACCACACACACACTCACACACACACTCCGGACAATTTAGAGATGCCAATCAGCCTACAACACATGTCTTTGGACTGGGAGAGGAAACTGGAACACCAGTGGGGAGAACATGCAAACTCCACACACACACACAGGGCAGAGGCAGGATTCGAACCCCCAACCCCAGAGGTGCATTAGCAGCAATGCTAACCACTAACCCACCATGCCCCCTTGTCTTATACTAAATTTAATTTGTAAAAAAAAATATTTATTTATTTATTTATGTATGTATGTTTAATTTTTGCACACTGAAGCTGTTTGACATCCTTACAAAAAACACTTTATAACTATACCATTTTTAATATATATATATATATATATATACACATACACTGAAATAAATATTGTATGATGGTAAAAACAGCAAAAAACAAACAAAAAAAAGAAAACAGTTTTGGCAGTGTGCCATGTCGGTTCTCACCGTGATGTCGGTGACCTCGAGCCCAAAGTGCATCAGTGTTTGTTTAAGAGCGCTAAAAGAGAAACGCACTTTAGTCCAAACTCCTCTGTGACTCTCGGGGATTAAGAGCGGTGACGAAGGCCGGCTGTCGGAGCAGCTTCACTCGTGTCTTCCTGCCAGATTTCACCTGAAACAGCATCTGGAGTTCTTCCCATCATGCCCCTGACCAGGTCCGTGTCCATGAGCTCACTGAGCGGCCTTCCTCTGTGGGAGGAAGAGGAGTTACCCGTGGAGGATCTGCTGCTGTTTGAGATAGCATGGGAAGTCACCAACAAAGGTGAGAGCCACTGTGACACTTAAAAACCAAACTTTTACTCATTTTCAAAATTCAGTCTAAGAAAGCGTTCATTTATCCATTAAAGATGTGTCATCTCGGGCAACAGTCTTATTTTCTTTTCTGCATTTTGCTCTAAAATGAGTAGCAGGGTTCAATTTTTTAGCAAAAAAAATTATCAAATACACAAATTGTCAACATTAAACATGCTCTGACGAACTAGTTTTTATTTTTTAATATAGAAAAGTGCCCTCTACAATGCCCTACGTTAGATAGCATGATAAAGTGCCCCCTGTAGTGCCTCTACAGTAGATAAAGTGCCTTCTAGAGGGCCCCAACAATAGATAAAATGTGACAAAGTGCCCTCTTGGGTGCCCCTATGGTAGAAAATGTGAAAAAGTTTGCACTAAGGTGCCCCTTCAGTACATTATATGATTAAGCTCCCTCTACAATAGATAAAATGTAATAAAGTGCCCTCTAGGGTGTCTCTACAGTAGATAATGTTATAAAGTGCCCTCTAGGGTGCCTATACAGTAGATAATGTTATAAAGTGCCCTCTAGGGTGCCTATACAGTAGATAATG
>CM075020.1:2492376-2518965 GCA_037576675.1 Pangasius sanitwongsei | reverse complement strand
TAAAGTGCCCTCTAGGGTGCCTATACAGTAGATAATGTTATAAAGTGCCCTCTAGGGTGCCTATACAGTAGATAATGTTATAAAGTGCCCTCTAGGGTGCCTATACAGTAGATAATGGGATAAAGTGCCCTCTAGGGTGCCTCTACAGTAGATAATGTTATAAAGTGCCCTCTAGGGTGCCTATACAGTAGATAATGGGATAAAGTGTCCTCTAGGGTGTCTCTACAGTATATAAAATGTGATAAAGTGCCCTCTAATGTGCCTCTACACACGTCTGAAGCATTCTGTCTTACAGCTGGGGAGGGTCAGCCTCTGGCTGAAAGTGCTCCCCCTCTCCCAAAGCTCCTCATACAGGGGGTGGGAAGGGTTTTCTAAGATCTCCTTTATTTTGTTCCTAATCCTCCTCTCCGCCACCACCTCCAGGCTGTTCAGCTGCAGGCCAGCCACCCTGCTGGCCTTCTTCACCAGCCTGTTTAACCCATTCTGCTCCCCAGTCTTGACACGTCCTCCCCAGCACACCACTGAGAAAAATAATGCGCTGGCAACTACTGTCTGGTAGTAGGCCCTCAATAGCCTGCTGCGCACATTAAAGGACAGGAGCCGCCGCAAAAAGTACAGGTGACTCTGTCCCTTCCTGTAGAGAGCCTCCATATTGTCCCTCCAGTCCAGATTGGAGTTGATGTGCACCCCCAGGTACTTGTAGGAGTGTACTATTTCCACCTCCTCCCCCTTGGTGGTGATGGGGGTTGGTGGCTTCCTACTCCTCCGGAAGTCTATTACCAACTCCTTAGTCTTTGCTACGTTGAGCTTAAGGTAATTCTCCTCAGCCCAGCGCACAAAGCTCTCCACCACCCCTCTGTACTCTTCCTCGTTGTCCCCATAGATACAACCAACAATGGAGGAATCATCCGAGAACTTTTGGAGGTGGCATGTTCCAGAGTTGTGTGTAAAGTCAGAGGTGTAGATGGTGTAAAGGAGTGGCGAGAGCACTGTTCCCTGAGGGGCACCATTGTTCCCCATCAGTACCTCAGAGAGTGTGGACTGCAGTCGGACAAACTGTGGCCTGTTGGACAAAGTCTGTTATCCAGTCCACCATGTTCTGATCCACCTGCATAGCACGAAGCTTCTTTGCAAGCAGAGCCGGCTGGATTGTATTGAATGCACTGGAAAAATCGAAGAACATTACTCTCACTCTGCTCCCTGACTTCTCCAGGTGTGAGCTCACCCTGCGCAGCAGGTAAATTACCGCATCTTCCACACCAACCCTATGCTGGTATGCGAACTACAGAGGGTCTTGGGAGCCGCTCACTTCAGGCGCCAGCTGCTGCAAAACAAGTCTCTCAAAGACCTTCATGACATGAGAGGCCAATGCTACTGGCTGGTAGTCATTGAGAGTCTCTGGATGTTTTTTCTTTGGTACCGGGACAATGCAGGAGGTCTTCCATAGGTTTGGTACCTTCCCAGTCTTAAGGAAAGACTGAAGAGGTGCAGGAACACTTCTGCAAGCTGATCTGCACAAGCCCTCAGCAGCCTAGAGTTGATGTTATCTGGGCCCATTGCTTTGGTGACACAGCGGTTGGACAGCTCTTGTCTCACCTGGCTCGATGTAATAGGTGGCCTAGGGGGGAAAGAGGTGGAAGAGGATGAGGTGGGCGTGCAGTTGATGGTTAAGTTATCTTATAACACTGGGGGTATTAGGGTGGGAACAGGGGGCTGAGATGCTCCCCTTCCAGTCCTCCCCAGTGGTTGTGGTAAAGGGTGGTGAAGGACAGGGATGAACAGCAGCTGGCAGTGTTCTTTTCATTTTTTCGCCCCTGCCCCTCAGGCAGTCTGTGTCTGCCCCTGCATTTCTAAATAAAGCATCATGGACAAAATTGATGACTGAATCTCTTCTCTTTCTCTTCTCGGTTCTTCTCCTCTGTTCCTCTTCCTTCTTCTCCAGTGGGAGGAATTTACACCGTCATCCAGACCAAAGCTAAGACCACAGTGGACGAGTGGGGTGAGAACTTCTTCCTGATCGGCCCTTACTATGAGCACAACTTCAAGACGCAGGTGGAGAAGTGCGAACCTCCAAACGCCGCCGTAAAAGCAGCCATGGACTCCATCACCAGCAGCGGCTGTCAGGTAGATCACTCTAAATCCACGGGGGGGGACGGGGGTTGTTTGGGGGCGGGGTTAACATCTACGGAACGGCCCAGGGTAATAAAAATTAGCTAATTAATGTAACCATAGTTGCAGTGGCTAAACGAGGTGGTTATTAAAATATCACGTACTGTATATACAGGGGTTGACAACACCTGAGTAATTATTACTATAAGTAAATATTTTCTTGAGTTTTACTGTATTACTTACTTACATTTCTAAGAAAAAAAAAATCACGTTTTACTCCTTACATTTTATTTGGATCTTCAAAGTACTCATTATATTCATTATACTCTCACACCCAGCCAATCACGGCCCACTGTATGTCAAACGGCTGAGCATCCGATCTCTTCAGTTCAGCGTCCGATCACTTCAGTTTAGCGTCCGATCACTTAAGTTCAGCGTCCGATCACTTAAGTTCAGCGTCCGATCACTTCAGTTTAGTGCCTGATCACTTCAGTTTAGTGTCTGATCACTTAAGTTCAGCGTCCAATCACTTCAGTTTAGCATCCGATCACTTCAGTTTAGCGTCCGATCACTTAAGTTCAGCGTCCGATCACTTCAGTTCAGCATCCGATCACTTCAGTTTAGCATCCGATCACTTAAGTTCAGCATCCGATCACTTCACTTTAGCGTCTGATCACTTCAGTTTAGCGTCCGATCACTTAAGTTCAGCGTCCGATCACTTCAGTTTAGCGTCCGATCACTTCAGTTTAGCGTCCGATCACTTAAGTTCAGCATCCGATCACTTCAGTTTAGCATCCGATCACTTCAGTTTAGCGTCCGATCACTTAAGTTCAGCATCCGATCACTTCAATTCAGCTTCCGATCACTTCAGTTTAGCGTCTGATCACTTCAGTTTAGCATCTGATCACTTCAGTTTAGCATCTGATCACTTCAGTTTAGCGTCCGATCACTTCAGTTTAGCGTCCGATCACTTCAGTTTAGCGTCCGATCACTTCAGTTTAGCATCCATAAACTGGCTATATTTAACTAAGTTAGCCTGTTTCATTTTTTTGCTAATGCCAGGAGTCTGAATGATGTTTTCAGGAAAAAATGACAGTTGCTTTAAAACAAAAAACCTTTTAACAGTTTTAGAGAAGTAATAAAGGTTTCTTTACACATAAAATTATGACTAACTAAATTTCATCAGTTAAAAACATTTACTTTTTAATACTTAAGTACATTACTGAGTGTAATTTCAGTGATTATTCACACTTCAAACCAATGACGTCTTAGCAAGTAAAAATATTTTGAATAAAGTCAGATTTATCTAGTAATTCCTATTATAAGATTAAAATCAACAAAATATAAGATTATTAAACCTATTTCTAGATATATTTACTTTACATTTTCTTGTTCTACTGTTAAGTAAATATGTCTAGAAATAGTCATATTTAATAATCTTATATTTGGTTGCTTGTAATCTTATGAAATACTAGATAATACTAGATTTTACTTGAGATATATATATATATATATATATCTCCAGAATGCTTACATGCTGTTTTAAGAGTGCATGAATTCTCAGTGAGCCTTGACTTTTTTGGTTTGGAAATGACTGATTTTCACACTACATGCCAGAAGATGGTGCTGAGAGACCTCTACATATCACAAACTCTTTTCACAGTGAATTCAACACACTAGAGAGAGAGAGATGTTACATTAAAAGACATCATGTCTAAAACAGCGTTGTAAATTCTTATTCACTATGAAATGCTACTTCTGTATAATATCCTCCACTGTACATCACGTGTACACTAACCCTAAGCAGCGTGTTGATGGAGAAATAGATAGATAACATGTACCCTTGACTCAATGCTGAGTGTGTGTGTGTGTGTGTGTGTGTGTGTAGGTGAACTTTGGCCGGTGGCTCATAGAAGGCAGCCCATATGTGATCCTGTTTGATATCGGAGCTGCTGCCTGGAACCTGGACCGCTGGAAGGGAGACTTGTGGAACACTTGTGGCATCGGGCTGCCGTACCACGACCGAGAGGCCAATGACTCGCTCATCTTCGGCTCGCTCGTGGCCTGGTTCTTTAAAGAGGTAAAAAACACGGATATTGGAGGTTAAAAAAAGTCAGGATCGCAGTGGATTCGGAGTCTATCCTGGAATCACTGGCTGTGAGGCAGGAATACACCATGAAGGGGATTTTAGTCCATCACAGAGCACCACACACACACACACGCGCACACACTAGATATCAGAAAACTTCAATTTACAGATTCTGTTGCAAAGCACTATCACTGGAGACTCCTTCCATAAATGTGAAATAAACATCTCCTTACTTTAAGAAAACTTCACTATATCAACAATTACAAGTTGTTACTATAGAAACAATAACATATTTATATATACGTATAATTTGCAGCTGCACTACTGCCAAAGCTGCTGTTATAGAAAATTAATCAACAGTACTGTGGTATATTATCAGTTTCCCCCTACCATTCCTCCTCTAAGATTTTAATTCTTAAATGTTGTATTTTTTACTTATTCAGCAGTCAGAGCAAGGATTCCTAAATCATCACCATCATTTTGTCGGTGAAATTCCTGACCATGGTTTTAAGTGTGTATTTGTCTGTAGTTAACAGATCGGCTTCAGGACAAACCCAAAGTAATCGCTCACTTCCACGAGTGGCAGTCGGGAGCCGGCCTCGTGCTCAGTCGCTCCCGTAAGATTCCCATGGCCACCATGTTTACTACACACGCTACACTTCTGGGTCGCTACCTGTGTGCTGGAAATGTGGACTTCTACAACAACCTGGATAAGGTCAGCTCATGTGCTTACACACACACACACACACACACACCACTTCCCCAGGAGTGAGTTTACTGGACTAGACAGTTTTGAGTATGACTGGATACGAACAAATTTATTCGTAATTCATTCGCTGGCAAGCGATTTACACAAGAAATGTGGTGCTCCAATGAAATTCCAGTTAGTTGGGAAAAATGTTTGTATCCATTTACGTATATTTTTGACTTCTGAGTTTGTAAGTTCACATATAAGGAGATATTCTAACGTTCACTAATGTGAACCTCAACTGATCGGCTTCAAACCGTATAACTGTCGACGAGTTACAGTGATTTTATATACAGATTACGACGCTGAGTTTAAACCACTTACTTATTTCGATTACATGCCGGTTTAATGAGCATTTTGTGAAATTCGTTTTCATATATTTTCATTTCATATTAATGACTTGAAAGAAAGCGATTCCTAAAAAACAAATCCATAAATTAAGACTAGCTATTCGAAGGAGCTAGTAGCTAGGAGAAAAGTAATAGCACCCTATAAAAAAAGGAGGAGTTACGGTGTGTCTGAGGTAGCTGAAGCGCTGCAATGGCTGAGCTGCATTACTGGAAGATCTTGTGCACATTGCGCTTAGGAGGCGCTCTTTCACCATTTAGTTGTTATTTTGATGTTTTCAGCTCTCTGTGAGCTTTGCATTTTATGGAGTTTTGTGGGTGTGGTCAATGTAAATCTAAAGCTATGCAGTGAACATGATTGGTAGTTTATGGCTGGGGGTTTTTAGCTTGTCCAATGAAAGCATTTACACAAAACTGTGAAGTAAAAAGAATACAAAAAAGAATACAAAATTAAAGCGGTATAGTTTATACCAGTTTGAACTGTTACTGTAGGACATATTTAACATTTTATCCTTTTACTCATAGTTAACAGCGTGAACATCGTGTGCAGCTGTAAACCCAAAAGCACAGATATGAAATAAAGAAAGATCCTGGGTGGATGATGATAAATTCAGCTCATCTTTGTCTGTTATATTTGTTTTTTTCATAAAACTGCACTAGTTCTATAAATTCTATAAATGCATATCTAAAAATTGTTATTAGATCAGGAATCTTCATTAAAATAAAAACTGTTACTGTACAGCTTAGACATTGTTACGGATTCTGCCTCCGTGTAGCAGTTTCCATGGTGACAAGCGTCATGTGTTCATGTTTGTGTTTGCTTCTGTTTTGGTCCTGTCTCTGCCCTCTCTCTTGTCACTGGTGTGCTACCTGATTGTGTGCACCTGTTAAGTGTTAGTTCTTGATAAGTTTGTCCATTTACACCCTGTTGTGTCTGTAAACATTGCGAAGTCTGGTGGTGTTTTTTATTCCGTTAAGTCAGAGCCTTTGTTTCTGTGTCTTAGTTCTGTGTACTTCCTGGATTATTTCATTTCAATTAATTGTTGAGCCTACGTTTTCACTCTGACTATGATTACCAGGCTGCCCACAATAAAAATAACGCTGAGTTTACGCACATGTGAGCTTCAAGAATATCAGGACACGTCACAGACATCACCATTTCAAAAACAAAATCAATTGCACTGAAACTCTGACATTTATCCGTCCATCTATCTGAAACAGAAGAGTTACCTGCTCAGTTAAATGCTTATTATTCCACAGTAACAAGCGAAGATGTACTTGGCTATGTAGTGATAATTGGGATGTGTAAGGTCATCAGATGCTAAAGGCCATGTGATTTGGCTGAAGTCTAATTGACAGCGTGTTTATGTTTATGAAATGGATTCAAGCCCCCAAGAGGAACCTCCTTTCTCTGTGTGGTTCACAAAGAACTGAACTAAAGAGGCAAACGTTTGCAAAGGTTCGAAATTAGAACACAGCTCTCCTTTTATTACTTCCTGAAAGGGAAAACTTTCACTAGCACAACCTGGGCAATCGACCCAAATGAATTTAAACACCCTACATTTCTTATTCCAGATTTATAATTTAGGACTTACATTCAAAAAGCTGTTATGCTATATTTTAAAAAAATTTGTACTTCATTTTACATTCATTAAAACAGCACGTACACTGTTCATTTAAATGCGGCCTACATGTCATTCCCAGTAACATTTCGTATAAGTAGCACACCAAATCTGTTGTTATAGTTACAGCAACATTCGAAATATTAATTTGTAAAATATGCTAATAAAATAAAAGGGGAGATTGTAAGTTTCTCTCACAACCATATTTGTAAATTAAGCAGCCCCACACGGGGTCGTGACCCCATGGGTTAGGTTTCTGAACGTTACGATTCCAGGAATGTTTATTTTCAAGAACCTTTAATCTGTCCCGTTTTCTGGATGCTCTGAGAACATTTTTATGATAATAGCATCTGTAAACATTTTTCACTGTAGGAACTTTGGCACTAATATTTCCGTAATGTTAGCTCTTTTTTCTAACTGAGAGTATGTTACTGGAATGTTACATTCTAAACGTTCTAATAACGTAATCTCTGTTAGCTGAGGTACATAACAATCTCCCTCAGTGTAGTTATAGTGACGGGATTTACGAGTGTCCACAACAACAATATTGCATTTGTTGAATATATTCGTTTATACGTCAGCGCTGTTGAATTCTGGATTCTGATTGGTCCAGAGAAAGTGTTTATAACAGCAGCTTTCAACATATGCACTCATTCTAAGACGTTATCGTTTCTATAGTAACGACTCGTTCACAGGTACTTGCCACGTAAACGGATATAAGGACGTGTGTGATTGATAATATGGTGACGTTTTTCTTAAAGTAAGGAGGTGTTTTTTTAACATTTATGGAAGGAGTCTCCAGTGTTAGAGGTAAAGCTGCAACTTTAAGTTTTCTTAAATCTTCAGGACAGAGGAGCTTTTTTTGTGTGTGCTTTTTTTTGTCTTATTAACTTCAAGAGAGAGAAAATAATGAAATGTCGTTGAATATTTTACTGTAACAGCACCTTGCCATGTAAGTGATGATAAACACATGGCTAATATGTCGAAGAATGTCAGCAGCTAAGCTTTATCCTGCTGTCTCTGTGTGTCAGTTTGATATAGACCGGGAGGCAGGAGAGAGGCAGATCTACCACCGCTACTGTCTGGAGAGAGCCGCAGTGCACTGCTCGCACGTTTTCACCACCGTCTCCCGGATCACAGCAGTGGAGGCCGACCACATGCTTCACAGGAAGCCCGGTGGGTCTGAACGCAACGACGACAACGACGTTTGGGTTTAAATGTTACGCCTCCTTTATAATACTGAGATCAAGAAAGGTCGCTAAGTCTGAATCAGAGCTATGGTCACATGATCAAATGACATGCCTTGAATGATAAATGTATTTATAGATTTTAATCTTAAGTGCAAAAGTTTGTGCACCCTTAGGTTTCACAGAGTATGATGTATGTATAGTGAAAAATACTGCAGATTCTTTCTTTCATTTTCCTTTTAGAATTTGATGTAAGTTAGCAATAAAACACTCTGTGTCATGCTGTTATAGGAAAATAATTAACAACAGGGTGGCGTGATGAAGTGGAGTTCATGTTACCACCCTGAATTTGATTACTTCCCCGTAACAGCACATCACAAAATGTTTCATTTCTCTTCTACTACAGCAACTCTCCAACGATTACAATTTATATTAATTAAAGAATGACACATCATAATTGTTCTCCATTCATAGTTATATTTAATGTTGTGGAACATCTGTGAAGCAAGTTAGTTCCTGTTCCCACTTATGCTATAGCAGCTATAAGCAGCTAAAACTCTCTTTTTTTCTCTCTCTCTCTTGAAGTTAATAAGATCAAAAATGCAGCTCGTCTTTTTATAGAGAAACAGCAAAGCGTAAAACACCTCTGTCCTGAAGACATCTAACACTGGAGACTCCTTCCATAAATGTTAAATAAACATATTATCATATCAGTGATTACTCACTTTGATGTGGAGCATCCCCTGTAGTCTCCGTGAATGAGCTGTTACTATAGGAACGATTAAAACATATTAAAACGAGTGCATTAATATAAAGCTGTGATTTGCAGCTGCACTGCTGTCAGGGCTGCTGTTATAGAAAATGAATCAACACCTTCTTCTGACCAATCAGAGTCAAATTATAGATAATTTCCCGGATTGATGTGATTCTCAGCGTTGTTGTTGTCTCTGCAGATGTGGTTACACCGAACGGTCTGAATGTAAAAAAGTTTTCAGCTATGCACGAGTTTCAGAACCTGCACTCGCTGAACAAACTGAAGATCCAGGAGTTTGTCAGAGGACACTTCTACGGGTAAAGTCTTCCTCTACACTTTACACTTTACACTTTTCTACATTACCCACAATGCCGTTTGACTACCTCCCGATAGTGGTGCCATTAAGGATTTAGCCCTTTCCTTATCTCTACCTAAAGACAGTGATGCAGCAGAGCTTTAGTCCTTTAGTCTGTGTACACTCTGCTCATACAGATCAGCTTCCACTTTCGCACTAATACTGTCATCTCACAGATCGCTAACTAGCCGAGCTCAGCGTTATGTAGCTGCACTGCATTCTGGGACTTTGAGTCCAGCATTTGCACCAGTGTCTCAGCTACTTCTGGGAAAATGGCAGCTGAGAAAAGAAACTCTTGCGCTAAAAGTGAACTCTGATCATCTTCACTCGTGTTTAAGACTGTAGAATTTAACAATGCCTCCTGTGACATCCGAGCGACACACACTACGCTAACTTCTCACAGGAATAACGAAAATACTGCACCAAGTAACAAAATAGCACCAGAATCTCTAAACACATCACAGACTTATTTCATGTGTTTCAGGGCTCAGTTCTGAGCTTTGAATCCAGATGTGTCCAATTTCAGTATTAATTTATTATTACACATGCTCAACTGTTAGTGTGTACAAATCTGTCGCTAAAGTGGTTCCAGATCCCGATTTGATCCTGATGAGAGTTTTTTTATCTCTTCTCGTGTGCAGGCATCTGGACTTCAATCTGGAGAAAACGCTTTTCTTCTTCATCGCAGGCCGGTATGAGTTTTCCAACAAGGGAGCCGATATCTTCCTGGAAGCGTTGTCCAGACTAAATTACCTGCTTCGGGTAATTTTTTTTTTTTTTCCCAGCACTTACACTGTGTATATGATATACAGCCTTAGATCAGAGCAGTCTCAACCTTTTCTCAACTTTTTTTGAAAAAAAAAAAATTTAATTCCTGTTGAATACGTATGCGTAGAATTAAAAATGAAAAAAAAAATTTTTTTAGGGCATAGAAGGAAGTAGAATCGTTTTCTTCCTGATTTCTAATTCCTGATTAATGTCCACTGTGTGTCTGTCAGGTGCATAAGAGTGACGTGACCGTGGTGGTGTTCTTCATCATGCCGGCTAAGACTAACAACTTCAATGTGGAAAGTCTGAAAGGGCAAGCCGTGCGCAAGCAGCTGTGGTGCGTCATCACATGTGGAGTTAATGATCTGTACAACGAGGTGTCCGAAAATCTGAAAGGACACGTTCCTTATGATTGCTTTTCTAGGCTCGGATTGGAACTAATCCCAGATGAGTGTGCTGAGGGAATTTGTGGTCTTCTAACACTCACAAATATACACACTGCTTTAACAGGAAGACATGAGACATGCTGTTTATCATGTAAACAAATAGACTCATATATCATCATGTAGAATGTAAGGAATAAACCTCTCTGTGTCGTGCTGTTGAAGGAAAATAATCAACGACAGGTTGGTGTGATGAAGCGGAGATACTGTTGAACCACACTGAAGCTGATTCTTTCCATAAAACAGCATGTCCTGAAGTGTTTTATTCCTCTTATACCACAGCAACCGTTAATATTTATTATTTATTAAAGATCGACACACTTTTTATCCATTTATATTTACATTTAATGTTGCGGATCGTCCACAAAACAAGTTAGTTCCTGTAATCGCTTATGTTATAGCAGCTATAAACAGCCTCACCCTCAGCCTCGGTCTCTTTCTTTTCTCTCTCTTGAAGCTAATAAGACAAAAATACGTAGATTGTTGTCTTTTCGTACCGAGAAAGCGCAAAATGTGTAAACTCCTCTGTCATGAACATGTCATAAAACTTAAAGTTGAAACTGGAGACTCCTTCCATCAATTAAATAATAATATTTTAAAGTACAAAATAATAATTAAATAAACATCTCCCTACCTTAAGGAAACGTCACCATATCTATGAGTACACACACACACACAAAAAAAAATTTACGTGGCGTATGCGCCGTACAAGTCCCTGTGATTGAGCTGTTACTATAGAAACGGTACCATTAGAATTAATATTAATATAAACCTGTGATTTGCTGCTGCGCTACTGTCAGAGCTGCTGTTTTAGAAAATTAATCCATACCTTCCTTCAGCACTGTGGTATTTTTCTGATTTCCAACAATATGAAATGCTGCTTCTAACAGGAAATCCTTAACGGCTGCTGAAACCAAATCCGAGAGTCAGGAGTCTGGATAATTACATTACATTAATTCCTTCAGTTTTTAACTTGATCTATACATTTTCTTGGAGTATTTTAAATCATGTGTTTGTCATCACTCTTTGTCTTTCATCTATTTATGTAACTGTATATAATTTGATTTAATTGTAATTAATGTCACAGTATAATAAAGTCCCAGTAAGCAGAAACGGGAAGATGATTGCGATAAAACTATTCTGAGGTGTCTCTAACGTCTCGTTTATCTACAGGGACACTGCGCAGTCGGTGAAGGAGAAGTTCGGCAAACGCTTGTATGAGGCCTTGTTAAGGTGAGCTGGTAGTGATGATGTGACTGAAGATGCGAGTGACTCGCATGATTGCAGTGCCATTTGTGTTTGAAAACCTGCCCCATCCCACTTTAATGCCACTTTACTTGAAATATAATGACTAAAATACTTATAAGATCACATTTTTTTTGCATTAAAGTGTGAATCTCAGGCTTGAAACATCCATTTCCACGAGTTGTCCATTATAGGTGATGAAAAATCCACGTTTTAGTTCATCCACTCAACCCTGTTTCCTGAACACATTCACCCCTATGAAGTATTTGGAACATTCCATGATAATGTCATGTGTTGAACAGGAAGTTGCATCATCTGATTTTTTTCTGAAGATCATGAGAAGAAGAAAAATGAATTCTCTTACTAGGGCACTTTGAAAGTACAACCCTGCTACCCAAACAATAGACTGAAAGTAAATTATTATTTAAAGACAAATAAAAATAAGTACATTTTTTAGAACGTCTGTAAAGTCTTGGTACCTTTAGCATGGATGCTAGTTGTGTTTGCTAATTCTATGCGGACCCATTTACTCATTTAGGAGCAAATTGCAGAAGGGAAACTTTGAAAAATGAGATTGATTAAATAAATGTTTTCTTAGGTTCTTAATTTAATAAAAGATAAATGTTTAAGAGTCACAAGAAGTAAGTGGCAGTGCAATCATGGAATAAAAAACAACAACAAAGTAAAAAAAAAAAAAACACTGGTGACTTTCTGACCTCCTGGTGGTTTACAGTGCTGACGTTTCAGAGACGTGTTAACGCAGGGTGATGATGCGTTAATTTGTTAAGATATTTACAGCGGCACGGTGTGATGTCACAGGGTCAGTCCCTCACTTCCCGAGGCTACACGACGCCCCTGAAAACACTGATGTGTGTGTTAATCACAGAGCCACCATGTTTTTCAGGGGCGAGATCCCAGACATGAGCAAGATCTTAGACAAAGACGACTTCACCATAATGAAGAGGGCCATTTACGCAACGCAGGTCAGACCCAACTCACGACATACTTCTTCAATAACTTTAATAACTTTAATGATTAACTCCCTGAAATTCTTTTCACAAATCGTGCTCAGGTTTCATATTTATGCCAGATTTTTTTAAAAAATGTATTATTTTTGTGTCACATATAGACCACCACCTTTAAATAAGAACTTACTTGCTAAAAAAAAATCAGGGGATAGAAAATACGGACTCATAAAGCTAATCATACATTTTATCAGTTTTTGTGCGGTTATTAGCAATACCGTGTAGCATAAAAAGAAAGAGACAGTTAAAATAACACTATATGGACAAAAACAGTATGTGAATGAAGAACAGTGACACTTATTGGTGAATCTGTGAATCCTAACTTGGAGAGAGGGTCAAAGGTCAAGTATACCTTTGACCAACAGTCAGTCGTGAATCGAATCTGACCGGAGTGTATCGTTACACCGCTATAAATTATACAGTCCAAGACAAAGAAGCTGAGAAAGTTCCTTTATTCAGACCACCCTAAACAAGCGTTGGCTCCAGTGCCAGAGCTTTGTAACTGTCAGAGATAAAGCTGTAACTTCTTCCTGAATCTTGTATCTTGAGGAAAGAGGAGTTTGTGCTGCATTTTTAAAAAAAAATCTTATTAACTTCAACAGAGAGAGAGAGAGAGAGAGAGAAAGAGAGGAGGGCTGGTGAGGGAACAACTGATTATAGTTGCTACACCGTAAGCGACAACAGGAACTAACTGATTTCACAGACATTAAATGTAACTGTAAATGGCGAAAAAGCGCCAAGTTTTGTGCTTTAATAAATAAACTGACAAATTGCTGTGGTGTAAGAGGAATAACTCTGCACCGCTGATTGTTTTTCTATAACAGCACCACGTGTAGTGTTTTGTTCCTTACTCGGATTAGGTATACGCTAACTTTTGCACTTTATATTTTATATATCATTGTGAAAAATGATCGTCAGTATCCAGAGATGCAGAATGTGAAGTTTCTCTCTCTCTCTCTCTCTCTCTGTCTTTTCATTCACTGATGTCCTGGTGTTTTTCTGAATGAGCTGAGGTCAGCTCCGGGGCACGGTGACGGATGATCCATGTCACCTTTCAGAACGTGACGGAATTCCCTGCACCGTCCTCACACAGCTTCCTTCCTCTAGCCCGTGATTCATTTAAACCCAGGTCCCTCGGCAATCCGAGTCAATAGATCGCCTTTGCTTTATATTACTTCTACTTAATAGCGAGACTGCGCATAAAGGGCTCATAAACCACCTCTCAGGTCATATTTATTTTTACATCAATATTTCAGAGTGTTAAAGACGGAGGTTTATTGCCGGCGCTTGCGTAGGTGGAGGTAATAAATGGACATCACCGGGCCGGCTGTCACATTTCTCCCGCTCTGTCAAAGTGTCAATAAATTCACCCAAAAATGCTAACGTTGCTCATCGAAGGCAGTCTGAAGAAAAGAGGAGAAGTTTCGCAGCCATAACGGCGTCTCGTTTTTACACGGATCAGTCTAATCTAATTTCATAGTGTTCTACGTCTCGTGTCCCTCATCTCATTCATGGATCAGCGCTCGTATCGATTTCCTCTCACGTTCTTCATTCACACACTTGCAGAGACACACTCTCCCTCCAGTGACCACTCACAACATGCTGGACGACTCGACGGACCCGATCCTGGGCAACATCCGCCGCATCGGCCTCTTCAACAGCCGCAATGACAGAGTCAAGGTCCACAGCACCTTTTAATCACCTTTTAAGCATCTTTATTGAACAATTTAAAAAAAAAAAACACCCTGTTCTGCTTGAATGTGCAGCAAAGCAATTCGAAATCCAAAATGAAGTCAGTGAATCTCCCATCGATTGAGTAATTAAGTGTGTAGCTTTGCAATGTTCGTAATAATGACTTGTATTGATTTCTTTTGTGTATCAGATTGTTTTCCACCCCGAGTTTCTGTCCTCCACCAGCCCACTGCTGCCCATGGACTACGAGGAGTTCGTCCGCGGCTGCCATCTGGGAGTGTTTCCCTCTTATTATGAACCCTGGGGATACACACCAGGTTACACACTCTCATTTCTCAAACACACACACACACACACACACACACTGTAGTTCAGATAGTTCAAACACTTCCTTAGATTTTAAAAACTGCTACAACACAGTGCCTCTTTTCGTCCTACATGCTTAAAAATAAAGCTTGCACCACAGGAGAACAAATCTTTGGATCTTTAAAGAATATTTTGTTGGATAATAATCATCTTTGACAATTATTCACATAAATCTGTAAGTAAATAATCCTTGGAATAAACAAACTGATACTGATAATAGTGATGTAACTCAGTGACATTATCTGTGTCTGTATCTGTGTTTGGTTTTAAACCTTAAGTGGGCGTGGCCTAAACCTGGAAGGTTTTTTTTTTTTTTGAATATGAACCCTATGACTATGACCCTAGAACCACTGAGAAAACAACAACAACAACAACAACAACAACAACAACAACAACAACAACAACAACAACAGCAACCCAGGTGTAGAAATATCACATCTGCCACAGGGGGTATTACTAATTACCGATGAAGTAGGGTGTCCAAACTTTTGCACATTTACTATTTTAAGTTCTTTTTTTTTTTTTAAGTTCATCAAATATAAAGTAACTGAAGCATTGACATTTGCAGAAGAAAGTTATTTTTTGAAATAGTTTGACTTCTTTTCAATACAAACATCGTTGAAATATGGGCAGAATCTCTCAAAGCTTTTGCATACAACTGTATAATAATGCAAGACTCGTCATAATACACACCATATTGCTCACACACTACATAACGGCCAACGTGAAGTAGTGTTTTATCAGATAACAGGGTGGACCATGACAGAGCGGACATTCTGAACAAGGTCCAATTTATTTTTATTGATGCTTTTCAAATTCTTATTGTTCTTATTCTTGTTTTTTTTTGTTTTTTTTTTCCACTAATGTAACAGGGTGGACAGGCTAACGTTATGCCCTATCAGACTACCAAGATAAATGGAAAAAAGAGTTGTCACTTACAGGATGTGATGTCATTGCAAAAACCAGATTTTTATGTATAGAGAAGGAAGTTAGTGTGTAGATATATTTTAATCTAAACTCTGTCTTTAATGTGTTCGGCATTAGGACGTCAGTAGAAAAGGGCAAAGTTTATATTTCTTCACACACCTGATGTTACAGAGCAGTGTTACGCTCTTTATACACGCAGTTAAAGAAAGTAATGTTAAGTAACAGACCACCAAGTATTCGAGTTGGTTTTTTTTTTTGTTTTGTTTTGTTTTGTTTTTCATATTTACTGCCATTTATAATCATTTTTTGATATTCAGAAGCAATGAATTTAATTACTTTTGAAAGTATCTTCACTTAAATAAATAAATCTACATATAATAATAACAATAATAATAATAATAATAATAATAATAATAATAATAATAATAATAATAATAAATACATCATATAAAATAATTTATAATTCTTAATAATTATTATAAATGGAATAAAATTAAAATATTTATTTATTTATTTATTTATTTATTTATTTATTTGGTTAGTTAGCCTACCATTTTAGTCAGTTAAAAGAGAAAAAAGTGAAATTCAACAGTGAAAAATTATTCGTTTTTGTTTTTTTTGTTTTTTTTTTTAACAAATATCTAAGGCTTCTGCACAAAATTGTAGTAAAATATGTGTAAATGATTTGATTATGTTGGACCGGACTGAGCTTGGCCAGTATGATTTCTTGACGATGAAAGAATACTTGTGTCTAATACTCATATCTGTGTCAGGCGAGTGCACGGTGATGGGCATCCCGAGTGTGACGACTAACCTCTCTGGCTTCGGCTGCTTCATGGAGGAGCACATATCCGACCCGACTGCCTACGGTCAGTCACTTCACCTTACATTACAAACTGATTTTACTGGACGTTGTGTAAGGAATAAAACACTTCATGTTGTGCTGTTAAAGGAAAATAATCCACAATGGTGTGGTGATGAAGCGGAGTCACTGTTACCACCCCAAAGTTGGTTACTTTCCTATAACAGCATGACCCAAAAGTGTGTTATTCCTTTTATACCACAGCAATGTGCCAATTTTTTATAGTTACCATGAAACAAGTTATACTGTACACTGTTATCACTTACGTTATAGCAGCTGTAAACAGCCATTTCCTCACCAGCAGCTTTTTCCTCTCTCTTTAAGTTAATAAGATTAAAAAAAAGCAAAAAAAAAAAAAAACACAGCTTGTCATGTTACGGAGAAACAGAGAGAATCTCCTCTGTCCCGAAGATGTCGGAAAAGTTAAAGTTACAGCTTTACAGCTTTAGAGTGAAGTGCAGTGTCTCCTCTCCACACAGGGATTTATATCGTGGACCGGCGTTTCCGCTCAGCAGATGAGTCGTGTAATCAGCTCACTCAGTTCATGTTCACGTTCTGCCAGCAGTCACGACGGCAGCGTATCATCCAGCGCAACCGCACCGAGCGCCTGTCAGACCTGCTGGACTGGAGATACCTCGGCCAGGTGAGGAGACACGGCGGCCATGTTCCTGTTTCATGCCGTCAAATTAAAAAATAACGTAAAAACAAAAACATACAAATAATAATAATAAGAAGAAGAAGAAGTGTACACAAATTAAAATAATTATTGTAATTTTTATACTAAAATGTATACTTTTATACTACTGCTAATAATAATAATTATTATTGTTATTATTAATGAATTACTGACTAAGAATTATTAAATTATAATTATAAATAAATAGCATTAATAACCAGTACCAGCCCATAATATGTATTTATTTATTTACTTATTTATTTATTTCATTAGTTTTATTTTGTGTATAAATTTAGTTGTAGCCATTTTCTACCCACTAACTGCGTTTCAAATTAAATGATGGTGATGAATTTATTTAAACTGCAGACGTGATGTTATCTGTGTTTTGTATTGAGATTATTTCAGTTTCATGGATCTGAAGTTTCTACTACATTAATCTCATGAGCTGAAAATGATTTATTTATTTATTTATTTATTTTAAATAGAAAAAGCTCTTTGTGTCTCTCTGGGTTTCAGTTCTACATGCACGCCAGACACCTGGCCCTCAGCAGAGCGTTTCCTGAACAATATAAAATCGACACACTCACACCTCCACCGGTGAGCTGCACATCCACATCCCTCGCACAGTCCCATCTCTGTTTACGGCAGAATATCATCACATTTACTCGTTTCTAACATCAGAGTGACGTCAGATTCCTCTTCAGAAGTATTTTATACCTCAATCCTGACTCTTCTTGTAATCTAGCGCTCCTGTAGATGAGGTTAGTGTGTGCCGGTTCAGGTAAAGACGTCCTGGTTGTCTAGCTCAAAGCAGAACCTGCCCAAGTCCTCAGACTTCTCTTCTCTTTCTTACAGTTCCACAGTCACTCTTCATGTCATGCCTGCAACGAATCTGCAAAATGAACACTGTCAAATTTACTCATATGTGGTGTTGAAAAGAAAACAAAAACTTGTTAATACCTTGTTAATATATCAGTCCTAGGAACGAGGGTTCTTCATGAGATCTTTAAATGGGATTTTTTTTTTACTGCTTCTTGCTGTGGTTCTACCTGGAACCCTGTCTGATTGGAAAACACTTTGTTGAAGCGTTTTATGTATAGAACTTTTAAGACAGAGAAACCCAAGAACCATTAGATTGTAGAAGATTGTAGGACCTCTGTAGGAAGCTGAGTACACTTGACTATCCAAAGAACCCTTGAGGAACCGCTTTTCTAAGCGTGTACACAATATGATATGACTACAAAGAATGCTTCATGGGCTTCAGAGCTTCCTATAATAAAGGTGAGAGAAAAGCTTTGTTGCTTTTTGATGCTATAGAAGAACTTTTATTTTATTTACTAAAGAACCGGATAATAGATGATGCATCCATTTTGGCTGGTGTCAGAGAGAACTGAAGAACAGATGATATCCTGTATGTGGAAGGATTTTATGTGATGGGAAATAATTACACAGTTTATTGGCAACAACAAAAATGGTTAAAGGCTCATGGACCAAAAAGAACCGAAGGTGTCTCTTCTATGTCGTCTTTCTAAAGAACTTTCTCGGTCACTTCTTCTTTTTTTATGAGGTGCTGTAGGAAGCTGAGATCGTTTAACTATTCAGAGAGCCACTGAACGTTTCTGTTTCTTCCCTAAGAATGTGTAGTCCAATAAAACTTTTTTTTTTTTTTGTCAAATATAGTATACATGCTAACAGAAATGGGTTTGCCAACCTAGTAAAAGTTACACCTAGTATTTTTGGCTTGTCTACTTGGAGCGCTTTCTGACTGGGTTCTACATGCGACATTTGAGTTCCTCAAAAGAAGCAGGAAAAAAAAAAAAAAAAACTTGGCCGAAGTGTATTAAGTGGCTGAGAAAATCTGTTTGGAAAAGTGACTTCCAGTCCGGAATGCTTGTTTGTGATTGGATGCTCTTCCTGTCAGTCATTTTTTTTGGACACTCTACTATACAGGCCACTGTAGGTCCTGGGGGGTGGAGCTTTGTAAACATGAGCAGGAATGTGGGGTAACATTTGTCTGGTTGTGTAACATTTGGAACTTATCAGTGGTCTGAGTTGGATATTAAAAAAAAAAGCAGACATTTTATCTGTAATGTACACGAGAAACTATGAGGTTATGGTGATAATGGCGTATTTTGGTGCCAAAAATCACTGAAAGTGTGTGAATATCTTTCCAGACTCAAGGATTCCGTTACCCCCGACCCCCCTCGGTCCCGCCCTCTCCCTCGGCCTCCCTCCACTCCACCCCGCATCACAGCGATGAGGAGGACGAAGACGAGGACGAGGACGAGCCCTACGATGAAGACGAGGAGGCCGAGAGGGACAGAGCGAACATCAAGTCGCCCTTCACTCCAGACACCGTACCAAAGGGTAAGAAGAAGCAACCGGGAGAGTACGGGAATTAGAGATCAACACGCCACCCACCCCCCAACCCCCCGCCACTATACAATACCCCGCCCATTTTCACACATTGCCCCTTCCATTTATTGATCTCATCCTCATTGAGAGACATTTTGGTTCATTAGAAGTATGACGCATGTTGATGTCACGAAGAAGTCGCATTTCTGATTATAGACTGAATGGGGAAAAAAACTAAAAACAGAATAAATTGAGTGCAAAAGTCTGTGCAAAAGTTCTAGGTGTTAAAGGAGGATGAACCACATGCAAAATCACTTAGGTGAACTTTTACTTTTGGTAAAACTTTTCATGATCAGTCTTTTTATCCGCTTTGAGGCAGTGTTCTTTAAATAAACATGATGGAGCGTTACAGATGCTGTGGATGCAGATCCAGTTTTATTAAACAGCACAAACACACAGGAAGTTCAAAATCTGTGTATTGTACGTGAAATACTCATTAAATCCGAATTTACATTAAACAAGACCAAATACAGAAAGAACAGAATTAAATAAAACTGTACAGTTCAGGTATATTACACAGGATATTTCTCAGAAGTAGTCTCTTTTCCAAACTGGTGCGTCTTGCAAAAATAATCCGTTATCCATTCCTGAAATGGAAAAAAAAGTGTTGGGTTTGTCACGTGCCTGTGTTTCATCACAAGCTTATTATATTAAAGAAAAATAACGGAGACAACTACCTTCGTCTTTGGCTTGCTGGAGGAAGTTGAGGAGCACCGTAGCCGCCTTGGAGACACTCAGATTCTCCGTGTTTTCATTCTGTGTTTCTGAGAAGACAAAAAAAAAAACAAAAAAAAAAAACATAAAGCCAGGATTTATAATATGATTAGAAAACGTGTCAAGGATCAGAATTATGACTGGTACCTAAGTGAAGCGTGTCGAAGACGTCGCCCTCGTTTCTGTCCACCGACACAAAGCGCCGTCCTTCTGCAAAGGACAAGACATTCGCCAAGACGTTAAAGAGTCATGAGCGTAACGCTGCTGATGAATCTGAGGAAACGGATCGGAAGTTGTACATACGTGTGCCTTTGAGGTACAGCATGGCCTGAGGAGTCCAGTTACGCCGCTGGAATCGGCCCTTAAATTAAATAATATAATATTCATTTCAATGCAAGTGATTTGAAATGATAACATTAAGATTCGAATATGTGTGTGTGTGTGTGTGTGTGTTACCTTTGGAGCGCTGCACGCCTGAGAGACGAGCGAAGACAGCAAGAGAAACACCAGCGCATAAGCTGCAAACATCTTCACACTCTGACACACACACACACACACACACACACACACACACAAGGTCTGGTTAGTTTTTTATGAATTTCTTTATTATGAATCACTCTCATAAATACATTTATTTCCCATGAATGAATGTAATTGCTAAAAAAATATACATTTAGGATTTACAATTAATAATTGAATAGTAAGCTAAGACTTTAAAGGGTTAAACAAAAAGACAGCGTCACGATTTTTAATTCGTATTTTTATGAATAAACGCCTGCTGAAAAGGCTTTTCCAGTGAAAAGAAATAAACGCTCAGCGTATCTGGAGTGCACTGATCGCCTGCTTGACCTGCGTTTAGGAGAATAAACAGGAAAAAATGCACAGGCTGGAAGAATGTCGCCAGCTATTGGATTAGTACACATCAGACTATTACACGTTTTACTCCATTAAAAGGTGTGAAGGTTGAAATAAATGCATGAAATAAAATTAAAATATATCCAAAAATAAAAACATCAGGATTCCGTCTGTAATCATGTGCAGGATAAAAGATACGATTCAATAATAAATCACATGAAATAATAATTAATAAATAGGACCGTTTATTAAATAGGACTAATAATAATAATCATTAGATGCTTATTTAATAACTTGATAGATTGCAAGGTGTGGAATTGTTACAAACAAACAAACAAATAAGTAAATAAATAAACAACAGGACTGTGTCTGTAATCATGAGCAAAGACAAACGATTCCATAATAAGTAACAAAATAAAGACTAAATAAATATCAATATTTATTAAACGATACTAATAATAATAACTAGATAATTAGAGCAGTTAAAAGCTGTAACATTAAAAAAAATAAACAAACAAATCTCTAATTTCCTCCTAATTACATACAAATAAATAAACAAATAAACAGAGAAACCAATTAGTTAAATAAATAAATAAATAAATGGAGGATTCCCTCTGTATTCATCTACAAGATAAAGATCAAATTCAATAATAAATGACAGAAATAATAATAATAATAATAATAATAATAATAATAGGATTACAAATAAAAGGATTTTATGAGCAAAGATAAATATAAGATTAAAAAAATAAATCACATAAAATAGAAATTAACAAATGGGACTATTTAATAAATAGGACTAATACAAATAATTCGATATTTATTATTATTATTATTATTATTATTATTAAATAGAATTAAAAGGTGTGAAATTAAATAAAAAACAAACAAACAAATAAATAAACAATCATGTGCAAGATAAAAATTTAAAAAATAAACAAAATTATAATAAATAATTACTAGGATGATTTACTAAATACTTCTACTACTAATAATAATAATAAGACTTTATTAATACCTAATGTGGAATTTAAGTTAACTGAAGTGTTTGCACAAAATAAGTGTTAGAAAAAGTAACGTTCCTCTGTCTCCTAATGTTCCACAAACTAATTAAAACCACACACACACACATACACACACACACACACACACACACACACAGGTGAGTCTCGTACCTTCATGTCTCTGCTGTGAGCTCCTCAGTGTGTGATCTGATCAGTGTGTTGAGTTTAATGGAGAGCTGAGAGAGAGAGAGAGAGAGAGAGGAGTGTGGATAAAGTCTCTCCTAAACAATCACTCCTATTTATAATAAGAGCGTCGAGGGTGGAGGAATTCACACACACACACACACACACACACACACACACACACACACACACACACACACACAGAGCGCTATGGTTAATGAGCAGCATCTATGGCGATAGGTCAAGAAACATTGATTAACATGGGGGGAGGGCTTGTACACCTTTAGCAATAAATAAATAAATAAATAAATAAATAATCAGCACCGTCCCTGCAGTACAGTTTACAGTTTAATGATAAAAACATTAAGAGACATGTTTATGAAAATCTAATCTTATCTGATGTAACAATCTATTTATTTCTATTTCATATAAATATAATAATTCTGAATAAAAATGAATAATTAAATTCATCATATTTGTCATTTTTAATATTTGTAATATATTATATTAATGTTATATAATATATATATTTAAATTGCTTATTAAATAACTTCTGATATCCAGATCTCAGTGACAATAAACTGTTTATTAAATATATAAATATAATATTTTGAAATATTATTTGTTACATGAAGTAATTAATAATTAATGTATTATCATAGATTTATAAATTAATTACTAATTAGCTTTTCCGATACTCAGCACTCAATATATAAATATAAATATAATATTTAGAAATAATATCAGTAACACTTTGAAGGTTATAAGCTGATAATAAGTGGTAATATGGTCAAAGGTTATAAGGAACTATGAACATGTTATAAAGCATTCATAAGGTATTACACACATTGCTATAGAATGTATTTAACGCAATATTTATTACGCATTGACCTAACATCGTTACCAAGGAAACCAAGCACTTGGTATGGATATAATGCGTTATAAACACTGCTTACAGGGCATTCGCTTAACAGTTTATACATGCATTATAAACATTGCTATAAACTCTAACACCTTTTTTTAATAAATCTTTTTTTTTTAATTAATAACGTGATATGTGAATAATGCCTTATGAATGCATTATAACAGGTAATGAATGTATTCATGTCATTATACAACATTTATTATAATAAAATAGAAATTATATATGATACAGTGATGATGTAATATGAAATATTTAGAAATATAATATACATACATTTCAAAATAATATAGAATAATTTAATAATAATAATAATAATAATAATAATAATAATAATATAGAATAGAATAGAATAATATAGAAATGTAATATTTACATTAAAAAATTACAGATTGGTAAACAGCTTTTCTGATACTAATCACTCTGTGATGATTTAGAAATATTATAGATATTTAGAAATATTATAAATATACAAGTTAGAAATATCATTTGTTATATTTTATAAATCATATTTTAGATCTATTTATCTCGAGAAGTGGTTTGTATATTAGAAGGTATTTATAAAGCGGTGCCTTTTGCAAAGCACGTCTGTAGACGTCTGACACGTCTGTAGAAATATGAATGTGTTTACAGTGTGATCGGTGAAGCGTCTCTCTGTCTATCACACACACACACTCACACTCACACACACTCACACACACACTCACACTCACATGGTCTGGTTAGTTTTTTTTTTATGAATGGCCGTCTGATGAAAGGGCTTCCCCACTCACCCGGGATTGATGACGGTCTCCTCTGGACACTGTATTGACCGTCTCTCTGACCCGAGGTTATTAACGACGCTACATCATTTCCTCTTGCCTTTTTTTAGCCAACATCAATCATATTAATAACTGCCATGGCTCCCTTTATCAATTTCCCTTTCACCCGTAGATTTTATTTCAAACCTAGAATTATGGACCGAGTGGTTGTGTTCTAACTGGGAAAAAAAAAGAACAACGTACCTCCATTTTACAGTTTAACTCTAAAAGTACTGGTGGGTGTGTCCACTAACAAGACCATTATTTCTGTAATGTGTATTTTTTATTTTTCCGCCTGAGGAATGATCGTTTGAATGAACCGAACATTTTGGCCTCGGCACAAAGCTTCACCTTTGGTGTAAACCCAACAACCTGAGAACACCATCCCTACTGTGAAGCATGGTGGTGGAAGCATCATGTTCAGAGTTATCCGAGTTCTCTTCGTTGTTTCTCTGACTAATCCCCGATTTTGACCCAGTGTCAAGTCAAACCCGACTTTTAGTGCGCAAACTCTTCCACGGCAGGAATCGAGCTTGTGCCATATTCTTTACAATTTTTTAAATAATCTTAATGTTGCTCCAAAGTGTCGGCGTATTTATTTAAAAAAAAAATTTAATAACCATCATGCATTATGACAATATTTATATTTAATGTAAATGTCGAAGAAGGTTTTAAAAAAAAAAAGGTAGCCTGACTTTAGCCTAATTAAATCTACTCATAAAAATGAAATGTTTCAATTTTCTGATTTGTATACTGCTTTCATTTTCATCATTTTGGTAACAAATATTTTTACGATGCTCAAATTTTGAGGTCTACTGCAACCGCTGACTTTGTAACACACTTCTCCAGTTTCTTCTTGAATTATATCAGATTTTTTCCAAGCCTGAAAAAAGAGCATTTTCTAAAACTCATCAAATAGTGTCTAATTTATTTTTAAAAATGTATAGTTACTTATTAAAATACAAATCAAATTCATCCTAAATCATGTAATTGAAAAACGTAAAAAATTGAACTGTCTGAATTTTACAGAGAATTAAAATAGTTACACCACAATACAAACATAGAGCCCTTCAAAATTATTGACACCCTTAAAATAAAAATAAAAGCCTTAAAACTTAAAATAATTTTAAAACTTTTTTAGTATGATTAACAAACATACAATAATTTGAAATTTCCCTCAATAAAACAGAATTGTTCCTTCTACCAAAAAAATAAAAAAATAAAATAATAATAATACTTATAGCAGTGCTTTCAGTAAAAATGTGGCAAAAGTATTAACACCTTAAAAATGTCTAAAATAAATGACAAAAGGAAATACGAGAAACAATATATTTAGGATAAATGGGGGGGAAATAAATATTTAAAATAAAGAAAAATGTTTTTTAAAAAATACAAAATAAAACTTTTTAAATAAATGAAGAATAAGAAAAATTATTATTATTATTTATTTGCTCTCAATCCCCAGAAAGACTTGTTGACTTGAACCACTTCCTGTTTTTGTTTTTTTTTTTTTAACAACTGGTATAAATATAAAACATAAAATTCCGAAGTGCACTGCGAGTGTGTTGTTAATTAATTCATTAATTTGTGCTTGACTAAAGAGACGAACATCAGCTTTGTATTTTTTTTTTTTTAAACTGTATTTATAAAGTTCAAGCAAGTTTTACTCAACAGAGTCTCGATACTTTGATACAAAATAAACTGTTTAAAAATAAAGAACTGATCATTAACGTTAGAGACGTTAGCATCGTCGCGGTGTCCGACTCTGAGCTGAAGCAATCCGAAGCAAAGTGGCGTCAGTGTAACAGAACAAACCTCCGGCTGTTCTTCATCGTCCCACACAACACCGCTCACTCCCTCCACGGACATCAAGAAGGACAGGGAGAGACTTTTCTTCTTCTTCTTCGTTTTTTTTTTTTTTTTGTTACAGCAATAACAGACCTTATAATATGTATATAAATAACTCCACACGCCGGACTGTTTCAGTTCCCACACACAAGGATTGGCTTTCCGTAGAATTAAAAAAAAAAAAATCACACACACTCACACACACTCACACACACTCACACACACTCACACACACACTGTTTAAAAGTGAAAGAATCGGCATGGCTTTTAGAACATGATCTTATAACAGTTTGTTTCAGGAAATCCGTCATAAATAAGGAGAAAGGAACGCACAGTGTCCGTTATACCATGCTGTTGCTCTCGCCCACTCTGTCCACAAACTGTGAAAGAGAAAGAAAAAAAAGAATTATCCAAAGATTAAAGATTTAAAAAAAAAATGTAAACAAAAAAGAGTAAAGGATTTTTCACACCAATGGGATGAACTGAAATGAGTGAGCGGAGAGCTGTTGATGAAAATCAGAAAGTATGTACAGTAAGCGTATAACGTAACTGTCATGGGGGTGTGCCGTTACAGGAAAACAATCAGCGACAGGGTGGAGCGATGAAGCTACTGCGAGTTACTGTTACCACACC
>CM075020.1:2463113-2476521 GCA_037576675.1 Pangasius sanitwongsei | reverse complement strand
TTGTTCTGTGTTTGTCTTATGTAGCACCTTGGTCCTGGAGAAACGTTGTTTCGTTTCACTATGTACTTGTATATGGCCGAAATGACAATAAACTCCACTTGAACTTGAACTTGAACTTGTGTGTTGACAGTTTGACTATGCGTTTGTGTCCATATTCCCCCACTGTTATTAACTATAATTATATTCTATATTTTCCTTCCCTGTTTACATAGAAAAAAAGTTTCTATTTTGTTCTGTATGAAGTTAATGATGTTTTAATGACAATTTTGCATCCCCAGTTTGCAGTTAAATGAATTTTGTAAGTATTTTATTCTTTATTTTCACATTTACACGTCTATTGTTTACACGTTTTACCGAAAAAGTAAATATTTTGAGGATTATAGCCCAAAAATTATATTTAAAAAAAAAGTATGGTAAATGTCATATTGAATAAGCTCTTATTTCCTTTGATAATGCTGCCATCTCCTGGTCATATTCAGAACTGCAGTCAAAGTTTTCTTAAATAAAATAGTTACATTTATCTGTTTATCAAACTATATCAGTTTAATCTCAGATTGGTAATCTTAAATCTTGTACGTTACTTATACTATGCTTACGTTGAGTATATAAGGCATTGTGTGTTTATGAACAATTGATGATTTTATATATATATATTTGTGATTTGTAGTATTCAATCTTAAAAGTTCATTTACATAACTTGGATATTCTTTTTTTTTCATAATTCGTCAACCGTGTAGCAGTGATCTCCTACACGTTATGTGTAAAAAAAACTGATCTCTTTCAGGTATTAAAGCAATTAAAAAAAAAGATCATGAAGCATCAGAGAGAAAGACACAGCAGTGATTGATTCCTTGGTGTATTTATTCCGAAATCATTATTACACATTGACTACAGTTTCCAGTTTGCATCTGTGCTAACAACTCAGTGAAATAAATAAAACACTGTTTATTTACCCAGTCTTACCAGAAGTGCTTTTCAAAATATATTTCATAAAGTTAACGAACTATATGAGTTCATGATCACTCTGTGTACAGCCTTTCACTTTAAAATATCGCACCTCGTCTAGAATATTAACCTTTTAAGCCTTTTACTGGGTTTATGAAGTGCACTTATACTTTCTTTATACACAAATTAAAAAAATTAAAAAACTAAAACTTGTTTATTTGGACCCAAAGTCTACCAGGAGACTGAGATTACTCTCAGGGACAATCTGTTCCACTTTTATACAGATCGTCCATAAATGTTTTAACAGATCCATCAACGTGCATGAAAATGTAACAAATATCCAGCAGAACTTAACAAACATTAGTGAATAAATGTATGTGTGTATGTATGTATGTATGTATGTGTATTTTAGTGATTAAAATTAAATCACTAACTTAGTTTTAGACACTGTTGATTAAAAATCTGGGCTTCTTTAAAACAAATGTGATCTAAAACGTTTTTCTTTTTATTTCAACAAAGCATCATCAATATCATCTGCGTGTACTGTTACTATAATAAATAGATCAACGATTCATCGGCATCGGCTTCACTCCGGAGGCTTTTTCTTTGCTTCCACGTCTTTTTTGAAGGCCTCGATTTTCTTTGCAATGTTCGGAACCTTTGGTACGGAGAAAAATAAAAAAAGAAGAAGAAGAAACAATTAGGCTATTAGACAGACATCTGAACAAAAGAATAAAAAAAACAAGAACTGGTGTCTTTTATTTGATAAATAATTATTTGCTGGTTGTAAGTTAGACTTATTGTAAGATTGTTTTTTCTTTTTTCAGCCAACAGTTTGATGCAGATTCAACAAGACATGAATGACTTGTACTTCATGCATGTTTACTGTCGTATACTACATTTTAATCATAAATCTGTTTAAGTTATTTGAGACAAAACAGTATCCCGATTCCCGGCGACCTGGGAACGCTGATCGTCATGGAAACGCAGCCTGAAACATGACTGTGTGAAATCGAGTCTTTGAGTCGGAATTTGACTTTTTACAGAAACTAGTGATGAGTCCTGGTGCAGATGTTCTGCAGGTAAACGCTATCAGTGTGTGATTTAACACGTTTATACATTTATTACTTTAAGCTGAAGAATTGTATGAAAAAGTTAGAAAATTATCACAAATGTGTTAAGAAATAAAAATAAAGTTAAGCATTCATTTTGGTGCTTTTTTGACACATTGATTTTCCAGCAAGATTGAAAAAATGCTATAAAAATGTGTGTAATCGTTGATATAGTGAAGTTTTCTTGAAGTAAGCAGTCGTTTATTTAACATTTATGGAAGGAGTCTCCAGTGTCAGGACTTTGTAAAGCTGTCACTTTAATTTTTCCGATATCTTCAGGACAGAGGAGTTTATGCTTCTTTGCGATTTTTCGGTAACAAAAGATGAAAAGCTACCTTTTTTTCCATCTTATTAACTTCAAGAGAGAAAAAAAGGAGAGGCTCGTGAAGGGACGACTGTTTATAACTGCTATAACGTAAATGAGAACAGGAACTAAGTCAGACATTAAATGTAGCTATAAATAGATAAATAGTATGAGGTGCTGTTATAGGGAGAATAATGATTAACACACCAGGATGTGTTTTATTCCTTGTTTTGATTCAATAATGTTTGTAATAAAAAGAAACACTTCTACATATTCAATTAAATTTTTTTCTTGGCTTGATTCTGCATTTAAAAATATCTCTGCAGTTGGTTTGGAAACATTCAACACCACTCTTTTATGTCATGTTGAATAGTTAAAACTGTACATTCTCATTATTTAATGTTTTAATTTGTATTGTAATATGATGAAATTCAGAAATAAATAAATTTACCTCATAGTTTTGTGCAGATACATCCCCACCACATTTCCTAAAGTGAAGCCAACCTGCAAAACACACACAAACACACACCTTACTACACAATTTCCCCATTTATTAAATGTTTCAGACTCGTTAATCATCTTAAATCTGTAAAACTATTTATCTTTACATGGCCTGTTATATTATCCAGCATTATCTACAGACATGTTTGCTAACCTCACGAGCTAACAAGCTACGTTAACTAGCTAGACGCCTAACTAGCAAGCTGATTTAAGGATTTAATGTTTCGTAAAGATTATTATTAATTAAATAAACAAACAACACAAATACTCACAAGGAACTGCATCATGGTTAGAGCTTTGGATGTAAATAGATAAAGTGTTTAAAAGGTTTCGAGGTGTGCTGCTATGAACACGAAAACAGCTAGTCAGGCTGCCTTGCTAACGCATTTCAAAATAAACGTCTAAGCAGTGATGCGTGAAAAACGCTTCTAAACCTTTTATATACATGACAAATTGATCAACGAAAAAAAAATATATCGTTTTTAATATATTGTAATATAAAAAATAATACAAAACGTCATTTAATTAATATAATTTCGCTGTTTTTGCTTAGTTTTCTTTGCTGTAGTTACAGCATCTGACCAGGAGATGTCGCCAAATTCTTATCTCAGGCAATTACAGTAAACTGCAAAAGTCCAGATAACACAGCACACCCTCAGAGGTCTTGTGGAGTCCATGCCTTGATGGGACAGAGCTGTTTTGGCGGCACAAGGGGAGCCTACACAATATTTGTCAGTTTGTTTTAAGTTATGGCTTATTGCTGTATGTCATGAATCTACACAAATATCCCAATATACTGTAGTCACCGAACTCATCGAAACTGGACAGCTGAAGCCTGGAAAAAGACCAGGTGATTTTTTTTTTTCCTAAACTTCAACTGTCCAGTTGGGTGAGTCTGTGCCCATGATAGCCTCAGATTCTTGTTCTTGGCTGACAAGAGTGGAACCTGATGTGGTCTTCTGCTGTTGTAGTCCATTCAAAGGTTCAAATTTTTGTGCATGCTGAGATGCTTTTCTTCTCACCGTGGTTGTGAAGCGTGATTATTTGAGTTACTATTTCCTTCCTGGCAGCTCAAACCAGTCTGGCCATTTTTCTCTGACCTGTCTAATCAACAAGGTGTTTCCACCCACAGAACTGTCGCTCACTCAATGTTTTTTGTTTTCTGCACCATTCTGTGTACACTCTAGAGACTGTTATGTGTGAAATTCACAGGAGAAGCAGTTTCTGAAATACTCAAACCAGCCCCTCTGTAACCCTCAAAATGATGCTACCACCACCATGTTTCACAACATAGATGGTGTTTTTACTCAGGTTGTTTACTCAGGCTTTGTTCCAAGACCAGAAAGTTCAATTTTGGTCTCATCAGACCAGAGAACCTTTTTCCACATGTTTGCTGAGGGTCCAACATGTCTTTTGGCAACTCCAATTAGAAATTCATACAACTAACCACTCTTCCATAAAGCCCAGCTTTGTGGAGTGTTCATGCTGTGGATGTCCTGTGAACAGTGCATCCCAACTGAGCTGCTGATCTCTCCAGCTGCTTCAGAGTTGGCAACCTTGGCATCTTGGTTATCCCTCTGACTAATTCCCTTCTGATCCGGTAATAATGAGTAGCTGGCATTTTTTGCCCTGCCGCCATTCATGCCTCCAGAGATAATAAACTTTGGTTAGCAAGTATGTTTGTATGAATTACTTGGGCTCATTCTAAATGAAGAGTATAACCAAAAAAAAGCACCAGGTAAAAGAGAGGGAAAGACTGACACATTGCCTAAGTGGCTAATCCAGTAATGTACAGGCACATGTTCATTAATGATACACACCAGTCTACATAAATATTTAATAAAATATAAAACAAACTTTTTTCAGTAAACTTTGATAAACGTTGCTGTACGTCATGTGTCATTCAGCACATCATAAAGAACTTATCTTAAGGAAAATAAAAGCATAAATTATTTGGGTTATGGGTTGCATATGGTGAAATATTATCTAAGCAAGTCTCAATTATCCGAGTGCACACATGTCCTCCTCCTACACTCTTAGAGGAAAGAAAGTCAAATCTATAAGGTTCTGTGGTGTCCCTCTGGTGGAACCTTAAAGGGTCTATAAAGAACCCAGCAAGAAGCTAAAAAAATCCCATAAATATACACTTTTAGATAAAATTGAAATCCCCTCAAAGGTGTTATGTAGAACCCTACAACAGAGTTTCCCTATCAGCTCTGTCCTTTTAAGAAGCTTAACTATCCAAAAACTTTCTGAATAATCTTTTTTTTGTTTTTTTTTTGCACTCATAGGAAAAATAAGTCAAATCTAGAACCCTTAAGGTTTCTTCGGTTGTACACCTGGATGAACCCTGAAAAGTTTTACATAGGAACCTATAATAGAGTGCTAAACTATCAGAAAAGCTCGCCACTAAAGCTGTGTAAATGTTTATTTTTGTTGGGGGCCAAAACAAACTAAAACTTCCAGCCAGATGTTTCTGTAACGCTGATTTTCTTTACACTCACATGTGTATGTGATCAGTTTTGTTTTATTAAATGTTTAGATTTTTTTTTGGAATCTCTTCCTTTCACGTTATTAATATGCAACAACAAATTATTTCATAAAATGTTCATTAAACTGGTTTATGTAATTAAAATATATTACCACATATATATATATATATAAGCACTGCATATGCATACCTCTTAATTCAGATGAAGTGTTTCTTCCAGAATTGTGTCTATAAGCTGCTGTTTTATTTTGCATTAAGGCATGAAACAACTGCACAACACTTTGCTGTTTTTTTTATATTTATTTCAGAACAAACACCAGAACCATGATTGAAGCATCAACTTTATTTTGGATGTTTCATCAATCCAAAAGCCTAAAAAGTACCCAGCTAGAATGAAATCAGATTAAATCTGAAACATCAACATTTTGAGAACAATAAGTCAATAATAAAAATAATTTCAGACATGACTATGACTGACAACTTTCCAATCTCTGTTCCTCCAAAAACAGATTTCACATACATCATTCTCAGAAAAGTGCATTAAGTTTACTCTTAATATACAAGTGCTTGGTTAAAAATAAAGTGAAATGTGGAAAGATGCTTCAGGTTATTTTGTCTGGGGCAGTGCCATCAATTAATTACATGTCCTTTATGTTTCATTTGATTTGATCTATATCACAAATCATTCATCGTTTCATTTCTACTCAATTTCTTTCACACAGATCAGAAGTGAACTTTGAATAATTATGGGACCTAAAGAGGAAGAAAATGATGGAGGATTTAAAAGTAAGTGTTTTCAGGTGAGTTGGAGTATTCATGGTGAAATATCAAGCTTTCTCCATTAAGGCAAATAGCAACAATAAGAACAAAAACTTTGCGAGATCTGACAGTACTGATGTAAACTTGAAACAAAAGAATATAAAGTGTGGACATGTTTTTAATGGCCACCAATATGCCAAAAGAGGATACTGGATATACAGTATATTAGTCTAGATTGTATGATATCTTCTTATTTTCAATCTTTGAGATTCAAAGCAACAAAAGCACTAAAGGAAAAGGTTAATGCTGTTTTAGCCCAGTTTAAAAGATTAGTGAACTTTTACGCTGAAGATAAGTGAGCATTTAACAATCACACTGCGTCGTCTTATCACCACGGTGAAGATGTGTATTGAAGTTGATCACAGCTGAAGTATTTAAGAAAGAAAAGTGTACATCGACCCCACGGTTTTTGTGCTGTTCTTCACTTTCAGTACTCAGCATTAAACGGAAAATCTCTGTGCTTCACACCCCTGGAAAACAAAAAAAATCCATCTATAATTCTCATGTCATATGTACAGAGACTACATAGATATTGTTTATAATATAAAGGACTCACCACTCAATGGGACAAACCCTGAAGTTCCTGTTGTAGCTTAAAATGGTCTTCATTTCATCGTCGCTCAGTTCAAAGTCAAACATCTGGCATCGTAAAATAAATAAAATGAATTTCAAACATGTGAAGTTGGAACTTTTTCCAGCATCAAGGAGTTTCAGGCTTTTCCATCAAAGCTTACCTGGAAGTTCTCCTTGATGCGGGATGGAGTAACAGACTTCGGGATCACAATGACGTTCCTCTGGATGCTGAAGCGGAGCAGGACCTGGAGATGTACAGAACATCCGTTTTCTTGCCCAGACACTTATTAATCTCAAGACCTATTCAGACTGCATTAGTTTTACATGGGGATGTAAAGCAGAGTATTTCTGGAATTTTAGCTCGATCTAAATCTGTCATGGCAGTATTTTTTTCCACTACAGATTGTGCGTTTGCGTGTCTGGAAAGATTACACCGTATTTTTACCTTCTATAAAAATGAGCAGTAGAAATAACCACAGGTAATATATAGTATATCCCATATATAGTACAGTCCTGGGAAAAAAATGGGCCAAGCCCAAAATGGCAAAATATTAAGCTTTTAATGGTCTTAATAACAAATCACTGGTCATGAAATAAGCAAGAATGAGACAAACGCACTCCTGAGACTCCTGTGCCTCCATTTGCTGTTTGTTTGGGGAAAAGCTAGAAACAGGGAAATTCACTTCTATAGGTCTTCTTGTACGCAAAAGTAAAGTCATGATAATGATTCAAATGTTTGATGTAAAATTCACACTAACATGTCTTGGTGTACAAAACTTTCCAAAAATATCATCTGGGATTTTTTTTTTTTTCCCCTTAAAAGCTTAGTCATTGTTTGCCTATCTGCCACACCTGATGCAGCACATCAAGGGCCTGATAACAAACTCATGAATGAACCAGGATTGATAGAGCAGCGAGATAGCTACAGCATTTGTTTGATTCTTGCTCATTTCCTTTCCTTTGCCATTTTGGACTTGGCCCATTTTTTTGCACAGGAGTGTATGTAGGGTTTATATTTTCAGTATAAAGACACTCCAGGAAGCACTTGCTCTTTTCTATCGCCTCCAATACCAAAACCAAACCAAGTTTAAAACAGAGCCGGACAGGTCAGAGAAATGATGCTTCCGAAGGTTTCAGGTGAGTTATTGAGTTCCTATAGGTTCCTATACACTCCTGGGCAAAAAAATAAAAAAAAAAAGGGCCAAGTGCTTCCTGGAGTGTCCTTATACTGAAAATAAAGCACAAAACAAATTTTCCCCGCATACACTCCCGAGCAAAAAAAAAATGAAAGGAATGGAAATTAGCAAGAATGAAACAAATGCTGTAGCTATCTCGCTGCTCTATCAATCCTGGCTCGTTTATGAGCTTATCATCAGGCCCTTGATGTGCTGCATCAGGTGTGGCAGATAGGCAAACTATGACTTTAAGGAAAAAAAGCTTAGTAATTGATTGCTTTTTGGAAAAATTTATACACCCATACATGTATTAGTTTGAATTTTACATCAAACATTTTAATCATTATAATGATTTTACCTTTGCATACAAAAAGACTATAGCAGTGAATTTCCCTGTTTCTAGCTTTTCCCCAAACAAACAGCAAATGGAGGCACAGGAGTCTCAGGAGTGCATTTGTTTCATTCTTGCTCATTTCCTGACCAGTGATTTGTTGTTAAGACCATTAAAAGCTTGACTTTTGCCATTTTGGACTTGGCCCATTTTTTTTCCCATGAGTGTATGTTATGGTCATGTGACCTATGCATGATCAAGCGCAACTTACATGGCCACGCCCCCTACAACAAGTGCTTAAAATAAACACAATGAATTGTGCGTCACATACGTGGAGTTTATAGTGTCACGAGCATGAGGACATCATGAAGACATGCCCATCCCTGTGATTTATATCGAGTTGTTATGTTTTATTGGAGAGCTGGCTGGTGGGTGGGGAGAATTATGGAGAAAAAAATTTGTACAGCACGGGAGAAAAAAAATTTAACCATGTGGCACAATGAGCTTTTTGGAGCTTTTTCAAATCCAATTTAGATAAAATTGTTCATTTTATTTCTCCAGGCCTCCTACCTGAGCGGTGGTCTTCTTGTGCTTCTCAGCAATGGCCTTGATCTTTGGTTCCTCCAACAATGATGGGTCATCTGGTTTAGCCCTGATGATAAAAAATAAGCAATATACCTTCATTCGATACACGCCGAGTTCACTTCACTACTCATTTACACACCACGCAGATGTGCAGTCGGGTGGCCAATTATAACTCGGAATTTGTGCTCTGCATTTAACCCATCCAACACTGTGAACACACACCCGGAGCAGTGAGAGGCTTTTTTTGCTGCAGCGGCCGGGGAGCAGTTGGGGGTTCGGTGCCTTGCTCACCTCAGTCGTGGTATTGGAAGAGAGGAAGTGGAAGAGAGCGCTGGTCATTCACTCCCCCCACCTACAATCCCAGCCAGACCTGAGACTTGAACCCACGACCTTCAGGTTCACCTTCAGGTTACAAGTCCGACTCTCTAACCATTAGGCCATGACTGCCCCCCTGATTTGAGAAAGATCATAAGAATTGGTCAGATGAACAGCCCTACAGTTCCTATGATGAGCTGTCGTGTAAAATCTCTCACCATGGTCTATCAGGGGAACCCAGAGGGCTGTACGCGGTCACTGTAATCCCCTTCGACTGACAGAAGGCGATCAGTTTGTCCTGTGTCAGGTAAGGGTGGCACTCGATCTGCAGGAAATAAACGTGACCATATGAGATGAGAGAAATGAAGACTCGTGTTACGATGCCATCTGTTAGAAATTTTAGCATTAATGCAAATTGTAAGGCATTTGACTCAACATGAACCATCAACAATGCGTCTTTCTTTTTAAGCGAGTAGTTAAAAATTTATTATTAATTATTATTCATTTATAATAATTAATTAATTAAATCCTCATGGGAAAATAGTGTCACAGGAGAACAGTGCTGAATGTAACACGCCAAAAGTGCTTGAGTAAAATTAAAAGATAGAAGTGATACATGAGATTAAAAAGCACATCAGTCTAATAGCTAAGAAAAGTGTGTGTATGTGTGTGTGTGTGTGTGTGTGTGTGTGTTTGGACCACAGTCCTACTCTAATCTGTGCATGCTTCTTTTTCCTCACCCTTTTTTCATTGCAGCCCATCACCAGGCGTTCATTGTGAAAACTTATTGCTGATTTTATTCCAAACATGACAAGAAATTCACCGTCATTAGACATACATCAGCTTTTTCTGTTTCACATCACATCAGAACACAACCCTGCAGCACAGGCTGCGAGTGAAATCCAGCAACATCCAGATGCATTTTAGATAAAAGCCAAAAGCGAGAGCGTCAAAACTGGCATGAACAAAAAACGGTGACCTAAATGCTAGATGACCTTTCTGTGTACATCTATCACTGTAAATAAGTCTTATGGGACAAGCTAACAGTGTCAAGGTCACTGCCATTTAAGTAAAGTCAGTGGAGATTCACAAGAGAACACGCTCACCGAGACCCCAGGGGGAGTAAAATACAAAAACAAAAGGATTTGCAAGATGACTTTAAGGAACGTCCATAAAAAATTAATTCCTTTTCTCACCTCCAAACAGCTGTTGTTTCACCAGCTTCTCTTTTTTCTCTACTCAAGTTAATAAGACAAAAACAAAAACAAAAACAACAAAAAAAACACACAGACTGTCATGGTACTGAGGAAACACATCATGAAAACACAGCTTGTCATGTTGCGGGAAAAGTGTAAACTCATCTGTTCTGAAATCTTTCCTGTGTTGAAAAACTTCAAATTAATCGAACGAACTCATATTAAATCGGGCCTGAATAGAATCATATCTGTGCTGAACTGAATTGTATCGGATCAGTAGTGAATCGAATCGTTATTGGATCAGTAGCGAATTGAATCGTTAACAGATCAGTAGCGAATTGAATCGTTAACAGATCAGTAGTGAAGTGGTTTTTGTATGAAAGAGAGATTCATAACTCTATTAAATGGTGGTAACTGTAGCTCCATCACACCACTGCCTTATTTTCCTATAACAGCACCACACAGTGTTTTACTCCTTGCGTAGTAAATTTAGTAAACATGCGTAGTAAACATGGACAAATATCCAAAAAGCATTTAAAAACCTCCAGATTTTACTTTTAAAACAATTGTAATCTCTGCTGGACTTTACCTGGTTGTTGGCGGGTTTATATTTGAGGCCTGGTTTATTCAGAATGGCTTCAATCTGCTCTCGGTTGAAGTTGGAGATGCCGATGGCCTTCACCAGCCCCGCGTCCACCAACTCTTCCATTCCCTACAACAAGATCAGTGTGTGATGATGTGACGCTGCCTCAGGAAGCATTTTATTTAATGAAACTGTAATCGACTTCGCACCTCCCAGGTCTCCAGGAAACTGGTGTCATCACTGATAACAAAACCTTCACTGTCCAACGGGAACTCTTCTGGTCCAGGCTGAGAGACAGAAACACAGTCCTTAAACACAAGTCCTAGAGAAATATCTGTCATGGAGTCTGAAGTGTTTTATTCCCCTTATACCACAGCAATCTGCCATCAATTACAATTTTTAATGTATTAAAAAAAATGGCACATCGTACTGTTTATACACTTATAATACGGTATAAATTGCTTTTAAATGAACCATCTGAACTTCTTTAAATTAAATAAACCTTTAAGTTTACACACTTCATGTTGGACAAATCCAGGGTTACTTCACATCATCAACGATCTAATCCAGTCAGTAATCACTGGGAGAATAATGGGGTGCAGGTCAGCCAGATAAGAGATACGTAATTGTGTTAGGCTTGGGCCAATCTCTCAGGGATTAGAGATTAGTCATTTAGGGACTGATTTCTCCCAGGACTCACTCAGTTTGGTCCAGAGAACATGTATGAGACACAGCATATACTGCTGCTACTACTGTTATGAGTACTGCTACTATTACTACTAATGCACTGCTATTATTACAACTACTGGTATTATTATTACTATTAATACTGTTGCTGCTACTACTACTACTACCATCATTACTACTAATACTGCTGCTACTATTTTCCTAATACTGCTCCTGTTACCATTACTCTTACTGCTACTATTATGACTGCTGCGGAGATAAAACTGCATAACTTTAACCTAGATTTAATATTCAATTCAATTCAATTTTATTTGTATAGCGCTTAACAATGGACATTGTCACAAAGCAGCTTTACAGAAATAAATGGATTCACAAAAAATATATTGTAAATATTTGAATTTATCACTTTGAATTTATCCCTAATAGATAAGTATAAGAATATAAAGCCACCTTAAAGCCCATCGGCGAGTGGACCAGATACAGATCCAGGTAATCCAGCTGCAGGTCACTTAAAGTCTTCTGACACGCCCCTTTTACGGCTGACTTCTGGTGAAAGGTGCACCAAAGCTGCGAAGAAAAGAACATTTAAGTCTTTTCCTGCTATGCTCTCTGGAGGCCATCTTTAACCTGTGTTCAGTCAAGCTAATTTGTCATGACGTTTGTGATACAAGAGGCATTTTCAGGTAGCGAGGTTGTGAGGGCTACCTTGCTGACGACAAACAGCTCCTCCCTCTTCACCACGCCCTCTTTAATCATGGTCTGGATGCCCTCTCCGACCTCCTTCTCGTTGTTGTAGATGTACGCTCCATCGATGTGTCTGTAGCCTGCAGCGATGGCGGCTTTCACAGCTTCAGTCACTTCACCTGGCTTAGACTGGAGCAGAGAACAAGGGGTTGATGAACATTAACTCATGTATCAGCTCACGCTGAAAAGGCTTTGGTTACTTTCCTGACTGTATAATACGACCGTGACCGGGTCTTATTACACACATGCTAATCAGAAAAAAATGAAAGGGCTGTGATATATATATATATATATATATATAAAAATATATATTATATACACTTAACAAAAATGTACTTCTTTTTGACCATACAAAATGCCCTTAACTCTGTGACTGATTTATTACAGAATTTAAATAAAAAAGAAATAAAAGAAAAAAAAAAAATAATTCATAAAAAACAAAGGAAATAAAAAGGAAGTTTTATATTTGTCATATCACTGGATATAATGAGCAATTATTTATTTTATAAAAAAAAAATTCTGTTAAACATTTAATTTAAATTTTTTTTCTCTAAGCTACAATTCCCTGCTTTACATATTGATTAGTAATATTGTATCTTAATTTAGCTTAACACTATCTTATATTAACTATGTTATTATTATATGGTTATTTTATTATTAAATTTATTTTTTATTTTTATAACTTGTAATAGAGAAATGTGTTATTTTCTCTTTTTTTGTTTCTTTCTTCTATGTGGTTGTATATTTGCATTTTTTATTTTAATGATGCATCTTTTTTTAATTAGCGTTTCTTTAATTATATACTGCATATTATTATTATTATTATTATTATTATTATTATTAGCTGTAGTAGTAGCATAAATATTTGCCCTTTATTCTAAACTAAAACAGTCCTACATAAGAGCACATCTATAATTATTTTAAGTACTGTAAAAGTTTACAGGTTACAGTGATTCCTGTGAGATTCCTGGGCCGTCTTGCACGCACTGCTCTTTTGAGGTCTATCCACAGATTTTCAATGATGTTTAGGTCAGGAGACTGTGAGGG
>CM075020.1:2417811-2443743 GCA_037576675.1 Pangasius sanitwongsei | reverse complement strand
AAAATAAAGCTGAAAGGCTACACTTCGATCACATCTTGATTGTTTTATTTCAAATCCATTGTGGTGGTGTATAAAGGTAAAATCACAAAAACCCCGTCATTGCCCAAATACTTCCGGACCTAACTGTATGTATTTTTTATTTTTTTGCATTTTCTACAAAGACTAACCTTCCAGAGTTGAGGCGTGTCTTTATCAGTCCAGTCTGAGAGCTCTACGCTGCTGCAGTGCTGTCCAACCATCGGGCCGAAGCAGGTCCTGCTAGGAATCGTCTCCCGTGCAAACACACCTGAGGAGATTATGGTACATGTTGGCAATTATCGCATACTTTCCATTGTCTCCAGCATCAGCACTTAGTAACAGTCAGAAGTAACGCTGTAACTTTTATATTTCTGACATCTTCAGGACAGAAGAGATTACGCTTTGTGAGGTTTGATGCCATCCTCAAATTAAAAACACCCTGAGACCATGCTGCAATGCCAGAAATTTATTTCTGTAATAATGCTTGTCGTATCCTTTTAACAGTACAAAATATCTTCACTGACCGTTGGGCTCATCAGCCACAGACACACGGAGGCACAGTGGGCGGGGCAAAGAGAGGCGGGCTCTGCTCTGAATGGGCGTGTCTGGGATGAAAGTGACGGGTCCGTGTTCAGGACAGTCGGAGCTGTAAGAGCGCTCACATAAAGTGCACCCTACACACACGTTCATTCAGCAAATCATTAATAATGAATGAATTACAAGATGCCAGATCATTCAAAGACAATTCATGTTATTCATCGAATGAATAACAGGGGCCTGAAAACCTGCTTTGCGTTCCATAAATAACTTTTTCATGACGTTCAAACATGATAAAATTAGTAAAATGAAGCAAAAGATGTAAAATAAAAAAGAAAATACAGCAACAGGACACATTTAAATTTTGTTAGAAAAAATGCAGAAAAAAACAAAAACACCAAAAAAAAAATCGTTTCTCACTCCAGAGAAAAAAGCAATAAACTACAATCCCATGTTCTTTTTAAATAAACTTAATTTGATCGGTTTTATAGTTTTAGAGGTAATTTAATATTTAATGGAGTCAATAAGAGTAAAAAACATTTAAGTGTTGATATGGTGAAGTTTTCTGATAGGAGACTTTTATGTAACATTTATGGAAGGAGTCTCCAGTGTCAGTGCTTTTTTATTGATTATTTTCTTATACGTATTTAACGATATGTGAGACAATTACCAAAATATTAGCTGAATCTGTGAAGCAGGTATTTGCGTTTATTGTTTAACTTACAAATCGTGAAAGCAGTGGTCATGTTCTCCTTGTTTGCGGTGGCGTTCTCCAGCTGTAGCGTGGAGTTGACCAGGACGAGGCTGTTATCGGGGCCGAGAGAGACCTCGGCGGTGATCGGGGACACGTTTACGGGCTCCAGCCCCATGCCTGAGCTGTGCAGTGACACAGGTTCGAGCTGAGTCTGTGGTGCCATGGCTCCGGTGAGCACCACACTGACCACGCCCGAGTTCAGCTCACCGTTAGAGTGTAGAGCTTCACTCAGAGCTCCCGCAGCTCCGGTTCCTGAGCTGCTCCCTACACGTCCACTCATGTGTTCCTGCTCCATCACCACGGGCAGCTCCAGCCCGGGGCCGTGCAGGGCCATGACGCCTCCCTCCAGGCTCTCGTGGGGTTGATTCCTGCCGCCGAGAGGCTGCTGCGTGTCTGCGGTCACTACCACTCCGTCCATGTTGGCCAGCTCTTCCCCCATACCGTCAGGAGACATGGGGCTGTTCACACGTGACTCCATTGCGAGCCCGGCGGTGTCCAGCTGCACCTCATGAGCGCCGCCCTGGTGGAGGTCACCCTGCCGTGAGTCTATGGACACCAGGCCTTGTTCTAAATGTCCGCCTGGGCCGCTGTAGGGGTCGAGGGATTGAGGGTTGTTGTTGGGCACGGACAGAGTGCCGTCCATGTTAAGGCTGCTGGGGTGGATGTACTGCGGCGGAGGCCGATCGGCCAAATACGACAAAATACCTACGGGGTAAAAAAAAAAAACCAGATATTAAGTCAGTTAGAATCATTTTTCCCCACTTTGTTTCTGTCTATTTTACATTTGTTTATTATTTTCAAAAATCCATAGTCATGTCACATGACACATGCCAGGTTATTGGGTTCCACTTTGTTATAATTCTATAATGTTATTATTTATGCGTCTGCTTCAAGTGGAACATCAAAAAAAAACAAAACAATAAATACAGCTTGGTTTGTTTGCACAGCGATTTTTTTAATGTGTGGTTAGTAAACTAAAAGTCAAAAACACGTCAGTTATCTATAGTATAAAGTCAAATACTCCACAGCGCTGTTGAACTCTGGACTCTGATTGGTCAGGAGAAGGTGTTGATTCATTTTCTGTCGCAGCAGCTCTGACAGCAGTGCAGCTGCAATTCACAGGTTTATATTAATGCGCTCGTTCTGATACGCTGGCTGAGCTCTTGTGGGTGGGAGGAGCATACTCTCTCTCTCCTGTCAATCAGAGTCAGTGAGTCAGCCAATCATGGGCGTCTGTGAGCTCATGTATGTAGAAGAGGGCTGATTTCCTGCTTTCCTCTGAGTGTGTTAAGCTGCAGCATGAACATCAGTTGCATCAGATGCTTCAGATTTCTTGGAAGAAGCACGTTTTATCCTTCGCATGATAGGGGAGAGATGGGTAGAGGGTGGGAACTGCCCAAGACCAAATTATGAAGAAAACAGCAAAAAAAAATTGTTTCACAATATTACATTTAACTGTGAATGGATAAAAATTATGATGTGTTGCTTTTTTTTATAAATGAAAAATTGTAACTGTAGGTAAAATTTCTGTGAAATAAGATGAAATAAACCACTTTCAGGACGTGCTTTTGTAGGAAAATAATCAACGTCGGTGTGATAAGAGTAACTCTGCTTCATTTTGTTTGTTTCGAAAGTGTTGGCACCTCCAGGAAAATTTCAAATCCACGCTTTTGTGTTTTATTTCTTACTATAACCAACTTCTCTGATTTTGTCTGATTTGACTCACACTTACGGAGCTATTGCCATTTTTCCAGACAAAAATTTTCCTTACAATGTCTTTAATTCATTCAAAACAAAAACAAATTTTAGTTACGTGATCTAGAAAGAAAAAAAATTTTGCTCAGTTCAAATGTCATTAGCTGAAAAGACTAGTGACGGAAACGAAGCGAGCGTTACCGTGACGATAAAAGCGCTCAGTCTCGTTTGCGTCGTTTTGGCGTAGAACATCATAAAAACTTATTGAGCGGATCGGTTATTCGGGTGCAGTGCAGCGCTCACATCTGTCATGAACTAACTCAACTAAAGGAAAAACTTGAAATAAGGAAGGCTGATGATTTCAATATCCAAGATATCACAGATATAGTAACTTTTTTAACTTTTTTTTTAAAATTAACAATTGGAAGCAGCTGATCTGATATTAAAATTCCCTTTCGAATCGCTTAAAATGTATTTTTATTTATTTATCATTAGAATTTAATAGAATTATTATTCATAATTATTTCTGTTATTTATTTACATTTTTTTTCTTTTTTTTTTTCCAGTTTTAGTACATTATATAGAAATATTACCCAGCTTTTTCTTTTTTTTTTTGTTAAATGCAATACTGTTTTGCTTTAATTTAGTCCTATATATCGTGATACATATCATGTATCATAGAAAATATCATGATATGATATTTTGTTCGTATCGCCTCACCATTAGTCTGAAACAAGGTAACATAATGTGTATGAAGTTTCTTACCTGGGAGGATGTGTCTGAAATAGCTGCTCTCCAGATGAGGGTACGGGGGAGGAGGCAGGGTGTAGTTCCTCTCTGGAAGACCACACATGACTCCTCGGTCTCCCAACGGCCCCATGGGTAACATCAGGGACAGCGCCGAGGGCAGCGGGCCGAGAGACGGCCCCAGGCTCGGTATGGCGACCGGCATTCCTGTGAAAGGAGCAGAGAGATACACGATGGCTAAAGAGTAAAAAAAAAAAGACATAATCTTTAATATCATCTATAATAGCATACAATAGTGCAAATCCTTTATATTTATAACCGATTTGCTCTTAGAGTCACGCTATAACTTTATACAAAACAAATCATCGGTTATGTGTACATTATACCGTATGTCGCATGTTAAGTCAGGAATAAAACACTCCGTGTGGTGCTGTTACAGGAAAAATAATCAACGATGACGCGAGCCTCTTACACCTCAGCAACTTACCAACAATTCCCTTTTCTTATACGAAGAACAATTCACACTTTTTATCCGTTTATAGCTACATTTGACGTTCGTGAAACGAGTTACGCTACAGCAGCTATAAACAGTGGTTCCCTCGCCAGCCTCGCTTTTTTTCTCTCTCTTAAAGTTAATGGAGAAAAGAATCATCTTCAGGGTGCTATAACAGTAACTCCGCGTCATCACTGATTATTTTCCTATAAAAGCACGACACACAGAGGGTTGTTGTTGTTGTTTTGTTTTTTTTATTCCTTGCATAACGACTCGAGTGCTCTAACCTGGAGTGGTGATGGGGTTGTGGCTGTGGGTGGGCGAGGTAGGAAGGCCCAGATGACTGGCACTGACGGAGGGCACGCTGAGCTGGTCCATGCCCACCGGACTGAGGTTCATGTCGTTCATTCTGAGCAGAAACCAGATGAAATCTCAAAACGTGGATGCATTTAAAAAAAAAATCGAACCCGGGCCGTGGAGGTGAGAGCGCTGTGGCCTAACCACTAGTCCTCTAGGGACCCAAAATAGATATACAATAAAGGATGCAAATAAGGACTTATTCGAATAGAAAAAACTTATTCAGATGTCAGTAAAAATAAAGAAAGTGGAAATAAAGTAGAAAGTACAATGAGGTAGAAATAAAAAAAATAAATAAATAAAAAAGTGCATGTGCAGAAGCGGGCTGTAGCAATATTCGCAGTAATATCGTGGAAAAATATCAAATAAATAAATAATTATGTGTACACAAGCGTAAAAGTGTAATATAAAGTACTGCACAATGTAAGTGTACAAATTCTTCAACAGCCAGCATTTATTTTGCAATGAAGTCCTTCATCGACATGTTGGCCTGTTGAAATTGCCTCCATTTTCCTACCCAAGGTGCCATTCTCCTTCACCCTGGCTTCATCTCTACCTACAGAGAGCAGAGCGATGCAGCGGCGCTTTAATGTTTTAGTCTTTCCAGCTCTCCGTGCTCAAACAGATCAGCTTCTAACATGTTAGCGTTCACGCCATCACGCTCGCCATCTCGTAGATCACTACATAACGATCTCGCCGAGTCTCTGCGTTCTAGGGTGTGTAGCTGCAGTGCATTCTGGGACGTGGAGTCCAGAGTTTGCTCCAATGTCTCCACTACTCCTACTCTGGATTTCTCATTCATATGATTCCTCCTTTTATTCATTTTTTACAGCAAACCTTGATCATTATAAATGTGCTAGCAGTAACAACGTCTTCTTATGACATCAGTGCATCACACAACTGCTAATAAATAATAATTCAATTCAATATAAATATTCAAGATCATTTAATATAAATATATTTAATGTGTTTCAGAGTGACGTTTTGCTTTAACTTATGAGCTCTGTTAAGGATCCATGGCCAAGATCTTCACAAATAGTGGAAAAGTCAGCGGTGTGTCCATGTTTCTAAGACATGGGGTGGCCAAAGGGGGCCAGAAGAACACTAAGGGGTGGCAAGCCTTATTTTAAGGTCGGCCAATGCTTTTGAGAACAATTTATAGTCCATCAACATGTGCAGCATCATGCAAACACACAAATCATGAACATCAGTCAGCAATAACACACTGCATTAACATGTGAAACATTTTAAAACCTGTAAATGCAATGCTTACCTGAAAGGCTGTTCTCACTTATGGCACTGCTAGGTCTAGCTACATCGTTGCAACTAAAAATAAAGATTTTCTTCAGTTAATAAATTAAATTCAGCAGCATATGACACTAAAATACCCAAACATGCATGTAGGATGAATGCACTGGATTTCCTTTAAGCATCTATACAGCTTGTGTTAAACTCAGCACTACACAATTCATTAAAATCATCTGCATATTAACGCATTTACTCACTAAACACTTTTTAAATATAATGACAGTCAGATCTAACATTTAGATTTTGCTAATTAAAAAAAATAATAATCAGAAGAAAACAATAACATGGCTAAAAGGTAAGCGAGACTCCATGGAGGGGCGAAAGAGTAACCGTCTTTCAAAATAAAAGACCTAAACGAAACATTGAACAAGTAATTATGAACTGAATGAGAGAATGGCTTTTATTTTTTAAACCGGATATTTACAGAGCATACAGACGGGACGTGAACCGGAAGTGAAGCAGTACGCTAGCTAAAAAACCTGCTGTGTAATCTTGCCTCCACGGCCACTGAAGAGAAGCATATAAATAAATAAATAAAAAAAAATGCCGGATTATTTAGGAGCCGAGCAGCGCAAAATCAAAGAGGAGGATAAAGATGACGGGCCAATTCGGGGTATATTTTAAATTTTGTTTAAAATGTAAAATATTAGCATTTTACGTAGCTAGCATTTACCGCTACATTGCCAACATACATATGAGCGCTTTGTAACCGTAGTTACCACGATTTATTTCTTTTTTCCCTGATATAAGAATTAAAATATAAATCTAAATAATTATATAGATATTAAAATTGGCTAATATTTGATTGTTACCAGGCAACTAGAGTTAAATAGGACGTTAGCATACTCGGCTAATTCATCAAACCAAACGACTGCATTAGTTACTATTGGGTGCAAAAGTTTGTGCCCCCCATGTGTTTCGGAATAGAAAGGTGTACATTACTTTAGACCATATTTACAAAAGTATTCAATATATGACCTGTTTCTTATTCAAAAATTTGGAGCAATTGAGGTCTTCTTTGTTATCAAGCTAAACATTTACACCACACTTAAAAAAAATAATAATAAATTGTTAATGAACCTGGTTGTGTCTCATTAAAGAGAAACTCCACCCTGAAACCCATTAAACGTGTTTATATACAAATATTTCTGATGGGTTCAGTGATCCTGCTGCTGATGTGTTACTTGATGTGGTTTTCATGTTATTTTCGTGAGAAGTTACCGGCTTGTGTGTGGTAGTAGGTAGTAAAATACCACAGCTGATGAGATTCGATTCTATTTTGAATCTTTTAAAACAAATTTTATAGATTTGAATCTTGAAAATTATAATATGTTAAAAAAAAAAATCACAGAATTTTTTTTCTTTTCCTTTTACTGTTAAATAATTTATTTTTGTAAACATTAAATAAAAGTATCCATTAAGGTTTTTTTTCTTTAAAAAAGAAAGAAAAATGATGGTATATTTTATTTGTTAAAATATTTTACAACACATAACACTATTGTTTTTCTGACAGTTTGTTGAAAAACTTGCATCTCGTGTGTCCTAAAGACGTCTTCACGTATCAGGATAACGATGTTTTAGTCAAATCGCTCTCTCGCACTAAACTGTGGATAAAAAGGGAGAAAAAAGAAACGAGCCAGGTTTCCTGATATCTTTCAGTTCACGCGTTTAAGAAGCTGATATATTTATTTTGTTTGTTTGTTTGTGTTTTTTCCCCCCTCTAGCTCTGGATGAAGGAGACATCGCTCTTCTAAAGACTTACGTGAGTACCCTTTTTGATTAGACACACCACTGCGTCGTGTCGCTGAAATGATTTGAAATGATGTTTAAGCGTTTGTTGGCGTACAGGGCCAGAGCACGTATTCTCGTCAGATCAAGCAAGTAGAGGACGACATCCAGCAGCTCCTCAAGAAGATCAACGAGCTCACAGGTAGGTAGGCGTGAGACGAGGCCGCAGACGGAAACAGATTTAGACGGACAGATCTCGTGTTAGTGGATGTGTTGTGTTGTTGTAAACCGTCTGCTCGGATTGCGCAGGCATTAAGGAGTCGGATACGGGGTTGGCTCCTCCTGCGCTATGGGACCTGGCTGCTGATAAACAGACGCTGCAGAGCGAACAGCCGCTGCAGGTGGCCAGGTACGATCTACGCATTTACATTCGGATTAATGTTAATGGTAATATTTTACATTCCATGAAAGCGGTAATGATCCGAATGACTCGTTGGCGGATTGCCGCGGAGTTAAGCCCTGTTCGGATCGGATCAGTTCCTCAGCTGGACGTCTGTAACACATTTATTAGACTTCTCCTCCAGCCAGCAATCAAATCAAGTCAAATTTTCTTTATAAAGCACGTTTAAAGACAACAGTAGTTGCAAAGTTCTGTCCATAACCTCATATAGCAAAACATTAAATAACACAAAGAATAACAATAGGTTTTAAGAGAAGGTTTAAAGATGGAGACTGTTCTGTTCCAGAGTTTGGGGGGAAACTTTTCGTCTTAGTACGACTACACGGGACAGAAGAAGAAGTTGCTGATTACAAGATCTTAGTGTTCTGGTAGAAGAGTAAAGGTGAAGAAGGTCTATAATGTACTGTGGAGGAAGACCAGAAACAGCTTTAATGACATAAATAAGAATTCTGAACTTAACAGGAAGTGAGTGAAGAGATGCCAAAGCAGGAGAGAAAGCAAGAATGATCCCTCTTTTTGGTCCCTGGTTAAAAAAAAAAAAAAAATCCGGCTGCTGCATTTCGCACAAGCGAGAGTGAGGACCAGGCGGCTTGATGAAAGGCGACATACAGAGAATCCCAGCAGTCTAACCGCGCTGTAATAAGAGCTGAATCACGGCTTCCAGGTCTTCTGTAGAGAGAAGCTGCTTTAACTTAAATAAAATGCAACAAAATAAAAAATGGCCAAAGCAGCAGTGAGTTATGTTTTGCATGAACCCGGATGCTCGCATCTGAGCGGAGGAGAGATTTGGGGCGAACCAAAGTTCCATCAATGATTAGAAATCACAAAATATCAATAAGCGTAAATTTTTCGTTTCACAGCTCAGGAAGTGTTTAATATCTGGGGAGGGGCAGTGATACACATGCTCTGAGACGAAATACAGCAAATAGCAGCAGACAAAACATCTTATTTTCCAACCTGAGGTGAGATGCTTGCATCTGGACCGGAATAAACCGATCAGACGAGCGCTGTTTGGCGAATCAGAGTAGACCTGTAATTTTCTCCGAGGAGGACGGAGAAAAACACCGACAGAGTAGCACTTAAAATAGTAAAAAAGGAAATGACCCCAGGACCTCGTGTACGTTTAATCCCGTCGGGACACGGCTTCGGGATGTGCTGTTATAGGAAACCAATCAGCACCAGGAGTGGTGTGGTGAAGCCGAGTCACCGTTAGCACATCAGAGTTGATTATTTTCCTGTAACAGCACACCAGAAGTGTGTTATTCCTCACCTAGTGACTTCCTCATAACACACGTCATGAAGCTGTAACATTCCTGACTGTTCAGGTGCACGAAGATAATCAACGCCGACTCGGAGGATCCGAAGTACATCATCAACGTGAAGCAGTTTGCCAAGTTCGTGGTGGATCTGAGCGATCAAGTCGCCCCGACCGACATCGAGGAAGGCATGAGAGTCGGGTACGTAGCGAAGAGGCAGAACGATGACAATACCGTCATGAAACGTTTGCTGTAAAACCGATGTTCCGTTTCCTCTCGTCTTCTAGCGTCGACAGAAACAAGTACCAGATCCACATTCCACTCCCTCCCAAAATCGACCCCACCGTGACCATGATGCAGGTGAGGAACCAATCCGGCACTGCGTGATAAGTAAGAGATAAATCTCTAGAAATCAGACCGTCACCGTATTCAAGATGGCAGCCGGTTACAGCAGCTCGCGGCGTTTTTTTTTTTTTTCTCACCTACGTTAATTATATCTGTTTACTTACTAGCTATCTACTGCGCATCCTCTTCTTTAATTTCTTCTTCTCTGTTTTTTGTAACTTCCACTTAGTTTGGTAACATTTTAAATTTAATTTTCACATTATATCCTATACTATATTTTAGATTTTTTTTTTAACTGAATGTTAGATTATTTTTGATTATTCTGAATACTCTTGCTTGCGCACACTACTTTTTGGCTTTCTGTGAATTTCCCTCTGGGATTAATACAGCTATCTATCTATCTATCTATCTATCTCTAGAAAATCTCAGACTAGCAGTGAAGTTACGTTCCATCAGCGAGCTGCGTTTTTATTTATCGTAACGATTCTCTATCTACAGTCAATCTATAAACATTAATAAAAGTGTTAGTTATGAGGAACGACGTTAAGTTTTATAACTAAAAGTCAATTCCTTTGTCCTGCTAAAACCAACAGAGAGAGAAAGAGTGATTGTGGTTGTAATTATCTACGCTGTGCACGGAATAAAAAAAACCACCCATGTCATGCTGTTATAGGAAAATAATCAGTGAGGTGATGAAGCTGAGTTACTGTTACCAGCCTGAAGGTGATCATTTTCGTATAACAGCATGTCAGCAGGAGCGTTTTATTCCTCTTATACTACAGCGATTTTCCAAAGATGACAGTTTTTAACTTTTTAAAGAACAATGTTATATATTTTATCCGTTTATAGTTGCATTTAATGTCCATGAAACATGTTAGTTCCTGTTCTCGCTTACGTTATAGCAGCTGTAAACAGTCATTCCTGCACCAACCTCTCTCTTTCTTCCTCTCTTGAAGTTAATAAGACAAAAAAGCAAACCATAAAAAGCGTTAAAAAGTCCTCTGTCCTGAAGATGGCGCAAAACTTAGTTACAGGTTTACCTCTGGAACTGGAGACTCCTTCCATAAATGCTAAATAAATGGCACTGTGTCAACAGTCAGAATGGAGAATTTACTGTTGGTGTTCTAACAGTCTAGTACAGCTCACGTGATGGCACAGAGAATAAAACAAACAGTGATGAGAATAAATCGATGTTGGTGAACAGGTGGAGGAGAAGCCAGACGTGACCTACAGCGATGTCGGAGGTTGTAAAGAGCAGATCGAGAAGCTCCGGGAAGTGGTGGAGACCCCTCTGCTGCATGTACGTCATCCTTTGAACATTAAAAATAAACTTTCTGTTACTTCCCGGTGCGAACCTGCTTCTCTCTCCTTTCCGTTTAGCCGGAGCGGTTTGTGAACCTGGGCATCGAGCCTCCTAAAGGCGTGCTGCTGTTCGGACCTCCGGGAACGGGGAAAACCCTGTGCGCTCGCGCCGTGGCCAATCGCACCGACGCCTGCTTCATCAGAGTCATCGGCTCTGAGCTGGTCCAGAAGTACGTGGGAGAGGTGAGGACGTCGCTGCTGTACACACCGACAACGCCACAACTGATAAATTCCATTAACGACACCACGTCTGTATCGTTTTCTCTTTAGGGAGCTCGAATGGTTCGGGAACTGTTCGAGATGGCCAGGACCAAGAAGGCTTGCCTCATCTTCTTCGATGAAATAGACGCTATTGGAGGTACTGATTCTCGTTCATCACTTTCCTTAACATCTACAGATTTTAACATGCAGACCCGACCTCCTCATTCATATGACTCTGGAATGATTGACAGCCGTGTAGTTGTTTTGAACTCGCTGAGATTAACTGACCTCCGGAAGCCCCGCCCCCTTCCCCCTTCCTCAGTTCATCAACATTAGCGATCTTTCAGCTGACGCGCTCATCTTTTCCAGATTAAATGCTCTGATGGGGCGTCCTCGCTTTCTGTCACGCTGAACCGAGACCGTTTTGAGATCATAAACGTGTGTGTTCGACTTAGCTAACGGATTAGTTTAATAGTCCACGTTGTTCACGAATACTGTATTAGTCGTCCGTCCAAGATTAGGTTAGGTGGGTTTGACGTTTGAATGATTCCCACGCATGTTCACGAAGCTCCACCCACAGGATCTCCGATGGCCTGGAGAGTCGAGTGTCTATAAAACGATTAACAGGAGCCGCATCCAAACACAAACAACCTTCCGGACAGGAAGTCCGGGTTTTCACAGCAACTTAATACGCTTTCGTTAAGGCCATGACTTCATTAAATCCATTTTTTTTTGTTTTGTTTTAATCATGTTCTGCATATCATCCAGACTATTTATACAAGTAAGGAATAAAAAAAGAAAATCAACTATTGCACCTTTAAATATATTTAATTAGGGATGCTACCAGACATTTTCAGACAAAATGGTTAAAAACAAAACAACTTTTTGGCTGGAAAAAACAGGGAAAAAGAGTTGAAGTAGTCCTACAACGTCAAGTCTAATGCTAAAAATAATTTTAATGGTAATAATAATAATAATAATTAAAAAGTGATTAATAAGACTTTGCTGGCCTTGGTCAAGTGCGCTGCAGGTGTGTTTTTTTTAAATTTTTAAAAAATTTTTAAAAAAAAATATAAATAAACTCAGGAGTGATTTGTAAAAGGACTATATTGAAAGCACACGGTGGTGTGTAAGGTTTTGTGTGTGTGTGTGTGTGTGTGTATTTTACTGTGATTAGTATCTCACGACCTCATGTCTTCCTAATAAGGTTTAATTTTTTGAGGGAAAAAAAAAAAAAAAGTCAGTGGTCTGCAGTCTCTGCAGCGTGACCGTGGCAGATTAAAAAATGAATTTAGGGGAAGGTGTTGTGGCGGATGCACTGATGTAACGTCCCTGTGCAGGAGCGCGTTTCGACGACGGAGCTGGAGGAGATAACGAGGTTCAGAGGACCATGCTGGAGCTCATCAACCAGCTGGACGGCTTCGACCCCAGAGGAAACATCAAGGTCCTGATGGCCACCAACCGACCCGACACTCTGGACCCGGCTCTCATGAGACCCGGTCGTCTGGACCGCAAGATCGAATTCAGCCTGCCTGACCTAGAGGTGAGGACATTCTCTCTCACGCAGTGAGCGTTCAAACGTTTGTCAGGGATCTGTCCAGATTATAAGCTGCACGTATAAATGCACGGATCCCATTTTGTCCCCGAGTTACGTGAAACCTCACAGGCACGATGGAGGCGTGCTTTAAGAAAACCTGCATTAATCTGTGGTTCAGTCCAGAGCATCAGACCAACATCTGTCCGATTCTGACACTCTGGCACATCTGTAGTTATTTATTTATTTATTTATTTTTTAAACCATTAAAATAACCTTTATTGAATATGGAATATTTTCATGCCTAAGAAACTACTACAGATACCACCGATTCATTAACATGAGAATCTGTGAATTATGCAGAAGTACCCAGGTGCCATGTGATCCTCGATTCTCGCTCCTGATTGGCTCAAAGTGACATCACTAACTGAGCTCTGTGTCTCAAAGGTTTAATCTACGGAGCGAAAGCGAGCTCTGAAGGCGTTTATTTGGCACCTGGGTACTTCTGCATAATTCATAGATTCTCATGTTAATGAATCGGTGGTAACTGTAGTAGTTTCTTAGACATGAAAACATTTCATATTCAGTGTAGATTATTTTAATAGTTTAAAGAAATAGCTACAGACGAACCAGAGTCTCAGAACAGGACTTTTCTTTTCGCATCATGACAGTCCTGGTGTGTGTGTGTGTGTGTGTGTGTGTTTTGTTTATTTTTTTAATTTAATTTTTCCAGGGTCGCACTCACATCTTCAAGATTCACGCTCGCTCCATGAGTGTAGAGAGAGACATTCGGTTCGAGCTGCTGGCCCGCCTCTGTCCCAACAGCACAGGTATGAGTTTAATGCTTAATTCTTCTTTTTTTTTTTTTTTAAATAAACTTTACACTAGATCTGAAGCTTAAATCCCTGACCGAACTCGTGTTTTGTGAAACTCGGCGTCTAGGCGCGGAGATCCGGAGCGTGTGCACGGAGGCGGGCATGTTCGCCATCCGAGCTCGCAGGAAAATCGCCACCGAGAAAGATTTCCTCGAAGCCGTGAACAAAGTCATCAAATCGTACGCCAAGTTCAGCGCGACCCCACGATACATGACCTACAACTAAACCCCGCGTTCCCTTTCCCTTTCCCGCTGTCCTTCTGTCCAAGAGAAACAGTCAAACTGTGCATTCATCATCGTTTGAGTCTTTTCTTTTCTTTACTGTTATAATTAATAAATAAAAATGTACCACCAGTATTCCTGTGATCCTGAGTGAACCTGGGCATAAAGGGGGAAAAAAATAAAATAAAAGCACACAATCGTTCTGGATTTTATATACATATAGTTCCTTTTATTATACAAAATACCTCTAAAAAGCACAAAATAGTGTTACATTATTATATAAACTACACAACTACACAGCTTCAGGCTTAATTTCTCTGCAGGGGAAACGCTGACCATGTTTCATAACGAGCCCCTCTCACACTCTCTCTCTCACACACGCACACACACACACACACAATAATATATTAACATATTCGAATATTAATTCTTACAATTTCAAGACACTAACAGCCGAGTCTGTGAGTAATTATAGACTCTTTCAGTCTGATTTTTTTTTTTTTGTAGGTGAATTAAAAAAAAACAAACAAAAAAAACAAAACATCAAAAACAGTAACATCAGCATTTGGTTTATAACATCCAGTCTCTTGACCGGTTCCTTGCATTATAAATCAAAAACCAAATCCAGTGAAAAATACAAAAGTGACACACACTGAAGCATCGTAAATATAAAATTTGATCTTTTCCAGCATTTGGACTATAAACTAACACTGTAACAGCATCTGAGCTTACGTTTTTATCCCAATGTCACATCTCCATCTATTAAAAACATCAGTAACGCACGTAAAAAGTCATTTGTACGGTTTTAAGCGCAACCGCAAACGACTGCACGTCAGGAAGTAAAGAAGCATGTGCTGTAACCATAGCAACGCTCTTCAGTGTTCCTAGTGTCAGCTAGCTAACTAGCTTAGCCCTAGGTTAGATGTGTTATTCTCAGTAATCCAGATGAAAGAAAGATTGTTCCAGCACGGTGGAAATCTCCTCATATTCACTCGCTGACACTTTGTACGCCATGCTTGTTTGTTTGTTTTTCTCGTTTGTCCCCCAACTTTGCGACCTGATTGGTCAGGAGGTAAAGAAGCGCTTGACGTCAGTCAAAAGCCTAAAAAGTGTGATGAATGAATGAGTGAATGAATGAATTATTTATTTAATTTACTCGCTTACTTATTCGCTTAGTTATTAAAATATCATTCATTCCTTCATTCATTGTCATTGTTATTAATTATAATTTTATTTAATTTTTTTCATTTAATATCAATTTAATACTAATATTTTTAATTCATGTTGTTTTTGTTTGGTTTGTTTTGGTCACATTTTAAATAATCATTTTTAATAATTTAAATAAAATGTCACCAAAAAAAACTAACAAACAAAAAATCTAAATAAAAATTAATATTGTAACTATTTAAATTTTTTTCCAGTTACATCATCATTATTTTTTTTTAATTCATTAATTTAAAATGTCAGAAAATGTGTTTTTTTTTTTTTTTTTTTTTTTTTTTGGACATCAACATCCAGGCAGGTGGTTGAGTGAGAAAGTGTGAAAACACCTTAAAACTTTACGATGTGACGTCCTCTGAAAAACTGAGTGTGTTCAGTAGAAAAAAAACAACATACAACAGACTGCTAAAGAGGTATCCACGTCCGAGTCCACGTCTGTGTGCGTAACTGTTCAGTGCTGTGGTCATAAAGAACGTGTTTTACTCACATTATCTTCACGCAGTCACGTGATGAGTTTAAAGGCTCCTGGTGTTACGAGTAGAAGTGCTTGACGTCTAGTTCCTTTCTTGCTTCTAAATGCTTTTATACTCAAAACTCATTGATTCCACACTTCGGGACAGCACTTCCTGTTTCCTGGTGCTCACTGGCTGGCAGGGCAGGGGGAGAGCGCCCTCGTGTGTTGGCAGTGCAGAACAGCATCGTGAATAGTAGGAAAGACGATGTCCAGGGTCACAGGACCGCTGAAGAACTGCAGAGTCCTGAGATCAGAGAGCAGAGTTCCTGTCCAACATCACACACACACACACACACACACACACACACGATCAATACCCAGCATTTTTAAAATTGTAACGTCATTTTATATTCACATTATATCTGCACTTACGGCTGCATCCAGCAAGCATGATTTTCACATTTACGGCTGCAAACTCCTTAATAACCTGCAATAAAAATCACACATTTACTCACCACACCGAAAGAGTCTGTGAATAAAACACTCTGCGTCATGCTGTTACAGGAAAATAATCAACAACAGAGTGGCGTGATGAAGCAGAGTTTATGTTACCATGACAAGAAAGCAATTTGCCAACGATTACACATTTTTATTCATTAAAGAATGATGCATCATACTTTCTCCATTTAGTGGTTACATTTAATGCTTGGGAAACAAGTTAGTTCCCGTTCTCGCTTACGTTATAGCAGCTGTAAACCGTCCTTCCCTCACCAGCCTCTGAAGATGTCAGAAAAGATTACCTCTAACACTGGAGACTCCTTCCATAAACTTTAAATAAACATCTCCTTACAGAAAACTTCACCCAGTTTTCCCTGTGAATGAGCTGTTACTATAGAAACGATACTGTATTAATAGAAACGACTGCATTAATATGAAACCTGAGATTTGAGGCTGCACCACTGTCAGAGCTGCTGTTTAATCAAAAAATTGAAAATTAATCAACACTTTCTTCTGACCAATCAGAGTCCAGAATTCAACAGCGCTGTGGTATTAATAATAATAATTTGGTGGCTATGGCAAATTAAAATAAATAAAAAAAAGTGTTAGCTTACAGATTTAATAGCTTTGGCTCCTACAGAGTCCATGAAGTTGACAGAGCTTAAGTCCAGGATGATAGTGTGGACGGGACACAGCGGCTGGAGGAAGCGATCCTCCTCAGAGTCAGACTCGGTCTCGGCGATTTGTCCGTTAATGTGCGATTCCACTTGTGTCTGGGCTTCGTCCACCACATCATGACTCACGCCTAACTCCATATCCTAACAGCAAAAACACAACCAACATTCACACTCCTGAAACTGTAGGATTCACACTCTAACAAGAACAATATTATTAACAAATGATTGATAAATTAACGCACAGTTTTTGAATAAATTATTTTAAAAATACATCTTTAGATAACTTGTTCATAAGGACTACACAGACATTTATAATCGCTTATTCCAGTAGACTCAGTAGAGTAGGATAGAGTAGAACAGAACAGAGTACAGTAGAGTAGAATAGAGTAGCATAGAGTACAGTAGAGTAGAATACAGTCCAGTAGAATAGAGTACAGTAGAATAGAGTAGAATACAGTAGAGTACAGTATAGTAGAGTACAGTAGAATAGAAGAGTGCAGTAGAGTATAACAGTAGAATAGAGTAGAGTAGAACAGAGTAGAGTACAGTAGAGTAGAATAGAGTAGAACAGTACAGTAGAGTAGAGTAGAATAGAGTAGAATACAGTAGAGTAGAGTACAGTAGAATAGAATACAGCAGAATAGAATAGAGTACAGTAGAATAGAGTACAGTAGAGTACAGTACAGTAAAGTAGAATAGAGTAGAGTACAGTAGAGTACAGTAGAGTAGAATAGAGTAGAGTACAGTAGAGTACAATACAGTACAGTAGAGTAGAATACAGTACAGTACAGTAGAGTACAGTAGAGTAGAATACAGTACAGTAGAGTAGAATACAGTACAGTAGAGTAGAATAGAGTAGAGTAGAACACAGTACAGTAGAGTAGAATAGAGTAGAATAGAATACAGTAGAGTAGAATACAGTAGAATACAGTACAGTAGAGTACAGTAGAGTAGAATAGAGTAGAGTAGAATACAGTACAGTAGAGTAGAATAGAGTAGAGTAGAATACAGTACAGTAGAGTAGAATAGAGTAGAGTAGAGTACAGTAGAGTAGAGTACAGTAGAATACAGTACAGTAGAGTAGAATAGAGTAGAGTAGAATACAGTACAGTAGAGTACAGTAGAGTAGAGTACAGTAGAGTAGAATAGAGTAGAATAGAGTAGAGTAGAGTACAGTACAGTAGAGTACAGTAGAGTAGAATAGAGTAGAATAGAGTAGAGTAGAATACAGTACAGTAGAGTAGAATAGAATAGAGTAGAATACAGTAGAGTAGAGTAGAATACAGTACAGTAGAGTACAGTAGAGTAGAATACAGTAGAGTAGAGTAGAATAGAGTAGAGTAGAATACAGTAGAGTAGAGTACAGTAGAATACAGTACAGTAGAGTACAGTAGAGTAGAGTACAGTACAGTAGAGTAGAATAGAGTAGAGTACAATAGAGTAGAGTAGAACACAGTACAGTAGAGTAGAGTACAGTAGAGTAGAATAGAGTAGAACACAGTACAATAGAGTAGAATAGAGTAGAATACAGTACAGTAGAGTACAGTAGAGTAGAATAGAGTAGAGTACAGTAGAGTAGAGTACAGTAGAGTAGAATAGAGTAGAACACAGTACAATAGAGTAGAATAGAGTAGAATAGAGTAGAGTACAGTAGAGTAGAGTACAGTAGAGTAGAATAGAGTAGAACACAGTACAGTAGAGTACAGTAGAGTAGAATAGAGTAGAGTACAGTAGAGTAGAGTACAGTAGAGTAGAGTACAGTAGAGTAGAATAGAGTACAGTAGAATGGAGTAGAGTACAGTAGAGTAGAATAGAGTACAGTAGAGTAGAATAGAGTAGAACACAGTACAGTAGAGTAGAGTACAGTAGAGTAGAGTACAGTAGAGTAGAGTACAGTAGAGTACAGTAGAGTACAGTAGAGTAGAGTACAGTAGAGTACAGTAGAGTAGAGTAGAGTACAGTAGAGTAGAGTACAGTACAGTAGAGTACAGTACAGTACAGTAGAGTAGAGTAGAGTACAGTAGAGTACAGTAGAGTAGAATAGAGTAGAATAGAGTAGAGTACAGTAGAGTACAGTAGAGTACAGTAGAGTAGAGTACAGTAGAGTACAGTAGAGTACAGTAGAGTAGAGTAGAGTACAGTAGAGTACAGTAGAGTACAGTAGAGTAGAATAGAGTAGAATAGAGTAGAGTACAGTAGAGTAGAATAGAGTAGAACACAGTACAGTAGAGTAGAGTAGAATAGAGTAGAGTGAAATTAGGTGTGTGTGTGTCTGCCGCTGTGATATGAACAGAGACGGTGTGTGTAGTGGAGATAATAAAGTGCTCATGCGTTAAAGCCGCGCACCAGTTTAACTACCGCTCGCTTCTTCTGCTCTTGGCCGTGAGGCGAGTTCTTCTTCTTGTCTCTGCTCTTTTTCAGCTGCTTGCGCTGGGATTTTCTCTCAGCCAGCAGCTGTGCGGGATCGACGCCTGTCTGGAATCGGAGACAAGCTCTGAATAAAAAACGCACATCATTATGTAATTCCAAAAATCCATACTGTATAATGATAGTGTTCACTCGGGCACAGTTATCGAAATGCTCAAGGAGAAATGTGTTCTGGAAGGAGTCTCCAGTGTCAGCGCTTTGTAAGAGTCAGCGGTAAAGCTGTAACTTTAGGGTTTTTCTTTCTGTCTTATTTAATTAAAGAGAGAAAAAAAGAGAAGCTGGTGAGGGAACAGCTGCTTTTAATACGTACAGCACTTCCATTGTTTATGCCTTTGACATATAAATACAAAATATGTACAACGTGTGTGTGTGTGTGTGTGTGTGTGTGTGTTTAATTCCTTACATAAACGATAGTGTTTACTGCAGCCTCGTTACATTTACTACATCTTTATTACAGTTAACTGAAATCAAAAGTGTCTGGACAGTAAAATGGGATGGGGAAAAAAAAGATAACCAATAATTTTGTGTGATGTTTCACCTCCTCCTCCTCCTCCTCCTCCCCCTGAGTCACTCGAGATGCTCATCAGGGTGAAGCTTCGTCCTCGGCATTACTGGGTGTACGTGCAGTCGTTAATAAACACGGCCGCGGGTCTGAGATCAACGTTCCCTAACATTAGCAGGATATTATCTGCCTCCACTTCCCACGCATTTTTTAACGCGACGTGACAAACGTCCTCCACAATTTGACTGCAGGCTTGCGTCTCCGTGCTTGTTCTGGAAACGCCCACGTTTCACAAACCAATCAGAATCCCAGTGGATGAACCCAAAAATGTCGCGCACCCAAATATGGCATTTCACTCAGAAATAAAAAATAAATAAATAAATAAATAAATAAATAAAATGCATTCGAAGTTCCTTTTCACGTTATGATTCTGCTACTATAGCTGTGTTCTTTCGTGAAGCGGTGATGGAGGATGATTTTTTATTCTTACTTTTTCCTTGAGAGAGCTCACGTACTGGTCAGTGTTCGCAAAGTAGATCGACGTGTTGCAGTGGAAAATCTTAATTCCTGAACATTCCGTAGCCTGGAGAAAGAGCGATATCGACAGCTCGTTGATAAACGACAAGGACGAATTGCGACTGCAATGCAAATGAAAACAAAACTCAATTTCAGTCCCGAAGAACTGTTACCTCTTCATATTCCTCCGTGTCGTAGTAAAGTCCAGTGTCAGAGATTTGCCCGAGAATAACACTTTTAGGCCTGGAAAAAAAACCAAAAAAAAACACAGGATCATATTTAAGGAAAATATTTTGAAAAGCTAGTATTACAGAACTACACCTCATGAACTGAAAAGCATCAGGGCTATGTAAACTGAGAACAAAAGCACAGTCTGAAATTCACTCAACTCTTTTTACGTTTAAACATTTAAATCTAATTTTATGTATAAATTATAAAACTATTTAAATATAAATGAATGAAATAATATTTAGTTTAGAAATAACATGCCTACATAATAGAAATAACATTTACTTTAATTAAGTTGAAGGTTTTTTTTTTTTCATTTTATATTATATACAATTATATTTCAAAGGAAGAAAGATAAAAAGAAAATAAATTATAATGATAAGGTAGCTATAATTACTCCACAAGCCAGTGAAATTAAAACTCTTGTGCAGAACCATAATTCAAATCAAAAATGATTCGTGATTCACTCAAACGATTCAATAAATTAGCTGAGCTCATAGTTAGAAAGGCTTTGGATGTTAAAGTGATTCATGATTCATTCAAATGATTCAACTAATCATTCAAGGTCTCAGGCTTTGGATGGTAAAATAATTTATGATTAATTCAAGTGATTCCGTGAATCATCTAAGTATAAAGTTAGAAAGGCTTTGGATGCTAAAATGATTCATGATTCACGCAAACGATTCAATAAATTATTCGAGCTCATAGTTAGAAAGGCTTTGGATGATAAGACGATTCAATGATTCCTTGAAATGATTCAACTAATCATTCAAGTTCACCGGCTTTGGGTGGTAAAATAATTTCTGATTAAGTCAAGTGATTCAGTGAATCATCTAAGTACATATTTAGAAAGGCTTTGGAGGCTAAAACGATTCATGATTCACTCAAATGATTCAAATAATCATTCGAGCTCGCAGGCTTTGGATGGTAAAACAATTTACGATTAACGCAAGTGATTCAGTGAATCATCTAAGCACATCGTTAGAAAGGCTTTGGAGGCTCGAACGATTACATGACTCGTAGAATCGTTTGAGTGAATCATCAGTGTGACATTTTGTCATGTGCACGCTACATCAGACTGGTTTACAGACATGAGGATGGACTGGTCTTGTTTACCTTTGTGTTCTATAGATGACTGTGAGTATAGCAAATGTAATGGCCACCAGGAGTCCGTAATCCAACCCCAGCAGAACGGAGGCCACGAAGGCCACCACCCAAATCGCCTTGGGAGAAGATAACACACACACACACACACACACACACAACTTTTAAACATCAGAAAAACTTAACCCTGCATCCTTGTACGAACTATTAAAAATGCACACTGGCTTAAAGCCAACAGAACATTTTATCATCGGAAATTGGATCCGACAGGACGTCTGTAGCGTTCTGGATCAGAAGCTTAAAAACTCACCAGTTCAATCTTGCTGGTTCTCCATAAAGCAGGGATGTCTCGGAGCTGTTTGAACATGCCCAGCAGATTGACCATGATGATCGCAGCTAACACGGTCTGAGCAAAGAGACCACGTGAACCAAACAATAACACGCAGCAAGCAAAACAAGTTTACCAAAACACATTACGTTTAGCTCTCCTCTATAACTTTTCCATCATCTTTTTCATTTCAGATCAGACTTCAAAGCTCCACGACATCTTGGGCCGATATCTCATACTATCTACACATGGTAACCATAGCAACGCTCCTACCAGTCCTAGCTAGTATCGGCTAACGAACTAGCCTAGCTTGCTCTGTAGATGAGATTTATTATTCTCAGTAATGCGGATGAAATAAAGTGTCTTGGTGATGAGGAGGTCGTTTGTCTTCGCTGTAGATTTGTGTGACTTGACCGTAAGTGAGCCGGTCTCAAAAACGTCTCAGAAACGTCTCAAAAATACACAGGCTTCGATATTTGTGGTGAAATATTTGAAATTCAGCATGTAGTAAATCTCCTCATATTCGCTCACTAACGACTACTTTTGTCCTCCATGTTGGTTTTTCTCGCCTATTTCTCCTGAAACGTAAAATGTGCGCAAGAGGGGGAAAAAACAAACAAACAAAATAATCATTCTGATCATTCTAATAATGAATTAATAAAACACCCAAACATCAAGCTCATAGCAGTTTAAAACTGAAAGGAACCCATATCCAAGAGAAAAACTCTAAACCCGACAACGCTGCTTTTTGCACACTGGATCTGTGGTGCATTATGGGTGATCTAGTAAACTAACCCGAAGAATTTGGACACTACAAAATGACTGAGTCTGAATATAATGCGCTATGTAGTGAGTAGGGAATGAAATCAGACACAGAATGAGTCAGGTGTGTTAAAGCAAGAAGCCAGGAGAGGGGAAAAAAAAAAAAAAAACGAATAAAGATGAATAAAACGTACCTGCGGTAAAGGCTGGAACACAAACCCCACTGCCAAAATCACCAGAAGGACCAGTAAGGAGGCCAACAACCCTGCAATCTACACACACACACACACACACACAGTAAAAATGAATTCCAGAAGCTTATCTTACATTTACAACTTACAAGACGTTCGCTTATCTTACATTTATTACAACAGTAATGAAACTACTGTAATGAGGTCATGACCAGGACACACACCACCTTAAACAAACTCGGGCAAGAAATAAAACGAGACGCTAGCGTCTACCCAAACCAGTGCTGAACACCATATCCGGATACACACACTGTGAACTAGCTGGCTATTAGCTAATTAGCAAAACATTTAGCGTCCAGCACTGAACATGTAGCACTGCTAATGCGTCATTAAAGCTGTTTTAGATCTGCAGCAAATGAAGATAAACTGTATGCGCATCGATTTTTTCAGATTTTCACCCAGCCTTCTCCCCAACTTGGTCTTGCAAATTCCCAGCCATTAGCTAATCACCCCTCAATCATCACGTTCTTCCTCTGGGTCACGTTTAGCCCGCCAACTGCATCTCTTCGAACTCATGCTTCGTCACATGGCAGCATAGCACGCTCAGAGGAAAGGAGCTATCTGCCCTCTTCCTCATACATCATCTCACAGACACCCACGATTGGCTAGCGTCACTGTGGAGAGAGGCTCCTCCTATTCAAAGCACACTGCCAATCACACTCTTGGATTCCGGGGATCTGAACTTAAATCTCCATCTCCTGATGATTGGACAAATGTTTTTTGCCGTCATTTTATTAAAAATTTGGAAGAGTGGGTGCTCGGTCATTTGGTTCGGAAAAGAGAAAAAAAAAAAAAAAAAAAAGATGTAAATGTAAATAGCATGCTCTGTAAAAAAAAAAAAAAAAAAAAGGAAATGTTCATAAGTGCAAAACATGACATGTAATGATGCTTAACTATTTAAAAAAAAAAAAAAGCATGTGTCATATTTATAAATATTTATATATTTAATATAATATTAAATATTTATAAATACATTGAACAATGTATGCATTGAACAAAATGTTGTTAATAAATGAGTTTCATCCTGTGTAAAGTACACTCTGCCTAGTGTTGCAATGAGTCGTGTGTGTGTGTTACCTGAGTCTTTCCGCCCGTGCTCTCCTGCACCAAACTGCGAGACATCGAGCAGGTGATGGCGAAGGTGTGGAAAAAGGAACTGACAGAGTTACACAACCCGAGCGCAATCAGCTCCTGCCGTCACAAATCGCAACGTTATCACATCACTGCTGTTTAAATTAGGACCAATAAATCAATCATAACTTCATAAACACTCAACCACTCGCACTCAACCGTTCCCATGAAAAAAAAAAAAAAAAGTGTAAAAAAACCAGGAAGTCCATTTTATCGGCACGCTAACTTTACGCGCTACACAGCCCGGTATGATGAGACATCCAAAGCCAGGAGTGTGTCTGTATCTTGGTCGAGTGTCTGTGTGGCTCTCAGAGCATCACGTTAGCCATAACAGTAGTCCTCTAGTGCTGTGCTTCTCAACATGGCGTCAGTGAAGCATAACCAGGGGTTCTGTGATTTTCTAACTTTAGCACCGACTTACATTAATAAATCTGATAATATAAATATTAATAAAATGAGTAGACAGAGTTAGAAACTCTATGGCTCGGAGAAAGAAAGAGTCAATATATTATTGTACACATTTAAATAATGAGCCTGAGAGTCTAAAAACCTGACACAGGTTGAACTATTAAACATAAGATTCAGCCATTTTTTAAAAATAACAGTGGCCCGGAAGACACCGCGGGTGCCAATACTTTTATCTCCATGAAAATACTGTGGTCAGATGATATTAAAAAACATCAAAAACACATCGAGTGGGACCTTTTATGCGCCTGAGTTTCTACTGTTAATGCAGTGTACTAGGGATAAGCTAGCGTGTGCAGTGTCTTTACGTCATATGCTATGTAATGAGCATATATAGATATATACAGACTTTGCTGGTATGTGTTTGACGAGTCATCAGTTTCAGCTCTGAGCTACGCATCACAGACAGGAAGTGATTAATCACCTGGTTTCCGTCCACACTGTAGCCATATTTGAGAGCGAATATTTTCGCCAAGGAGATCCCGATGGAGAATCCCACCACAGCCAGAGCTACAGCGTCTGTGATCAGGCTGGGGAAGAGACTGAAATCTGGAACAGTCGGCGCTTGAAGTCTGAAATGAAGAAATCGCCTTTTAAAACCGTACACGTTTCAGTGTAACACAAAGACAGCAGCGCTTGGACTCACCCTGTAGGGATTTCTCCTACAACATCCACCTGGTAGTTCTCAGAAAGAGCCATGCCGTACGAAATCCCCGTCGAGACAATCACCTGCAAATCCACACGTCAGTGCAAACCTACACCTACATGACGTACACGTAGACATACACGTAGACGTAGACATACACGTACACGTAGACATACACGTAGACGTAGACATACACGTACACGTAGACATACACAGACATACACGTACACGTAGACATACACGTAGACGTAGACATACACATAGACGTACATGTACACATACACGTAGACATACACGTACACGTAGACATACACGTACACGTAGACATAGACTGTGAGGCTAGCTTTAAAAGTGCAACGTTACCACGATGATCTCTCCGGGAATGGGGATGGGCAGCTTCTTTTTGAAGCGCTCGTTAATGTCCTTCACGCCGTAGAGGAAGACCATACACACCAAGCCCACAATGAGCGTGCTGACGTTAGTGCTGGTGATGTGTTTAAACAGAGCGATGAGACTCTGCACAGAGAACAGGATGATCAGAGGAGGATCTGTCGGGAAATTCAGCTTCGGATAAAACACACACAGCTCCACCTTCTTACAAAAACAAATGTAAAAATCAATGAAACAAATACATAGTCATATTTATTTTAAAATATTTATTTATTTGTTTGAAATATTATTCATTAAAAAATTATAATTAATGAATCCATTATTATTATTATTATTATTATTATTTTTTATTGTTGCTATTATTTATGATTACTTATTTACAATATTATGTATCCACAATATAATTTTTTTTAGAGTATAATAATTATATATATATATATA